>OZ025239.1:2490873-2523373 GCA_964019155.1 Osedax fenrisi
AGTTTCGATACATTTAAAGTAGCTTTAACCATTGACATTAGTTGCATGTGTATGTGTACCAGGTGGTAAGTACATATAGGTGGATGTGTTAGGTACATATGCACCTAATTATGATGTACATATATGTGAATGTGTTTAGTACATATGCACTATATTATGATACGTATGCCTATTCACGGATGCCCTATCATACACCGATTATAGATAAATTCGATAATGTATAAATAATGCTGTTAATTAATTATAATATATTAATTCAGTATTGGTTAGCTACGAAATCGAGGCTGTATAATATTGTAATCGATTAACAAATAATGATTTCAAAGTATAATTCAGGCTCGGTTTCTTTGGGCATGAGTCTCTACTCGGTTCAGGCTCGTTTAAGAAACTCGAAAATAAACGACTCGGCTCGGCATTAATAACCAATATCCTCAGCTCGGCATAACTTATCTCAGCATCGATAAACAAAAGTCTCAGCAATGCATACAACATATAGGAATACTCTACATCACTATTTATAGCTAGCGTTCATGATACTTAACCGGCGCCATGGAATGCCGTTGCGAGTAGATAACTTCACATATACACGGTACACAGTGGTAGTGGTGTGTGTAGTGGTGTGTGTAGTGATGTGTGTAGTGATGTGTGTAGTGATGTGTGTAGTGCTATGTATAGTGGTGTGTGTAGTGGTGTGTGTAGTGGTGTGTGTAGTGATGTGTGTAGATGTATGTGTAGTGATGTGTGTAGATGTATGTGTAGTGATGTGTGTAGTGGTGTGTGTAGTGGTGTGTGTAGTGGTGTGTGTAGTGGTATGTGTAGTGGTATGTGTAGTGGTATGTGTAGTGGTATGTGTGGTGATGTGTGTAGTGGTGTGTGTAGCTGTATGTGTAGTGGTATGTGTATAGTGGTGTGTAGTGGTGTGTGTAGTGGTGTGTGTAGTGGTGTGTGTAGTGATGTGTGTAGTGATGTGTGTAGTGATGTGTGTAGTGGTGTGTGTAGTGGTGTGTGTAGTGGTGTGTGTAGTGGTATGTGTAGTGGTGTGTATAGTGGTATGTGTAGTGGTGTGTGTAGTGATGTGTGTAGTGATGTGTGTAGTGGTGTGTGTAGTGATGTGTGTAGTGGTGTGTGTAGTGATGTGTGTAGTGGTGTGTGTAGTGATGTGTGTAGTGATGTGTGTAGTGATGTGTGTAGTGATGTGTAGAGGTGTGTGTAGTGGTGTGTGTAGTGGTATGTGTAGTGGTATGTGTAGTGGTATGTGTAGTGGTGTGTGTAGTGGTGTGTGTAGTGGTGTGTGTAGTGATGTGTGTAGTGATGTGTGTAGTGCTATGTATAGTGGTGTGTGTAGTGGTGTGTGTAGTGGTGTGTGTAGTGATGTGTGTAGATGTATGTGTAGTGATGTGTGTAGATGTATGTGTAGTGATGTGTGTAGTGGTGTGTGTAGTGGTGTGTGTAGTGGTATGTGTAGTGGTATGTGTAGTGATGTGTGTAGTGATGTGTGTAGTGATGTGTGTAGTGATGTGTGTAGTGATGTGTGTAGTGGTGTGTGTAGTGATGTGTGTAGTGGTGTGTGTAGTGATGTGTGTAGTGGTGTGTGTAGTGATGTGTGTAGTGATGTGTGTAGTGATGTGTGTAGTGATGTGTAGAGGTGTGTGTAGTGGTGTGTGTAGTGGTATGTGTAGTGGTATGTGTAGTGGTGTGTGTAGTGGTGTGTGTAGTGGTGTGTGTAGTGATGTGTGTAGTGATGTGTGTAGTGGTGTGTGTAGTGGTGTGTGTAGTGGTGTGTGTAGTGGTGTGTGTAGTGGTGTGTGTAGTGGTGTGTGTAGTGATGTGTGTAGTGATGTGTGTAGTGATGTGTGTAGTGATGTGTAGTGGTATGTGTAGTGGTGTGTGTAGTGGTGTGTAGTGATGTGTGTAGTGGTGTGTGTAGTGGTATGTGTAGTGGTATGTGTAGTGGTGTGTGTAGTGGTGTGTGTAGTGGTATGTGTGTAGTGATGTGTGTAGATGTATGTGTAGTGGTATGTGTAGTGGTGTGTATAGTGGTATGTGTAGTGGTATGTGTAGTGGTATGTGTAGTGGTGTGTGTAGTGATGTGTGTAGTGGTGTGTGTAGTGATGTGTGTAGTGGTGTGTGTAGTGATGTGTGTAGTGATGTGTGTAGTGATGTGTGTAGTGATGTGTAGAGGTGTGTGTAGTGGTGTGTGTAGTGGTATGTGTAGTGGTATGTGTAGTGGTGTGTATAGTGGTATGTGTAGTGGTGTGTGTAGTGGTGTGTGTAGTGATGTGTGTAGTGATGTGTGTAGTGATGTGTGTAGTGATGTGTAGTGATGTGTGTAGTGATGTGTGTAGTGATGTGTAGTGGTATGTGTAGTGGTATGTGTAGTGGTATGTGTAGTGGTGTGTGTAGTGATGTGTGTAGTGATGTGTGTAGTGGTGTGTGTAGTGGTATGTGTGTAGTGATGTGTGTAGATGTATGTGTAGTGGTGTGTGTAGTGATGTGTGTAGTGATGTGTGTAGTGGTGTGTGTAGTGGTATGTGTGTAGTGATGTGTGTAGATGTATGTGTAGTGGTATGTGTAGTGGTGTGTGTAGTGGTATGTGTATTGGTATGCATAGCTGTATTCGTAGTGGTATGCATAGTGGTATTCATAGATACAACTGTTGTTCTGCTATACATCCTACTTCTAAACTCAGATTACCCATAATGCATGGTAACCGATATTTAACTCTCAGGTATATCTCAGGTTGGGTACAGGGGTGTAATACTTACCAATATCAATATCAAGTCTATATCAATACGTTTACACTATACAGCTCTAGTTATTAGCTATATCCGATATTGTAAACGATACTAATATTGTATAGGTTATGGTATGTTTAATGTTATTTAGCTTGACCTCATTCTGAGAGTAAGTATTGTTGTGTAGAGATGCGCACACACACACGCACACACGCACACACACGCACACACGCACACACATACGCACACATACACACACACACACAATAATAGGTTGTGTTCGTTAATGCGGCCATATTTAGATGTTCTCCTCCGTGTATGAATGGTATCGGGTTCTGTTTATTGTTAACGCTTATTGTTAACGCTTATTGTTAAGGTGACGTGTTTTGTTGTGACGTCACAATAACTCACCGTAAACATTGCGGTGTGTATATAAACTGTATGTATATATATTATTATTATTATTATTAAATAGTTTATTGACTACAAAATATCATATGTTTATCGGCGTCATTAAGACAATAATAATTAAGGTAATAACAATTTGATAATAAATAAATATAATGACAATAACAAGAACAATATATATATATATATATATATATATATATATAATAACGAGAACAATATTAAATAATGCAGTTATAAAGAAATAAAAAGAGATACATATTGTTATTGTTATTGTTATTGTTATTTTTATTTGGTGGAGTCCTTTCATCCCATCCAGGAACTTAGATGAAGTTTTCACTTATAACCATGTATGGCTCTAATGTTCCTTAGAAGCCGCTCTCATGTTAAGGCATCCATGGTTTTAACGAGAGCCGATCATTTATGTATACACAATTATATAAGATCACTTCTAAATAATATTTTAAGACCCATTTTATAAAATTAATTAATGGTCCGGACGAGGCTCGAACCCGTGTCCTACTGCTTGTGTGTCTGACGCCTTAGCCACTGAGCCACACAGGCAGTTTAGCATATATACAGAGACATGTGATCATATTTATATTACGCTGGTAACAACCAACTACTGAATATCACGTACTCCCGAACAACGTGGTAATGAAGAGTTATATAATTATAGTATATATAAATGTATATAAATCGCTAATATTATAGTATATTGTAGTATAGTATAGTGTGCTTTATATATATATATTAAAATAGATAGGAAAATGGGGATACTTAATTATCTACTATTATCTGTTACATATCTTGATACTGTTGATACTATACACTGTATGAGTCATGCGCACATATGTATGCATGCGTGTTTGCATGTGTGTGCGCGCGCTCGTGTGTATGCCATATACTGTACGACATCGTACACTGTTCGCGCGCGTGTGTGTGTGTGTGTGTGTGGGTTTCTCTCGTTTAGTGCGAGTTATACGTATGTGTGTGGGTGTGCGTTTGTATGCGCGTATACGAGTATGTGTGTGCATGTGTGTTGTTAGCACACACGTACGCACATATGTGTGTGTGTGCACATTCGATAACAGAAAAGTTTACACGTAAGATATGCTCTAGTTCAAATTACATAGCTTGAATATTTGTGTATATATTTCACCGATATATCCATTAATATATATATATATATATATTTAGCTCATTTTTTCCTATTTAACTGTTTCCCTAATCTCTGGCATGTATTTTCGTATCCTAAATATTTCAGGAATATAATAATTATTTATGCAGGCTGTTAAGTTATTATTAGTATTTAAGAGGGCTTAAAGATACCCCTTTAAACACATCGCTTCTCCAACAAGTATACACATCGAAGTCCTATTACTTGGGAGATCATGTTCGTGTTGGTTTTATTTAGTTAATTTAATTTCTATTTCAGGTTTATGAAATGTATTGAAATCATAACGATGTATAAGTTCTTCTCTCTATCGAATGCATTGAAGTACATACAGGTTCAGGTGTATACAGGTTCAGGTTTATACATTATGTATACACAGCTATATAGCTATATACATTAGTGTAGCTAATCTATCATCACCGTACACTATACCAGCTTGTCTAAGGCATACATTATAATGTATACTGTATAATGTATAATGTGCGATGTGTTAATAATATTGTTTAAAATGATGATATTAATACTCCTTCAATATCAGTCCATATAGTATCTTCTTCATTTGATACGTATCAAATGTACCTTTCTTCCTCCTTCAATTATTGATATATATAATTATATAATTACATCATCTTCATTGTCCTCTTTTGATACTCTTCTTTTTTTCTATTCTTAAGAAATTAGTTAGGGGAAAGTCCCCGATTACCGTCCCCCTCCTAATACCGACCCCCTCTCGTATCTCAGTAACTATAAGAGATATAAAAAAATAATATATACACGAACTGTTAGTAATTTAATGATAAATATGAATAAGTATTTTGTTTTAACAAATATTTAATCTTACAATTGTTATTTGATAAAATGTAATATTCTGTTTTAACTTTTTAAATATTTGAAAAATAACTTTATAAGAGATATAAAAAAATAATATTTACACGAACTGTTAGTAATTTAATGATAAATATGAATAAGTATTTTGTTTTAACAAATATTTAATCTTACAATTGTTATTTGATAAAATGTAATATTCTGTTTTTACTTTTTAAATATTTGAATAATAACTTTTTTTAAATCATTGTAAATACTTTATTAATTAAAAGAAAACTTAATACTGGACATAATATTGTAGATCAATACAATTTTTATAACTATTATAAAAATAATTCAATTTAAATAACTATTAATCAAAATATCTTAATTATAGCAAACCATATGATTTTCCTAATACCGACCCCCATGTGATTTATAATATCCAATCAAAATAGATCAGTATTTTACTTTAAAATATGTCATAAGTTGATTGTGTATCATTGATATAGATTAAGGATTCATGATTCCATTCGATTATATACATACTGATTAATAACTAAATATTAAATAATAATATACACTATTTTAATATAATTACTATAAAGTTTAAATTTAAATTTAATATTACTATTAAAACATAAATTCAATAACAATAATTGTCTGCATGTTATAATTGATTATATTTATGAATATCTACTATGTTGATTGGATATTATAATACTAAAAGTATGTATACCACGATTATTTTAGGGGGTCGGTAATAGGGGAAGGGGGTCGGTATTAGGAACAGGTATCCGATTACCGATCCCCCTGTTTATTCTTGTAAATATAATTATATCAAAAATTTAAAATAGCCACATTATTCATTACCATAATATAACCCTATTAACATAATTTCAAATAAATATATTTAATATTGAATAAGTTATTACAAATAATAATGTAGGGGTCGGTAATCGGGGACTTTCCCCTAATGATATTACTCCTATCTTCTCTACAATTATAATTAATTTACTAAATAACTGTAATATTCCGAAATTGTTAAAATAATCTTTAATATGTACAATCATAAAGATATAATGTTTAGATTTTAATGATTTTGGCAATTTTAATTCTATATCTATGCTTCCTATTATAGGTTCAATTTTTGAAAAAAAGATATCTAAGCAACTCATTAATTATATAAATGATAATCACATGTTTGATGTATACCTACGTGCATATAAGAAGGACCATAATACTAAAACTGCTTAGCTAGCTACCATGAATGATATTTCTCTTTAGATAAACATAGCCGTATAATAAATTATTACAACTTGACCTTTCATTTACATGTTATAGTATATCTCATGATATACTTATCAAAATAATATCACTAATAGGTATAACTTGAGATGCTTTAAAAATATTAATTCTACTTATCAAAGATAGAACATATTCGGTTAAGATTCATAATGTATTTCAGGTGAGAATATTTCATTGTACGGGGTTCCAAAGGTATCCACATTAGGTCCTCTACTTTTTACTATTTATATTTACCTTTTGAAATATATAATAGAACAAACATCAAATGTGAAATATCATTCATGCTGATGACATTGACAATTTGAATTTCAAATGTATGCTGAATATTTTCATTATGATAAATTGATATTATGTTCAAATACTATTCGTAAATGGCTATTATATAATAACTTACTTATAAATAGTAGTAAAACTATGCTATTAAATATTTCCTAATATAATATTTGAATTAATTCTTCTTCTACAATTAAATTCCTTGGACTATTTGTTTCATGTAATTTATCACAGTTAGATCATGTATTATATATATATGTAAATCAGCTAATTATCATTTACATAATATAAATATCATTCTTAAATATTTATCAATAACATCAACTATTCGACTTACTGTAAGTTTAGTTCTATCGAGATATGATTATAGAAATATTATATTAATTGGAGCTCCAATTTATATTTAAAACATATTAAACAAGTTATTCGTAGGATATATATAACAATTATATTTAATAGATATTAATTCTAATAGCTTTTTGATTAGTTATTATTTACATAAAATTAAAATGGTTAGGAGTGTATTCCAGAATTAATTAAAGATTTCTATGTTTAATTAACAAACAAATTATTTCAGGAGAATCTTTCTATTTATCAACACTATTATAGTATATATCAGAGATATATCAGAGAAAATAACTAACTATTCGAGGCGCTATCCAATGCAACTTGAAGTAGGTCGATTTCGACTGCTAATCTCAATGATGTATTTCAAGATGTCCGCTGCCTCGATGTGGAACAAACCTCTGACAATATGAAATCCTCATTCAATTTCCATCTTCCGCAAAAGATTGAAGAGACAAGTTTTATTATAATTATTTTGTTTAACATTATTATTTGATTACACTTTAGAGAATTATTTCTACTATTATTTAAGTGTCTAAATAAACTTTATTATTATTATTATAAAGGTGTGATATTTAAGTTATTAGTAACTAGTATACATATATAAGTTTATTACGAATGTGAACTACTTACGGTTCTAAACAATACGCTTACGTTGTACGTATTTGTAGGGGAGAGTGGGAGAGACTTGAACACGATGGGGGAGACAAGGGGGCAGTTGTTCTGCGAAATATAAGGATTATCCTAGGAGTATCTTAAGACAATATGCAACATTACGGATATAGCTAAGGATTGTCCTAGGAGTATCTTAAGACAATATGCAAAATTACGGATATAATTAAGGATTGTTCTAGAATACTCGTACAATAAGTTATGTTCTCAGAACAACTGAACCCAAATCAAACCGAATAAAATAATATTTAAAATATGTAAATAATTATAAAAATCATAACTAGTAACCCCAATAAGAGGTAGAGTCTATGCTATGATATATACCATTTAAAAATATATAAAAACTCGAATAGGTAAACAAATATTAATTTAATTATTAGTTTATTAATTAGTTTCAGTATTAACACTCGTTATTTTAATTTCATTATACATATTAGCTAACTTATTCTATATATTTATTTACTATTGTATTGTCTCTATGATTTTAAATTTTTGTTTAGTATTCGTAATTTTTTTAATTAATAATGTTATATTATTATTTTATTGGATAGTATACTCTCTTTATGAGTATAGATTACGAGATAATATCTCCTTTGAGCAGAAATTGTATTGGCTAAATTGTATTTATTTTCTGAACTCTAAACTATTTTCATTTATTCATTCATTCATATACACATTTTGAAAAATCATTTATAGAATTTTATATATTTGAAAAGAAAAAAAATAAATTGTAGAATACTTTTACATCAATATAACATCAATTAGTAAGCTACAATAATATATGATTACATATGTATTTGTTATATGAATAACTGATGCTTATATACTATACTAACTATAATATTAATAAATCGTAAATAATAATAATTCTGTATGCAATTTTTGTAAGCATTTAAATAAAATTCAGAAAAAATGAGAATTAATTCACCCAAAATGGTGAGAATTGAACTATTATTTGTAACACTCTATAGGATAATTTATTTATATTATATATACTTATAGGTCTATATACCTATAATCATTTTTATCACTTATATATATAATATATATAATGACGTAAATAAAGAAGGGACGATATAATATGTCCTCCCAAATGTTTATTATACAATCTCTAATCAGTAACCATACGCGTATATAGGTATAGGTATGTATAGGTAACATACATTTTATGATGTAAATAAAATACTAAACAATTCTTTGAATTAATATTAATTAAATATTACTATTTAATTATATTTAAGTATACATGTAGGTAACATTACATTAAATTACCTACGTTAAATTAACTGAAAAATATTAATGTAAAATTAAATATAGCATATATTTTATTATATTTTTACAAATAATTATTTACCCAAAATAAATATTAAAAGTTAGTCATGATTACAATTGGCACTCCTCTCTACAATCTAAATATTAATTGGTAACATTCCCATCTACGTTATAGAATATATCGATATCGTTATTTTAACATTGCCTACTATTTATAGTTCAATAATACATTTTAAATATAATATAGTATATAGGTATATAAGTATACCTAGTAGAATATAATATATATGAGCTAGTTAGTGATGTGCTACTATGGACTCCCAAACATTGTCATCGCTCTCATGGAAGACTGGCTAAGACATTCGTAGATCAAATGGTAGACGATACTGAATGTGAAGTGGAAGAGTTGATAACATTGGAAAATAGGGATGAATGGAAGACACGTTTCTTAGAATGCCGAGCAAGCTCGACCTGGTAAGGTAAGGTAATGTAGTATATAACTACACGTGTTTCTTAATTTGATAAATATTATATTATAAGATTATAATACATATTAAATAATTCAGTATCTGCATTAGGGGAACATGGTCTACTTTTAATTTATTAATAATAATTATTCTTACAAAATATATAAAAAAGATATCATAAGTATTAATTATAATCTAATTAATAATCTATTAATGATAGTATCGGGAACTCCGTATTATAGGCGGGAATTAGTGTTGTGTACGTGGGTAGAGGTCAAGCAAGCAAAGGTCAAGCAATCCCCCCGGTCATTGAGGTAATATGAGAATCACGAGAGTGCAGTAGGCGTAGAGTGCAGCAGAGTGTCTACCGTCTAATCAGATATACTGCAGTTGACATGGTGCTATGATCCATTGTGTCTGAAGCAGCTGTTATGTAACGTATACTATAGTATGACAATGGAATATTATTGTGTAGGAATAGGGACGCTGGAACGATTTTGTATGTAGGGGGGACCAACCAATCAAAATAAATGTTGTGGTAAAAGTAGGGGGGGACCAATACATAAGAGGTACTACTAGAATTTAAAGTGGGGGACATATCCCCTGTCCCCACAGTTGCTGCGCCCTTATGTAGGATATAGGTTGACTTTATTTACTATATAAGAACATATTATAAGTTAATACAGTACCGATGCTTTTATTATTCGTTTAGGCGCTTTAGAATTTGTTTGGTAATTTGTTTCTAAGTTTAGGAAAAACTACTCTCTCGAGCGTTTTTGAAATGTAGGAAATGTTTGATATTGGTTTTTTGTTTGAGATGTGTTATTTGTTTAAGGAATGATTATTTATTATTGGAGTCACGTATACGTATACCTATAGGTATACCAGTTACATTGAGGATGTGATGACACCTAACATACGAGATCGATCTATTATGATTGTTTATAGAGGATAGTGAGCCGAGTGAATAGTTTATATAGGTTAGTGCATTACTACTAGTACATACCTAGTAGTGATTACTTACAAACATGTTGTTGCAATAGTTGGAAGCTTGTTTGTTATTGTTATAGTTGGGTTTGAAAGGAGTCGAATTTGCATGCATATATCGTATGTGGTGGAAGCGTTAGAGAAGAAAGGAATTTATAGGTATATTTATATCATGTTTCTTGTTATTGAATATATGTACACGTTTAATGGTGAAATAGATAGGGAATTGTTGGGAAGTATACGGCAGATTATATGATCGAAAAGAACATTATATAGGTATAACTATCTGGTGTAATTTTTTCGTATAATTTCTAGTGTAGTAGTAGTAGTAGTAATAGTTGTAGTAGTAGTATTTAATATCTAATACTCATAGGTATGTTAAGTATTATAATACGATTTTGTAGATTGCAATCGACACAATCTGATTACTTCAGCTAATTATAATTTATGTTATCATTACAACTGTATTGTGTAGAAATACACTACAATTCACACGATTTTGCATTGAATTGTAGTACATTGAAGGTATTATAATAATAATTCCGATTGACATTCCGATTGACATTCCGATTAACATAATATAGGCATATATCGTAGTTATAATTTAACTCGATACATATAGGTATCAACTATAGTCTATAGTATGTATACCTACTAGATTAGTAGTATTAATATATAAGTTTTATATACTAAATTTATAAATAAACACAAACATATAGGCACATACCTACTCACATACATACTCACTAACACAAACGTATACAAATACACACACATACATATATATATATATATATATATATATATATATATATATATATGTATATATGTAATTGTTGTAAACCCTAATTACGGTATTTCGCTTAGAGATATTTTCCCGAACCTCTCTTCTTTTCAATAAATATCCTCCCTATATATGCTATTATCAGTCAATTCCCATATATCTATTATAACATATACCACAACGACATTTAACTCAACTCTTTTATCTCACTACTCCAATTTCCATTTTAACTCCCAATTGTGTAACTATGTTTTAGCTATTCGATCATATATTTAACTGAGTGCGTGGATTAATTGACCAAGGTACTAGGCACATTGACCACACCTGTAGTAAGGTGTGGGTTCAAGCCCGACCTGATTTTGTAAAATAGGTCTTAAAATAATAATAGAAGGATGGATACATGGATTCCTTTACATGAGAGCGGCTTCGAAGGAACATTAGATCCAGTTGGTCATAAGTTAATAACAACTTTATCTAAGCTCTTGGATGGGATGAAACTACTCCACCACATAAAACAATATAGGTACTAATAACCTACTAATAACTTTCTTTTTGAATCCTAACAATCTAAACTCTTCAATATCCCATCAAACTATGAATTTTCCTCCTGGTTTCATTAACCGTCATCTAACACTCGAGGATATATTCATCAACAGCTATCCTATGTGTCCACATGTGTTATTTTGTATGCTAACTCAATCCTATTATCAATAATGTGTCTAAATCAGTGACCATTCAAATCTATTTATTAAATTTAAAATAATAATATATACTCAATTAAGACAGTGAGAAGACTATTGAATTATCTTATATATATATATATATATATATATATATATATATATATATATATTATCTTATATGAATTATCTTAATTATCTAAGCTTTATATTTGTTATAGACGATAAATAGTTAATCATATTATTTATAAATAGGTAAATACTAAGTCGGAATATATAAAATCATAAATAATATGTAAAAACATAACTATAATAAATATTACTATATAATAAAAAAATGTGTAATTTAGTATATTATTCATTATAAGAATATATCGAGCCTGGGTCCTGTTTAGTGATGTGTAAATTATGCCGAGCTTTTGATGCCGAGCCGAGACTTTTGGTTTTTAATGCCGAGCCGAGATTTTCATTTTCGGAAAAAAACGAGCCCGAGCCGAGCTGAGACTCTAGCCAACCGAGCCCGATCCGAACCGAGACTCTAACAAAACGAGCCCGAGCCGAGTTGAGACTTTAGGTAACTGAGACTGAGACTGCATCATGATTTATATTTGAGCATCATTTACATCACTAGTCCTGTTATTGAAAGTTATTGAAAAAAGGAGTATTGTAATATCATATATATATATATATATATATATATATAGTTATACAATTAGTATAGTAATGTAATAGTACATTCTATCATATTTGTATATACACTTATTGTGTTATATAAATGATCATTGGAATACTATATTTATAATTAAAACTTTCATATTATTATAATCACGATTATATATTTCGCGAGAAACACAGTCATAATATTAGGTAGCTTATACAGGATTAGATATTAATGTTATGAAAAAGTATAATAGATTGAAATAAATTTGATAATTAAAGTATATATACAACCAGCTATATAATATACCTTATAGGATACTATATATATATATATATATATATATATATATATATATATATATATATATATATATATATATATATATATATTATATATATATTTAACATATTTATAGTAATTATATTCGCTATTATGTTTTATAAATAGGTCCTATAATATATATTATATTCTACACAAATAATTAGTTATCTATATTAATATCATTAGATTAAACTTGTACACATTATTATATATAATTTATAAAGATATGTCAATGTCATAATATAAATAATTAATTAGAATGTATATCATAATTGTATTTATTATTAAAATGGATTAATTTATTTGCACATTTTAGATCATAACTTTTGTTTAAATACAAATTTGAAAAAAATATAATATGACTAGTATTATATAATTTAATAAGCTTTCCTTTGATATCAGTTTTATCATAATAACATCAATATTAAATATGTCATGCTCATGTATACATATGCGTCTCACGCCGTTGGACGTTCGGCTGATTTTAAATACCTGATATAATTACTAATAAGTAGTTTAATACATGATATTTGTTTACGACTTCATCCTTTAACTATAATTTATATATAGTTGAATAATAATTATTATTATATTAATTAAATAATAATTTAATTATTAAATTATAATAATCTATATATTTTAAAAACTATACCGTTTTTAATAATTATGAATATACAAAACAGAGAACTTATTAATAATGTTGGTGATTAAATGTTTTAGTCTATTTATATTCTCGATGTTCTTTAATATTTCTTTAATATTACTTTTTAAAGTAGGAATTTTGAATACAAATATTAAAATTACTTAAATAAATTAATCACTTGAATTATATTTATGGGGGAAATAAAATTGTGATCAACCTAATTATTGAATACATTTTCATATATATATATATTCTAAAAAATATAAATTGGTAGCAGATTCACTACACAATATTTAAAGATTTTTACAAAATTTGCAATATGGGTTGTGAATTTTCCACCCATTCTTAACATATATTATTATAAATATAGTTCATGCAGTTTATCACCTTATTTCATATTTAATTCGTATTTGTTATTTAAATTGTTTTTTTTATATAAAATAACAAACGGAGATAGCAAAGGTAAAATAGTATATATTCGCCATTAAGAATTTTGAATTAGCCTATTTGAAAAAGAATTTTGAATTAGCCTATTTGAAAAAGAATGAATTTAACCTACTTTTATGACGGAAGTTTTTCATATTTTCATATTTTCTAATATTTTAATACTCAAATAATAATAGAATAATAATAACACATTTAATCACCTAATCGCAATTTTATAAATATTCATTGGAAAACCATTATTTTTTAAATAATAAATTCCTTTAATTAAGTATAACTAGAGATATAACCTAACACTTTTAATACATAATATTACAATTATATTAATAATACATTATATAGGTAAGCTTAACATCATGTATTTAGAGCAGCTATAGCTTAGGGTATACCCACACACAGTGATGGGCACCGATCCTATTTTTATGGAACGACTATCCCGATCACGATCCTCTATTTATTCTCTTATGCGATCCTTTTCCCGATCCCGATCCTAAATTCGATACCCGATCCTTTCCCGATCCCGATCCTAAGTTTCCAACCCGATCCCGATCCCGATCCCGATCACGATATTATTTATATATTTAATTAATACGATTTTATTTCATAATTCGAAACAATATATATATATATATATATATATATGGACATATATATATATATATGGACATATATATATATATGGACATATATATATATATATATATATATATATATATATATATATATATACATACCTATAGGTATAATACCTATGTAATATAAATTGTTAATAATTGTAAATAATATTTATTATTAATATATAATATTTATAAAATACTTATAAATACCTATATTTCAATAATACTTCAATTGAATTAAATACACACATTAATGTATATCATATAGAATATATGATATAGTGAATTAATATAACTTATTTATATAAATGCATTGAATTGGATACAAATATCTATAGATATTAGTATACTCATTGTACGTCGTACAATGTACGTTGAGTCAAAGTCGGTGGTTTACTTAGGGGAAAGTCCCCGATTACCGACCCCATCTCATATCTCAGTAACTATAAAAGATTACAAAACTAAATATATACACGAACTGTTAGTAATTTAATGATAAATATGAATAAGTATTTTGTTTTAAAAAATATTTAATCCTAAAATTGTTTTTTGATAAAATGTAATATTCTGTTTTTACTTTTTAAATATTTGAATAATAACTTTTTTTAAACCATTGTAAATACATTATTATTTAAAAGAAAACTTAATACTGCGCATAATATTGTAGATCAATGAAATGTTTATAACTATTATAAAAATAATTTAATTTGTTATTAACTAATATATCTTAATTATAGCAACCCATATGCTTTTCTTATTACCGACCACCTAAATCACCCTAATACCGACCCCATATAATTTATAATATCCAATCAAAATAGATCCATATTTTATTTTTAAATATGTCGTAAGTTGTTTGTGTATCATTGATATAGATTTAGGATTCATGATTCTAGTTGATTATATACATACTGATTAATAAATACATATTAAATAATAATAATATACACTATTTTAATATAATTACTATAAAGTTTAAATTTAAATTTAATATTACTATTAAAACATAAATTAAATACAAAATAAATTGCGTGAATGTTATAATTAATTATGTTTATGTATATATACTCTTTTTATTGGATATTATAATACTACAATTATATCACGATTATTTTAGGGGGTCGGTAATAGGAGAAGGGGTCGGTATTAGGTACATATATCCGATTACCAACCACCCTGATTATTCTTGTAAATATAATTATATTAACAATTTAAAATAGCCACATTATTCATTGCCATAATATTACCCTAATTACAAAATAATAATATGGTAAATGGTAATCGGAGACTTTCCCCTATATTATAATAATAGATTAAATTCTATTATGGTAAAAATAACAATTATTATTTAAATACCACGTAGGTCTTGCAATATTTTGGAAATCATTATAAATAATTATCAATACAATAGCATATCAATGTAATAATGTAATACTAAAATGTTGTTAATATTCTTATAAATAAATATAATACTATTAGAGTATCATAGGTACCTATATGCAATGATGGACACCGATCCTTTTTTATGGATCGGGATCGGGATCGCCGATCCCTATCCTTTTCCCGATCCCGATCCCGATTCTCCATTCGTTACCCAATCCCGATCCTCTCTTTCTGACCCGATCCCGATCCGGATCGGATCGCCAATCCAGGATCGCCGATCAATGATCGCGATCCTGCCCATCACTTCCCATACAATTAGGGTAATTCCCAATTTGGGTAGCTCTAGAATGAAAACTGATATATATATATATATAATTCAATAATTGTATCGAACAGAATTATGATTCATTTTACCCAATTAATTTTGTAATAGGCTAATTCCTACCTACACACATCGACATAATATAATATATCTCAATCCCAGGCCGAGTTTTCTCGGCATTCCGTTATTCGTTTCTACCATTCACATATATTTCCATTGATTCCAGCAGCTAGTTTGTATTACAAAGAGTCAATCGTCGATCAATTAATCGCTACAAGTCTTGTTCGATTTCTATCGGTCTCTGTTTTGGCTCCCGGAATAATACACATGTTGACATATCCTAATCTCCCCTGCCCTGCCCCCTGCCCAACACATACAACACTTACCCCAACTAATTACACATCCTACCACCTATAAGTGTGCAATACATCATGGGTTAATAACCACTTATTTATATGTTATTCCCTTTCGATTACAGATGACCCCGACCATCAGCAGTACAGGTGAGGTCATCGGTTCAATAAGAGCATACACATATGCATATGTATAGATAACAGTTAATATATGTTATATATATTTACTAATTTTGTTGTATATATATATAATTTTAAATTAATTTATCTCTTTTGTTTTCTTTCACGTTGTACTATTCTTAATTTGATCATTGTCATATTATTGTATTATTATTATATTATTGGAGGGTACCCTCGTTGTGAGTATAGATTACAAGATAATCTATGGTATTCTCCTCTGAGCAGCAATTGTATATACTGCATTATATTTCATTTCTACTCAATAACCCATATTCAATTCAATTCAATTCAATATACATATACACACATGCATGCGCATGCGTTAAGGCCTCTTTTTTTAGGTTCGATGTATCAACACATCTCATCTATGTATGCTGATTTCACTGTTGCTGCTCCGAAGTACTGGAACAGTCTTCCCCATGAATTACGGACCATATGTCATCTTTTATTACTTATAAATGTAGACTATATTCATATATGCTATCATTATAATGTCTTCTTTTTAAATTTATTATTATTCGTGTATTTATTTATTTAATTGTTTTATTATTTCAAATTGACGCATATAAACGTCTATCGTTTTCAACTGAGTCAATAAACCTTTCTATTATTATTATGATTATATTATCTCGAAGGAATAACAACGCGGAATACACTTACCGATACCTATGTTAATATTGTACAAGCTATGCAATATGCGTGGTATACATGACGCATGCGCGGGTAGTTAATCTACACATTGTCAAGTATACATTATCTTTAAAATGTCCTACTAACGTGACATTAAACTATACTTATTACTTACTCGTAAAGGAGGATTTATTTATTATAAGATTTATGTTATGTTCATTATTGATAGAATAATGTATACATTAGTAAACAAATTAATTACGATTTAATTATATACCTAACTATATATAGTGTTTTAATATAATAATTATTATATAATAATAGCGAAAATTGAAAGTTCAAGAGTTCATCGTTTATTATTATTATAATAAATAATAAGAACGTATAAGTTTTCGGGATTAAACAAAATATAAATAGTGCACAATCTCTTCTAATTGTTAACATTTTAATCTTTTATTGTGTCCTTCCTTGGTATTTATGCCCATCCATTTATTTGTATCTTTAATATATCAGTTTCATGTGCATATACCATCAGGTCGAGCATGCTCGGCAGTTTTTGACACGTTGCTTCCATTCATCTCGTTCGTTCATCGCAGTTGGTAGCTCATCGAGTGTATACTGTACACTGTACATCCGGTATCTTCCATCAGTTTATCGATGTAAGTGTTCGGTGGTCTTCCTCGATATCTTTTACCATGTAGCGGTTGCCAAAGAAGTACATCGCTTGTAAGTTCATTTTTACTTCTCCTGCAATACACCATCATTCTATCACATACATATGATCTCTTCCGTGTATTAATCGTAATCTGTTATACCCTATCTGTCGGGAAATGGTTACAGCACATTTCAATGAGAAATGTTCGACCATGATCCAGTATATGTTAATTATATCTTCTTTATTAAATTCTATAATGAACTATTTGTTTTGCGTGCGAGAATGTTATGTTTTATCTTCTAGGATATACTTTATTATTTATTTTAATTTTAATTAAAATGTTTTATTGACTACAAAATCACGTGGTGGTTATGGGCGTCATGGGGAGGAAACAAAACTAAAATAAATATAGTACAATACAAATGAAGGAAAATGGAGGGTAGGTTACAATGTTAATAGGTGCGTGGAGAGTTTACATTTAAATAGTGACAGCGATTTCAAACACCTAATATCATATGGTAGAGAATTCCAGTATTTTGGAGCTACCACAGAGAAAGCAGATTCAGAGTGAGCAGAGATAGTCGAGCGTTGCACAATTTTCATCGTGTGACATTTCCTGTCACCTCGACTAAGGTTCTGAATACTGATCAAGTCTGCTAGGTACTCGGGAGATCTAAGATGTATCACCTTATAGGTGATGCATAGTAATCTGTACCTGTATAGATACCTAAACTTAAGCCAGCCGAGTGATCGCACTAGAGTCGATATTGATACTATTGAAGAGAACTTCAGTTTATATAGGGTGCGTATAGCACGTCGTTGTATCTTCTCAAGTGTAAGCCTAAGATTTAGGGCTAGATTACATAAAAGTGAGCAGCAGTATATAAGTCTACTGAAGACTAGTGAGTGTATTAGACTTTTAGTCTTTAAAAAAGTCAATTTATTGCGTGATTTTCTAATGTTATTGAGAAAATAGTTGGCATTGCGAATCATTATAGATATGTGGTCAGGGTAATCTAGATGGGAGTTGATGGTGAAACCAATAGTTGTTATGTATTGTGAGGTAGGAAGGGATAGTAGAAAGGGCGGGTGATGATTAGGGGGTAGGTATGTCTAGAGAGAATGATGGTGTCAGTTTTTGTCATGTTTGGTGATAGGGAATTATGGGAGAACCAGTCAGTAAGTTCTGTGAGGCAGTTAAAAATAGACAGTTGAATAGAGTTGGAGTCACAGGAAATGGGAAAAGAAGTATACATTTGTAGATCGTCGGCAAAGAGATGGTAGTGGATGTAAATATATATTTACGAAATGTGGATGTTATGGGTAAAATATAAATAATAAAAAGTAAAGGACCAAGCACATAGCCTTGTGGAACGCCATGAGTACTGATAAAGGGAGTAGAGAAGGGTAAGTTAATTTTCACTGAAGAGGACCTTAAGGAAAAGAAGGATATAAACCAGCTGTGTACTTGACCATACATACCGATTTCATTGAGTCCAAGCAAGAATGTTATGGTTTAGAGTGTCAAAGGCACTGGATAGGTCAAGTAACACGAGGTAGCAGGGGGCTTTGTTGTCAAGGGATAATAGTAGATCATTAATGATAAGATCCAGGTCTGATTCAATGCTCCGATGGGTTAAGTAAGCACTTTGAAACCTATCAATAATTGAATTGGTAGTGATGTAGTGTATAAGTTATTATGATAACTTACAATGTCACGTGGTACAAATGTATTTGTAGTCACATGTAGTATACGATGTCACGTGGTACAGTGTAGTTGTAGTCACGTGTAATATATCATGTCACGTGGTACAGTGTAGTTGTAGTCACGTGTAGTACACAATGTCACGTGGTACAGTGTAGTCGTAGTCACGTGTAGTACACAATTCACACGTGACTACAATATAGTGAACATCATACACACACTATAATATTTATATACACTTATTCGTCAACACATTTAACATGCTTTACGTACTGATATAAATCATTTCAGGTCATACGTATATATATATATATATATATATATATTATATATATATATATATATTTATTAATATTTAATTATTCTAACAACGAATACTAATAAATTAGTAATTTATACTAATTCATTATGCTAACCAAATAAAATATTATAGTTAAAAAATGATTTATATTATTACGGATAAAAATATATATTAAATTAAAATGTACACGTCCAAAGACAATAGTATTGTTATAGTATTCATTGACATATGTATATTCTACCCTCTCCTATTTATAAATAATCAATATAATCAATAATATTGAAGTATAGAAAGTATACTTTATATACGTATATATGAATAAATGTAAATTAGTTATCATATTTTTGTTATAAAATGTATAATTATATATTATACATTTGATAACACAAATATGATATCTAATTGACATTTGTTCATATACGTTTGAAAATGTAATTGTATTAATATTTAATATTTTATTCGAATTTTATAATAATATTCTATTTATTTAGTATAAATGAGATATTACACATATATTTAAATATGAATGTATTTAGTGAATATTAAAATGTAAACTATATGTATATATTATATAGTTTTATATAATTATATTGACATTATTTATAATATTAGTAGGTATATATACTTATATTATATACGTTATATATATATATATACCTATAGGTGTATACCTATATACCTATTATATGTAACCTATATACCTGATACAAATGAGTGATATTTCAAGTTAAGGACACGTATATCTAAACAATGATTATTCCTCACTGATAAATTATCAAAAGATAATAAAGGTATACAACATGGAAAATCCTGCGGTCTTTATGAAATACCAACCGAAGTATCATTCATATATGGAAGTTAGAAGAATTTCATGAGATTAATTCAACATGGGATATTCTCAATATCCAATGGAAACGTGGACAAAGATTACCCAATTCCTATTGCCAACAAACGAAACCACCAAACACTATAGTATACTATAAGAATGATGTGGAAAACGCGGACACCTTAAAATGCAATGGACACGATATGGACATCAACTCTTCTATAGAAAAACTAAATAAAAACGTATTCCGAGCTGTTATATAACCTGAAACATTAGTATACGTACGTATCACGTGACAAGAACATAGATAGTGCAGGTACATATGTACCGAAATGCTACATGACGCTCTTAACAACACATGGCGAGACCAAAACATACTATGTATATCTATATATACATTTATAGATACGTATATCCTAGAGTGGTTATTCAAAAGCTTTCTCGTTTTATCACCCCGAAAGATCAAGTCCACTTATAAGGACGAGAGGCGATTAATAACTATGCGAATGTTTAGTAGGTATGTATCTGATGTAGACTTACTAATGCTGAATGACTAATGCTGAATGACTAATGCTGCATGACTAATGCCGAATGACAAATGACGAATGACTAATGTCGAATGATTAAAGACTAATGTACAATGTATAATTACTAATGCATAATCACTGATGCATAACTTAATAACACGGTATAAATACGTTATTATATAATATTTATTTATATATATATATAATTATTATATATGCAAATAAGATTCATATGATAATTATTGCGTAATGTATAGTAAAGATTTTGCGAAGCAAAGATGGTTCAATCCCTCTCTAAGCTATGTAATTATTTTAATATAGTTCTCATACCAACCACGAGATGGATACACATGTCTTATTATAAGTTATATTAACTATTGAGAATTCATATATGAATACCTTATAAGGTAATTAATCTAATCATCAGACTGATATATTTTTGTTATTATAATAGATATATGAATTATATTTAAAAAAATATATTTTCAAATTAGGGTATATATTGGTATACCGATCTAATATATTGACAGTTTACATGTAAATAATAATGCTTGAATCGATCTAATGTTGATCTTGAAATAGTCGCTCATATATTTATAAATTCACTTTCGATATCTCCAAATAATATTTTTACGG
Organism: Osedax fenrisi; assembly: GCA_964019155.1. Lineage (NCBI taxonomy): Eukaryota > Metazoa > Annelida > Polychaeta > Sabellida > Siboglinidae > Osedax > Osedax fenrisi. The sequence goes on from OZ025239.1 coordinate 2,512,990, forward strand.
AACACTTATTTTTTAATATTATCCGAATATGTATATATATATATCTTAATTTAAGATTATATTATGGTATTTTGTTGTTGAATGTACATATAAATAGATACGAAATCCAAAAATAGATTTTAGTTCTCCTACCCGTCGCATTTGAGCTATTGTAGTTTTTATTTCAATAATTCAGTCGAGTGAACCATCTTTCCTTCGGATAATCGTTATGTATACTTTAGTAAAGTATATTATAATATAAATATGTTTAGTGGTAATTTATTTTTATTATCGATTTTTAAATTAATATAAATTAAAAATATTGATATTTTATCTCTATACCTATGAGCTGTAATTTTTATTTATAATTGATATTTATAATGATATTATGAGTACATATATTACTATATAAATAATTAACAACATTATTAATTTGAATATATATATATATATATATAATTTAAAAAATATATCTATGAAATGTGTCTATTAAAATGTTATTAATTATTGATAAGGTACTACTATATACCTATAAGCCGACACAGTGTACACAAGTAAGTGGGTGTACACTCACACATGCTTGTGTTCGGTACCTGGACACGTGACCCAGCTAACCAATGAAACGCGTGCATGTCACGTGTTAGTCACTAGTGAGGTCACGTGATAGTGTCCGATAACACACGCGCACACACACACACCCACACACCCACACACCCACACCCACACCCACACGCACCCACACGCACCCACCCACACACACCCACACACACCCACACCCACACCCACACCCACCCACACCCACACCCACACGCACCCACACACGCACGTATGCAACGTACACAATATAGGTAGACTATTGTCTACTAAAGCCCGAATACCTTAACCCTAAACCGAATATCTTAACCGTGTTTTAACAGCCTTTAATAAAGAACCCTTTGTAAAGGGCGCCACCCCCCATCGTAAACATGTTCTTAGTACGGTTCGCTATAGTAGGGGGGGGGCTTAACGATTGGCTACATATAATGTACACATGTACAGTGTACACTGTACAGTGTACACACTATATACAATATGATTATTGTTGAATACACAACGTGGTGCATAGTGAGTCATAAATAGATAACACCGGTAAGATATCTAAGTAAAGTGTATTGTAAGGTGTATTGTACCCCATGCCCAACGCAAACTATATCAAACGTATCATAATACATGTATTTTAAAGCTATATGCACACACACACGCACACGCACACGTATAGCACGTATTTAGAAGTATAAACTAGACCAAAGTGCAGTACGCCGCACCTGCCCCAGCGCCGATACGCACACTCACGCGCACACGCACACACATGCGTACGTTCTCGTCCATGTTAGTAGCGTAGTAAGTATTGCAGTACTAACTTATTGCCGTATGAATGTATACATGTGAATACGTGTGCATGTTTCCATAGGGAATAATATACATATGTGTATATACACAATATACTGATATCACACACACACATGAACGAATGTCTCTCTATCTATTTCACTATAGTGTTATATCATATATATATATATATATATATACAGTAAAACCTCTCTATAAGAAACCTCTTTATAAGAAAAACCTCTTTATAAGAAAAATGTTCACACATTTGGTTGGAATTCAACCTTTTCCACATTAAAAAACCTCTTTATAAGAAAATGTTATAAGAAAAATATAAGAAAAACCTCTTTATAAGAAACTTATTGTATACAAAATATAAAAAATAATTACATATAAATAGAATTATTATATATTGATAACAATTATAGAAATTAATTATTATATAAGATATTTTTTTTTCATACAAATATTTTATATTACATAAATAGCTCGAAATTAATTAAAATTAATTAATAATTGTTATTGTATATCCATACATTTATTAAAATTTATCAAAATTAATTAATAAATGTTATTTTTAAATAAATTTCTAAACTATTAATACTTTTAAATAAATATAAATAAATATACTATATATATAACCTATATGTTATATACTGCATTTTCAATTATAAATTAATTCTTAAAATATTTGGAAAAGTAAAAACCTCTTTATAAGAAAACCTCTCTATAAGAAAAAAAGTACTGAAAAAAAATAGTTTCTTATAGAGAGGTTTTACTGTATATATATATATATATATATATATATATATATATATATAGTTGTGTTAAACATATATGTACTTATATATATATATACACACTCACGCACAATGTGCGTCGCACTTGGTGCGTATCTGTGTGTGTGGGTGTGTGATATAGCATATATCATATACAGACTACCCACTATATTACCTACAATATCATATACTAACCTATGTTATATACCTATAGGTTATCATAGTGTAACAGATGTTATATAACTTCTTACGTAATAATTACCTGTTCACTCTTCAATAGTAGTTAACCCCACCCACGGTCACACTTGTTTTCCGATTAGTTAATTGATTAGCTAATTAACTAATTGATTAACTAATTAACAATGTGTCTTCAGTGTATAATATCGCACCACACACCGGGTAGTATAACTAACCATACCGTACTATAATATACTATAGCCCCTAGATACTATAGTATACTATAGCCCCTTGATACTATAGTATACTATAGCCCCTAGATACTATAGTATACTATAGCCCCTTGATACTATACTATACTATAGCCCCTTGATACTATAGTATACTATAGCCCCTTGATACTATACTATACTATAGCCCCTTGATACTATAGTATACTATAGCCCCTTGATACTATAGTATACTATAGCCCCTTGATACTATAGTATACTATAGCCCCTTGATACTATACTATACTATAGCCCCTTGATACTATAGTATACTATAGCCCCTTGATACTATAGTATACTATAGCCCCTTGATACTATAGTATACTATAGCCCCTTGATACTATAGTATACTATAGCCCCTTGATACAACTACTATAATATAGCCCCTAGATACTATAGTATACTATAGCCCCTTGATACTATAGTATACTATAGCCCCTTGATACTATAGTATACTATAGCCCCTTGATACTATAGTATACTATAGCCCCTTGATACAACTACTATACTATAGCCCCTTGATACTATAGTATACTATAGCCCCTTGATACTATAGTATACTATAGCCCCTTGATACTATAGTATACTATAGCCCCTAGATACAACTACTATACTATAGCCCCTAGATACTATAGTATACTATAGCCCCTTGATACTATAGTATACTATAGCCCCTTGATACTATAGTATACTATAGCCCCTTGATACAACTACTATACTATAGCCCCTTGATACTATAGTATACTATAGCCCCTTGATACTATAGTATACTATAGCCCCTTGATACTATACTATACTATAGCCCCTTGATACTATAGTATACTATAGCCCCTTGATACTATAGTATACTATAGCCCCTAGATACTATAGTATACTATAGCCCCTTGATACTATAGTATACTATAGCCCCTTGATACTATAGTATACTATAGCCCCTTGATACTATAGTATACTATAGCCCCTTGATACAACTACTATACTATAGCCCCTAGATACTATAGTATACTATAGCCCCTTGATACTATAGTATACTATAGCCCCTTGATACTATAGTATACTATAGCCCCTTGATACAACTACTATACTATAGCCCCTTGATACTATAGTATACTATAGCCCCTTGATACTATAGTATACTATAGCCCCTTGATACTATACTATACTATAGCCCCTTGATACTATAGTATACTATAGCCCCTTGATACTATAGTATACTATAGCCCCTTGATACTATAGTATACTATAGCGCCTTGATACTATAGTATACTATAGCCCCTTGATACTATAGTATACTATAGCCCCTAGATACTATAGTATACTATAGCCCCTAGATACTATAGTATACTATAGCCCCTAGATACTATAGTATACTATAGCCCCTTGATACTATAGTATACTATAGCCCCTTGATACTATAGTATACTATAGCCCCTTGATACTATAGTATACTATAGCCCCTTGATACTATAGTATACTATAGCCCCTTGATACTATAGTATACTATAGCCCCTTGATACTATAGTATACTATAGCCCCTTGATACTATAGTATACTATAGCCCCTTGATACTATAGTATACTATAGCCCCTTGATACTATAGTATACTATAGCCCCTTGATACTATAGTATACTATAGCCCCTTGATACAACTACTATACTATAGCGCCTTGATACAACTACTATACTATAGCCCCTAGATACTATAGTATACTATAGCCCCTTGATACTATAGTATACTATAGCCCCTTGATACTATAGTATACTATAGCCCCTTGATACTATAGTATACTATAGCCCCTTGATACTATACTATACTATAGCCCCTTGATACTATAGTATACTATAGCCCCTTGATACTATAGTATACTATAACCCCTTGATACTATAGTATACTATAGCCCCTTGATACTATAGTATACTATAGCCCCTTGATACTATACTATACTATAGCCCCTTGATACTATAGTATACTATAGCGCCTTGATACTATAGTATACTATAGCCCCTTGATACTATAGTATACTATAGCCCCTTGATACTATAGTATACTATAGCCCCTAGATACTATACTATACTATAGCCCCTTGATACTATAGTATACTATAGCGCCTTGATACTATAGTATACTATAGCCCCTTGATACTATAGTATACTATAGCCCCTTGATACTATAGTATACTATAGCCCCTAGATACTATACTATACTATAGCCCCTTGATACTATAGTATACTATAGCGCCTTGATACTATAGTATACTATAGCGCCTTGATACTATAGTATACTATAGCCCATTGATACTATAGTATACTATAGCCCCTAGATACTATAGTATACTATAGCCCCTAGATACTATAGTATACTATAGCCCCTTGATACAACTACTATACTATAGCCCCTTGATACTATAGTATACTATAGCCCCTTGATACTATAGTATACTATAGCCCCTTGATACTATAGTATACTATAGCCCCTAGATACTATAGTATACTATAGCCCCTTGATACTATAGTATACTATAGCCCCTAGATACTATAGTATACTATAGCCCCTAGATACTATAGTATACTATAGCCCCTTGATACAACTACTATACTATAGCCCCTTGATACTATAGTATACTATAGCCCCTTGATACTATAGTATACTATAGCCCCTTGATACTATAGTATACTATAGCCCCTAGATACTATAGTATACTATAGCCCCTAGATACTATAGTATACTATAGCCCCTTGATACAACTACTATACTATAGCCCCTTGATACTATAGTATACTATAGCCCCTTGATACTATAGTATACTATAGCCCCTAGATACTATAGTATACTATAGCCCCTTGATACTATAGTATACTATAGCCCCTAGATACTATAGTATACTATAGCCCCTTGATACAACTACTATACTATAGCCCCTTGATACTATAGTATACTATAGCCCCTAGATACTATAGTATACTATAGCCCTTGATACAACTACTATACTATAGCCCCTTGATACTATAGTATACTATAGCCCCTAGATACTATAGTATACTATAGCCCCTTGATACTATAGTATACTATAGCCCCTTGATACAACTACTATACTATAGCCCCTTGATACTATAGTATACTATAGCCCCTAGATACTATAGTATACTATAGCCCCTTGATACTATACTATACTATAGCCCCTTGATACTATAGTATACTATAGCCCCTAGATACTATAGTATACTATAGCCCCTTGATACAACTACTATACTATAGCCCCTTGATACTATAGTATACTATAGCCCCTTGATACTATAGTATACTATAGCCCCTTGATACTATAGTATACTATAGCCCCTAGATACAACTACTATACTATAGCCCCTTGATACTATAGTATACTATAGCCCCTAGATACTATAGTATACTATAGCCCCTTGATACTATAGTATACTATAGCCCCTTGATACAACTACTATACTATAGCCCCTTGATACTATAGTATACTATAGCCCCTAGATACTATAGTATACTATAGCCCCTTGATACTATAGTATACTATAGCCCCTTGATACAACTACTATACTATAGCCCCTTGATACTATAGTATACTATAGCCCCTAGATACTATAGTATACTATAGCCCCTTGATACTATAGTATACTATAGCCCCTAGATACTATAGTATACTATAGCCCCTTGATACAACTACTATACTATAGCCCCTAGATACTATAGTATACTATAGCCCCTTGATACTATAGTATACTATAGCCCCTTGATACTATAGTATACTATAGCCCCTTGATACTATACTATACTATAGCCCCTTGATACAACTACTATACTATAGCCCCTAGATACTATAGTATACTATAGCCCCTTGATACTATAGTATACTATAGCCCCTTGATACTATAGTATACTATAGCCCCTAGATACTATAGTATACTATAGCCCCTTGATACTATAGTATACTATAGCCCCTTGATACAACTACTATACTATAGCCCCTAGATACTATAGTATACTATAGCCCCTTGATACTATACTATACTATAGCCCCTTGATACTATAGTATACTATAGCCCCTAGATACTATAGTATACTATAGCCCCTTGATACTATAGTATACTATAGCCCCTTGATACAACTACTATACTATAGCCCCTAGATACTATAGTATACTATAGCCCCTTGATACTATAGTATACTATAGCCCCTAGATACTATAGTATACTATAGCCCCTAGATACTATAGTATACTATAGCCCCTTGATACAACTACTATACTATAGCCCCTAGATACTATAGTATACTATAGCCCCTTGATACTATAGTATACTATAGCCCCTTGATACTATAGTATACTATAGCCCCTTGATACTATAGTATACTATAGCCCCTAGATACAACTACTATACTATAGCCCCTTGATACAACTACTATACTATAGCCCCTTGATACTATAGTATACTATAGCCCCTAGATACTATAGTATACTATAGCCCCTTGATACTATAGTATACTATAGCCCCTTGATACAACTACTATACTATAGCCCCTAGATACTATAGTATACTATAGCCCCTAGATACTATAGTATACTATAGCCCCTTGATACTATAGTATACTATAGCCCCTTGATACTATAGTATACTATAGCCCCTAGATACTATAGTATACTATAGCCCCTTGATACTATAGTATACTATAGCCCCTAGATACTATAGTATACTATAGCCCCTTGATACAACTACTATACTATAGCCCCTTGATACTATAGTATACTATAGCCCCTTGATACTATAGTATACTATAGCCCCATTGATACTATAGTATACTATAGCCCCTAGATACTATAGTATACTATAGCCCCTTGATACTATAGTATACTATAGCCCCTTGATACAACTACTATACTATAGCCCCTAGATACTATAGTATACTATAGCCCCTAGATACTATAGTATACTATAGCCCCTAGATAAAACTACTATACTATAGCCCCTAGATACTATACTATACTATAGCCCCTAGATACTATAGTATACTATAGCCCCTAGATACTATAGTATACTATAGCCCATTGATACTATAGTATACTATAGCCCCTAGATACTATAGTATACTATAGCCCCTTGATACTATAGTATACTATAGCCCCTAGATACTATAGTATACTATAGCCCCTTGATACAACTACTATACTATAGCCCCTTGATACTATAGTATACTATAGCCCCTTGATACTATAGTATACTATAGCCCCTAGATACTATAGTATACTATAGCCCCTAGATACAACTACTATACTATAGCCCCTTGATACTATAGTATACTATAGCCCCTAGATACTATAGTATACTATAGCCCCTAGATACTATAGTATACCCGTGAAGGTAATACATTAATATCAACTCTAATGTACACTGTGACATTTACAGCGCAAAGTGTTCACTGCATACTGTATCATGTTAACACAGAGCTAGAGAGAAAGCTTTCTCTCTAGCTCTATGCATGTATAGTGTATATTGTACAGTAAGGGTGATCATAGAAAAAAAAGTTTTTTGGACACATCGCATCTTATAGCTATTGAAATTCTAAGAAAATATGTATACTTCAATTTTTTTTTAGTCATTTTTTACGATTTTTTAAATGCATTTTTTACATCCTGTTAAAATTCCAAGACATTTCCAGGATTTTTTTTTTTTAATTCTATTTTTTATATTTTCTATTCCATTATTATAAAATAATTAGTGTGTTAAAATTTGATAACAAATTATTCATTACAAAGGTTTCAAATACTTATTTTTTTATAATTTATTTTTTACAATGCAAAATGTGTATCTAACTACATGTTAAACTTCACGAGGCTGTCGTGTGACATTAGATTAATAAAAATAAAATAAAATGTGTGTGCTTCATTTTAATGGTATATTTATTAAGAAAAACATAGTCCAATGTTAATCTGTTAATTTTCAATTTTCTATGATCGCCCTTATTGTACAGTGTACATTGTACTTACAATTAAACTGTACAATGTACATCGTACACTGTAGATTACATTACATATTATGTATATTACATATATGTAGTGTACATTGTATATTATGCATTGCACAGTGAACAATATACAATGTGTACAATGTGCATTATAAACTGTACGGTATACCGTATAAGCAAAGATTTTCCGAAGGAAAGATATAACACTTACGCGAAATCGTGTAATTCGAATTTGTATACAAAATACCCCGGTGCCACCTATAGCGGGTTACTTTTAGGAACTATGCGTTGTTTATAATGTAAATTCGTATTTAACTATACACTTTTAAAATGTTAAATAATATGCTTTAAATTAATATTTATATGATGAAAACTAAGTGTTCATTACTAATATATAACAAACAAATATGATATGTATGTTTTAAATGCTATAAGTATATATTTAGTAAGTAAAAGTTAATTTATAGTGCATGTAATTTAATAGAGCAATGAAAACATTTTTGTATGCAAACAGAGCCGAACCTAAATCTATTTCAGTGATTTCGATACTACTGCTAGCAGCGGTTGGGGATATTACTAAATTACGTTGCATGCATAGGGAGTGTTATATCTTTGCTTCGCAAAATCTTTGCTATAAGTGTGACCTACAAGCATACACGTACATATACATGCGTGTACATTCATGTTACAGTGACGTCACCACGTGATCATGTTAACTATGTACACAATGTGTACTTCACACATACACAACTACAGTTATAACTATTTATGTAAATACACCAAATACTTAGACATTATTTTTAACTTTAGAAACCCATAATACATCTGTTGATACAGTTCGTAACCGGGGTCGTTATACTTGTTATTGTTTTGTTGTAACTGTATTGTAATATATATCCATATATGGCATATGGCATATATGGCATATACAAAGTAATACTACTTAGCTATGGTGTGAGCGTTACCTAACTTATTATATACCACTCCGGTGTTATGTAACTTCACAAAGTACGGTCTATTGCACGTGCGATTGTGTGTGAGTGTGTGCGTGTGTATGTGTGTGTGCGTGTGTGTGTGTGTGTGTGTGTGTATGTGTGTGTGTGTGTGTGTGTGTGGGAGTATGCGTTTGTGAACATGTATATATATATATATATATGTGTGTGTGTGTATGAGTGTATGCGTATGTGTATGCGCGCCTATAGGTACGAGTGTAGGCGCATACGAGCACAGTGTGTACGGTACCGGGACGTGACCTAACATCTATAACCGCATAACATAAATATTTGTGAAATAGAAGATAACAATATCTCTCACTTTATAAATAAATAACAAACTAGAATGATAAACACGCGCACACACACACACACACGCACACACACGCACACGAACACGCGCACACACACACACACACCGACGTATGAATAGTGCTGCATTAACAAGTAGTGTCATAACTTCAAGAAGGACATGCAGTAACGTTGCTAGAGGACATACGAGCATGCGCAACGCAGCCGTATATAGTCAGCGACGAGATGCGTGGCGGCCAATCTATTAATAGATCGATGACTCACTACACTACTACACGTATCGGGTTATAGGGTACGAGAACATTTCTAGCGGTACTTATTTCACGCACGTATACACCCATACCCACACACTCACATACACCCACACCCACACCCACACACTCACATACACCCACACCCACACCCACACCCACACCCACACATACATACACACCCACACCCACACCCACACCCACACACTCACATACACTCACACCCACACCCATACCCACACACTCACATACACCCACACCCACACCCACA
>OZ025239.1:2528373-2548373 GCA_964019155.1 Osedax fenrisi
TACGGCAAGAATAATCAAAATAATCAAATAGACTATATACTACCTCCATAAAGATTTAAATCGAGTATTATTCGAAGTTCAACGACAACTTATCCGGGTACGGATATCAACAGTGATCATGACCTCGTTGTATGTACTTTAAGACTCAAACTACGATCAAACAAACGCCAAAAAACAAACGATTACTCTTTAATATTAACAGACTAATGTATCCTAAAATGTCCAAGCTTTACTCAAGTAAACTGGATGAGAATTGTATTAATCTAGATATAAATTATTGCGATTCTACTGACATATACACACAGTTTGAACAAATAATAATAATCACCGCATCAGAAATAATAAGAAAGTATCGAAGAAAAATAACATTGGATCACAGATGACATTCTCGACTTATGTGATTTGAGAAGATCACCGAAAAGAAACAAAAGCCAGAACTATAGTGTCTATAGACATCGTTTGTAGAAAAATAAATGTCCGGAAGGTAATGCAAACGGCAAGAGATAACTGGATTCAAATATAGTGTAACTCAATCGATGAGTAGGTAAAATTTAAGATTTGACTAATATGGATATTAAGGATTTGATAAATATTGTACATGATCGAGATGGGTGGAGAAAATGTGTTTCAAAATCAAGTAATGTTTATATACAGTGTTGTTATAGTGTTATTATAACCGTAGAATTGTAGAATGGTATTATGGTATAATGGTAGAATTGTAGAATGGTAGAATTGTAGAATTGTAGAATGGTATTATGGTAGAATTGTAGAATTGTAGAATTGTAGAATTGTAGTATGGTAGAATTGTAGAATGGTATAATGGTAGAATTAAGAGAGTCGAAGAAAGTAATCGAGTTATAGAAATAACATCAGTATTCAATATCCACCATTGTAACTATTATATACCAAGCATATTGTACTCGGTAGGTACATGGTACCCAGTATATCGTATCCGTTACATTGTACCCGTAACATTGTACCCGATAGAGCATACTCGGTGCATTATACCTGGTACAATGTAGTGGTATACCACTGTATACATTGTACTAGTTATATTGTATACGGTATATTGTACCCGTTATACTGTACCAGGTAGATTGTACCCGATAGAGTATACTCGGTACATTACACCAGGTACAATGTAGCGGTACATTGTACCATGGTACCAATTGTAGTTATACTGTATCCGGTATACTGTATACATAACCGCATACACTTTTACTCTTAAATAAATAACTAAGTTAATATTTGTTTTAAATTAAGAAACAAACAGTAATGATTAATTTAACATATTTGTTTACTAGTATAAGAATTGTAATTAAAAAAAGATATTAAAATACGTCATCCTAAATTTATGCGAAGAAATTAATGATAATTATATAGTTTGTATACACGTTATATATATATATATATATATATATATATATATATATATATATATATATATATATATATTAGTGAACGGTGTATTTGTTCACGCACGACCTGTGATTTCTCTGACACAAACATTCCTTAAAGCATTCCTTAATACCAAAAAGTAAAAAGTAAGTATAAGTGATAATATAATGTAAATTATATAGTATGTATTATATATATATATACTAGATTGATAAGTATAATACGATATACCTATATTTATTAGATAGCTATATCATATTGGTCATACCCGATTATAATATAAACTGGCAATCTATTATATCTTCCAAAGCATACGTTGATGTATTTTATTGTTCACAAGAGAGACTTAACTGGTGTATATATACAAGCCTATAGGCTATACTAACAATAGTTATTAACTTATATAACTGTAGTTAAATGCACAGGTTATAGGTATAGGTATAGTTATCACTATAGGTATACACATAATCAGCGTTAAAGTGAATAGCAATACGTTACATTAGATTGAGAATAAAATAATATATTATTATATCTGATATATAGAGCTTTTCTAGAGTATATTATATATATATATATATAGTTAGTTAGCCTATCCAGTAGTAATATATGTATATTACCTATATATAGGTATATACATATATGGGAAAGTAATATAATACGGACACTGTAACAGTAAATGGTTTCAGCATTTTATGACTCAATATTTTTATTCAAAAATTAAAATATATTAATATTATATGATTATAGATATTATTGTGATTTTAAAATTTTATTTAATATTTTAATTCCATAAATAACGGGGTGTCCGTATTCGGTACCCATATCCGAATACGGACACTCTATATACCACTAGATAAACTATATATTATTGATGAAACAATCAGATAAATTACAATTACATTATTTATGATTAATTTTATGAATAATTTAATCTAATTTAATTAGTTAATAATGTATTTATTTTTATTATTTTTTTAATATTATAACGCACGCGATTTTTTATGAAAATCAGATTAGTTCACACGCTGCGAGCTGATTAGTTATAGGGTGTCCGTATTAGGGATTTATATGACATCTAGATATATGCTTATAACTTAATTAATATTTGATAACAAATATAGAAACTATGTATATACAATTTAGAATGCTTTAGTTTTTAATAATATATTCTATGTTTTATATCGATACATTTGTATATTTTTGAGAAGGTTTTAAGTTGAAATTTTTTTTCATAAATGTGAAAACTTAATAAAAAAATCGGGTTATTGGATATATCAGCAATATTTTGAATAATTAAAAAATAAAAAATACTTATTTAGACTATTTATATAATTATGAATATTTTATTCATTACAATATTTTTTGTAAGATTTATGGTTTCTGAGAAACCGAGAGTGTCCGTATTCGGGCACTGTCCGTATTCGGTTACTTTCCCCTAGATATTATAGGTCCATATAATTTGGATTTTTGTTCATTTATTTATATATATAATTTAGTATATATATATGAAGTTATATATATATATAATGCATTATAATTAATTATATTAAAAGTAATTAATCACTTATAGTTTATTATTGTCATTATATATTCATTAAGGGGAATAATATCTAATATTTATTTTAATGTACGCCAACATACGTCGTACTCTAAGAGTGATTAGAATAGAAATGCATGATAGATATTGTTGCTACATCATAAACGGGTACCTATGGATATGTATATCATAATATTTATTATTTTATTTAATTTGGATGTTTATTTAAAAATCGGTTTGGGTCAACAATTTGCATGGGAAAAGATAGGGAAAATATCATTAAATTACACAAATGTGTATTTTCCATAGAAATAATAAAGGTGCAGATATTATAGTTTGAGGATGTATGTAATATATGTAGTTTATAAATATTAGATGTAGAAATAGATTAGAAATATATAATTAGATTATTTAAAAAAAATTATTCTAGGATTTTTTTTTTAATTTCTGTGAATTTTTAACAAAAAATATTAAGGTAACCACATTTTTTTTTCAATAATATTATTTTCTAAAAATTTAATAAATATGATAAAAACATGTTTAATTATGATTGTATAGAGATATATTTATTTAAAAAAATAAATTCTATGAAATATAATAGATTTTAACAAAAATGCATGTAAAATACGAAAAAATTTGTCGAGAAATTAAAATTTTTAAAATTTTTTCACAATCAAAATTAATCTCAATTAGTAACTATAGTAACTATAGTAAACTAATAAAAAAATTGTTCATACATAGATTACTTCAATTTTTATAACTTAATATAAATAAATTTATATAAATAAATAGTAAAAAATCCTAGAATATTAAAATATAATAATCAAATGATACTATTCATATAAACTACATATATTACAGTATTTCTAAAAATATAATGTATGTATCTTAATTATGTCCATGTAAAATAAATATGTTTGTAATGTAATGTTAATTATCCTATCTTTTCCCATGACATTTTTTGACACCTTTTATTTGACACCAGATGGGTGGGTAATACTCTTAAAAATTAAAAAATTAAAAATGTAATATGATATACATAGTATGTATTTCATATCCATAGGTACCCACATATAAAGTTCCAATACTATCCATAATGGAAACATTATGTACCATCACTCTTAATGCGAGTCATTCGAGATTAATTTATTTTCATAATTCATAATTTATACAATTTGTATACATTTTTTTAAAACAAAAAACTACATCATATATTTAATTTAATCAGCATATCTATTAAATACACCGCGTGGTAACTGCATAACAAAAGTATCATCACACATAACGTACATATGGTATACGTATTGGATATACTTGAATATGATACATGCTCGAATGAAGCAGCTGGTGTAATAAAGGGTTTCGTGACTGTTGATGTTACATATTAATATTAATAAAACATTTAGAAATATTTAAACATCTTGTAAATTGAAAACATTATGTCTAAGCCGCAGGAAAATAAGAAAGGTCGCTATAAACTTTTATATCTTAAGATAAACTCGAACAATTAAAATAAATGTGTTCTTATTTAAATTAAATGATACATAGAAATGATATTACCTATAATCCATCTGATAAATACAGATCAATTATGAATAAACTTGAAAGCGCCAATATATATCTAGGAAAATATAGAGAAAATATATTTCAATGTGAAAATATTGATGATATTAATCATTGTAAGGCAACAAAGTTAAGTTGACAATACAATACATTTAGTAACATGCGCGTTATAAAGAACTGACTGAGAAATGTAAGTGGATAAAATAGACTGACTAGTTTAATGATATTTCGTATTCATATTGATACTATAGTATACTATACTTTATCTAATCTATACCATTCTATTATATAATCTATACTATAGATGAATAAATAGTTTTGAATTGATATCATCATTTGTAAATAAAACAGAACGAAGAGAGAAGATGTTATCATGTAGTTAATCTCATTAAATCTACCATTTATTAATATTACCTAATAAAATCAGATGTACCAATTATATTGACTAATTTATGTATACTATATCTAATCATTTTTAATTAGTTATATACACACATATATATATATATATATTCGAAGAGTCGAGAACATCTAGATAATCTAATAGCAAAATACTGCATTACCGCAAGTCTATAGCATATAGGCTGGCTATATATGGCAATATATATTTTCGGCATTCGGCAGCTGCACTATGGAATGGTCTACCTCGAGATCTAACACTTGACGTGACATCCATAGAAAGTTTAAAAAATAAAGTCGGAGATTTTATTATTGGTAATTTTTGATATTCGATTATTTTATTTTATATTATTTTATTTTGTTCACGTTTATTAATCTAACAATCCTATTTTATTCTAGGTGTAACTTCAATACTCGTATATTTATAACACTTTTATAAAGATAACAACACATTGGGCACAACGGGATTCAGGGTAAATTCCCATACATATAACGCACATTTTCTATTCATTCTGTCAATATTTAAAATGGTGACATTATTAAACATATCGAGAAGGCGTCGTCTCTCATTGGTCGGATTCTCTCGATACGATTAACACAATACACGGGGCTAGTTGTTTCGTGGAACTACATTATCCTTTACTTACGTAAGACAATATAATAACATTACGAAGATATCTCTATATATGTGGATTATATATAGAGATATATATACACTGCCTATTTGGCTCAGTGGCTAAGGCGTCAGACACACAAGCAGTAGGACACGGGTTCGAGCCTCGTCCGGACCATTAATTAATTTTATAAAATGGGTCTTAACATATTATTTAGAAGTTATCTTAAATAATTGTGTATAAATAAATGATCAGCTCTCGTTAAAACCATGGATGCCTTAACATGAGAACGGCTTCGAAGGGAAATTAGAGCCATATGATTATAATTGAAAACTTCATCTAAGTTCCTGGATGGGATGAAAGTACTCCACCAAATAAAAATAACAATAACAATATATATATATATATATATATATATAAGTCGAGGTCCTTCCATTAAAGTTCGAAAAGACAAATGCAAGACTAATGTTACTCTGAATTATTTTAGTATTATTTCGTATTTCAACTCCTTGGAATTTGCTATCTAATTATACGTGTTCAGCAACTTCGGTCAATCAATTTATTACAAGGCTTGATAATTCATTGTATTAATATTTAAATTTTATTTTATTTTATTAATTTGTATTATTTAATTATTATATTATTTTATTTTTAGTTTTATGGGGTTAATTTATTCGGTTGCATTCTCCTTATATCATTATTTATCGGGTATTACGGGTGTCAGTGGACAAACTCTTGGGTCAAGTTTGTACCCCCAAGGTACAGGGATTGAGGACCCCTTTCCCTAACATTGATACGGTGATTAAGTGCTTGTATCTGAATAATTCCCCTTTTTATTATTATTTTTTTTATTATTATATCATTTGTTAATTTTATATCTTAACCATATGTAACATGGCATTTATAAATCATTATATATATTCGTTTATATTCGTTATTTGTTTTTTATTATTATTATTGTTTTATGTCATTTTGTTTGTTTTAAACAATAAACTATATCTATCTATCTATCTATCTATATTCTATCTATAGATAAGGAATGTACTAGGATAATCTTAGGACTATTTATTTCCGCGGAACAATTGAGCCCACTATTCTACGATTACAGACATCGCGCGCGCGCGCGAACACACGCGATTGCGTAAGGCCCGCCCAGAAATACCTAATTACGTAACTTCCGTCCCCTTAGTGTGCGTGTGCGTCTAGAGGACATGCGCAGACGATCGCGTGACGCGCACACTCGTATATAGTAATGTATTCGCGGACATTATCGATACCAGATGCAGGCATGCTAGCCAGTCTGTATATACTAATATATGTGTGTATGTATGTTTGTATATATACCTAATTATCATATATATATATATATATATATATATATATATATATATATATATATATATATGTTTGTATGTGTATGTGTGGAAGTAGCTTATACACGATGTAATACGGGCGGCGAGTGTCTGTGGTAACATCTAAGTAATGTTCCTATAAAAGTGTAGCTAATATATGTGTGCTACATTTTGGAATATTATAGAAACTATACATTTTTATAGTTACATTTATAATATATATATATATATATATATATATATATATATATTATTATTATTAAATAATTTATTGACTACAAAATATCATATGTTTATCGGCTATATATATATATATATATATATATATATATGTATATATATATAAAAGAACGTGGACAATATTAAATAATGCATTTATAAAGAAATAAAATAGTTATATACTTTACGG
Organism: Osedax fenrisi; assembly: GCA_964019155.1. NCBI lineage: Eukaryota > Metazoa > Annelida > Polychaeta > Sabellida > Siboglinidae > Osedax > Osedax fenrisi. Next base: position 2,535,646 of record OZ025239.1, read on the forward strand.
TTATATAAAGGTTCAGATTCAGTTGATCTGATGTGAGCTGGCAATGCATTCCAGCACTTTGGAGTTACGACTAAAAATGCCGATTCGGCGTATATTGTCGTAGTGATCGGTTGATGCAGCATCATATTTAAGACAACATGATGAGGTCGATAGTCCGTGCATATAGTAATAACATTAGCTAGATATTCAGGGCTGACTTGATAAATGGCTCGATGCGTGATACAAAGGAGATGGAACTTGTAAACTAGACGGAACGTTAACCATCCAAGCGAATGCATCAAAGATGAAATGGAAACTATTGTTCAACGACCAAGTTTAAAATATTTAAAATATTCTTACTGCACGACGCTGAATAGTTTCAAGTATGTGCATTAAATGAAGGGGACGGTAGTAAATAAGGAACAGCAGTACCGAATTCTACTGAAAACAAGAGCATGAATAAGGCACTTGGTTAAAGTAAAAGTTAGCTTGTTACGCGTCTTTCTGTACTAATGTTGTACAGATAGTAGATACCTAGTTAGCATACCTACTTATAGTATTTACTATTTGCGATGGAATATTGAAATGAGTGTCGAAAGTAATACCGAGTGTAGTTACTGATTGGGAAGTGAGAAGGGAGAGTAAAAATGGATGTATTATATTTAAAGGAGAACTGGGACTAAAAAAAATAATAGTATTAATTTTAGAAATATTTAGTGAAAGTGAGTTATTAGCAAACCATTTAGTTAATTCAGTAATGAAGTTTTAAATAGATAACTATATGGATTCAGTAAGGCGGGAATGACGTGTATATTTGGAGATCATCAGCATAAAGATGATAATTTATGTGAGGAAATTTGAGAAATATTGATTTAATAGGTAATAACTAAATTGTGAATATAATGGGACCAAGGATAGAACCTTGTGGAACACCACAGGAGTGAACAAAAGGTACAGATAACGAAGAATTAATGTTGACAGACGAATATCTTTTAGATACAAATGATTTGAACCAGTTAAGAATTTGACCGTTAATACCAATCTCAAGTAGACGAAACGAAATAATTTGAAGATTAAGAGAGTCAAAGACACACGATAAATATAACAGAACAAGATAACAAGGACTTTTGGCAACGATGGATAAAAGAATATAACTAATAATAAGATTTAGGACTGTCTCAGTGCTACGGTGAGGGAAATATGCGCTTTGAAAGCAATCTTAATTATTTAATTTTAATTGATTAGTTACCTTATCATGAGTAAACAACAACAATTATTTGGTTTTCTAACTAAAACAGGAGCAGACAAATTACTAGATCACTGAATAGTAGTAACAGAATCAAATATCCAACCTAACCCAAACTATAGCTCTACCAAATATGAAAAAAATAAATTTAAATTATCATCCATATGATCTATGAGATATTTATCCTAAACGTACGTATTAGTAGGTATACCTACATGGTTATAACCTAAACGTTTTATAGCACCTGGAACATCTTTTGGAAATAAAATATGAAGATTTACCGATAATATTTATATATATATTTATATATATATAATACTTATTTATATATAAAATAAAGCAAATTTAATTTATATCCATTTGTCATAGACATTATAGTGTCTATCCCTAGATAATACTTTCACAGTAAGTGGTTACACCGATTTGAATGGAAAATATCAAAGGACCTAAAAAACATTCTGAAGTTCTATTAATATAAGTGCAAATGTAGCATGGAATTAAAAACAATATACTCTTGCCAAATATAATTAATATTAGAAAATATATATTACTTAAAATCAATTGATTATTAATAATTAATACTATGAAATTCACTATCATTAATTAATTACCTTCCAGGAGTGATGACAAAAATGGATACTTTCTGAATAATAAACTTATTTATACTAAATAAATAGTTTCGAAGGTCGATATAATAGCTAATAGAATACCTGCAAATGCTAAATATACATATCCAACTATAACAAAATGAAATAATTACTATTATGCATAATATAGTAGAAGAAACTATTATTAATGAAATTAATTATAAGTATTTTATTATTAAATGTGACGAAACTAAGGATAAATTTCATGTAAAATTGATATATATTGTAATAAGGTAAATATATATCATATTATTAATATGATATATTAATATGATATATATCGTATATCAACTTAAGGTATTTGGATTGTAACTAAGAAGTTTAATTGTGTTATTTGAGCTATATGCATGCATTCAATTCTGAATATATAACAGAGAAGATAATGCACAAAATATCTAGATAGAGATAGCTCCTTTAAATAACGATATTTGATCGGTCAGTGCTATGATGGGGCAAGCGTGATTCCCGGCACAGGGAGTGGAGTTCAAACCGAATAAATAATATTTAAAAAATAAACTTTCCTTACGTGCTTTTCTATAGGTACATAATAATACATTATATTTAATAGTAATCGATGTGTGTTGAAATAATGATTCAATTCGAACATTTTTTGAAACATATCCAGCTTTACATTCTAAATTTTAGTAGAATTAAGTCTAATAATAACAATAATTGCCTATTGTTTCACAATTCAACAAACACATATATCTATCCCATCCCAAAACTATTAGAAATCGGGGAAGTTGGACATTATTACGAAGTCTATACGTAACATTACAAAGAGAAATTGCAAACTTTAGATTATTTAACTAAGTATGATGTGTTCATTGAAGAAGTAGATAAAACCCAACACAGTTACGATGCTTACTATGAGATCATTGACCTACGAATGCTGCTGAAAGGAGGTTGGGCGATAATTCGGAATTCGGCATTAAAAAAGTACTCTTTACAAAAAGTAAAGTAAAGTATATATTTATATATATATATATATATATATATATATATACTTTACATCCATTACTATCACTAGCGGACGATATAGACAAAAGCTGTTTGTTAAAAGACATATATTTATTTAAGAATGTAGTCAAATATAAAGCATACGATTCTAACAATGATAAATTACAATTTCTTATGGATTATGCGCGTGCGTATTGAATATATATAACTGCCAGTGTGGCTCAGTGGCTAAGGCGTCAGACACACAAGCAGTAGGACACGGGTTCGAGCCTCGTCCGGACCATTAATTAATTTTATAAAATGGGTCTTAAAATATTATTTAGAAGTGATCTTATATACTTGTGTATAAATAAATGACCGGCTCTCGTTAAAACCATAGATGCCTTAACATGAGAGCGGCTTCGAAGGGACATTATAGCCATATATGGTTATAAGTGAAAACGTCATCTAAGTTCCTGGATGGGATGAAAGGACTCCACCAAATAAAAATAACAATAACAATAACAATATATATATATATATATATATATATATATATTATGTATTATCTATATTGGACATATACGCTAATGTGCACTCACACATATGGCTTTCAAAAATAATACAGGGAAGTCTATATAGATATCTATACATATGTCTATTAAGGATGTATTTAGCTTGTTTAAACTAACTAATAGACACATTTGTCTTATAACCTTACATACCAAACCGTGCGTATATTCCTCATCGTGTTACTGAAACCGCCTTTATTTTCATAATTAATTATATTCGCATATCTCTTAATAATAAAGCACCGTGCTATCTCATGCTACTAGACGTATCTAGTGTTTTTGATACTCTCAATCATAATATTCTTTTCATTAGACTTAATGAAATTTGTAGGATATACATTGACAAGTCTACAGTTGGTTCTTTGGTCTTTTGTTTCATTTAGAACATCTTCGGTGAAGATTAATTCCTCGTTGTCTCCTTCTTATGTTAACATATACGGTATTCCATGAGTATCTGTTCTTGGCCCTATATTGTTCATTATTTATGTTCTTCCTATAAAACCAATTTTTCACAAATATCCTAATATTCACTATCATCTTAAGCATAAATGTATGCCGATGATCTACATATATTTACGTCATTTCCTAGTGTTAGTGATTCTGATCTGATTCATTGTATATGTTTAATTATATTACTGATCTCACTGAATGGTTCTCTCATAACTCTCTTTCCTTAAATATTACTAAAACTGATACTATCACATTACCTAGACCCAATTCTATATCAATCAATCATCATTTTCTACTATCTATTCTAACTTCTGAATCTTTAATTACCCTCGATTTCACTATAACCTCTCACCTAGACTAATATCCATATATTACTAACATGATACTAACTGGCAACTATTTTCTATATAATATTAGAAAATCTCATTATAAGCTTACCTTTGCTATGACTAAATATTTTATTTACAAACTAGTATTCAATAGACTTATCTATTGCTGTTCATTATTATGTAATTTACCTGTAAACTGGGCGTATTCAACGTCGTGCTATACGTGTATTATATAAACTAAACTTTGCCTCAATAGTTTCTATATCTGTTTTAATGAGATCACTAGGCTGACTTAAGTTTTTATATATTTGTAAACATAAGCTATTGTGTATTACGCATAAGGCTGTACACCTGGATTTCCTGAATATCTAGCTCAATCTATTATTATTCAGAGTTCTAACAGATAAACACTGTTAGAAACAAATGTTCTTTAGACTCGAATAAAATGTTCATTGGAAGACTATGAACCATCTGTGGGGTTCTTTGGACAAATATAACCTAAAGAACCCTTTCTGAAAATTATTTCAAAAGGGTTCTTTGGACAAAAAAAACATAAAGAACACTTTCTTAATATTATTTCTAAAGGGTTCTTTGGACACAAATAACCTAAAAAACCCCTCTGAATATTATTTAAAAAGGATTTTTTGGACACAAATAACCTAAAAAACCTTTTTTGAATAATAATTATATAGGGTTCATTGGAATTGTAAATATATAAGAACCCTTTTATTTTTTGGAATTATAAATATATAAGAATATATGTTAGATGTTTGGTTCATTATTATAATATAAATAAAGTTTAGTATATATATATAATATAATTTTGATATAGTAACTAATTCAAATTAGGAATAGACAAATTTAATAATACTTATTACATTTTTCCTCTCCACGGAAAACTTTATTAAAAAGCAAAATATTTATGCAGAGTTATTTTAAAATGGATATATTTGAATTCATCATAAAATATTTAAAATTAGAATAGTAATTTAAATATTAATAATATGTTTAATTATATATTACTTGATTTTATGAAATATTATTTATATAACTAGTTTACACAAATTTATATAAATATATTAATATATATTAACATTTATTATGTATAATTATTATATAACATTTTAATTTTAATAATATGTGTACATATATTACACATTACATATTAACATAGTATTATCATTATCATTAGAAATAGAAAATGATTCTTTTAATTTTACGAGTCCAAAGAACCTTATATAAAAATCATAAGATTATTTATACTTCGATCATTGCAAAGAACTCTTTTATCATATATGTATTTCGTATTTAGGGTTATTTTGATTTTTAGGATTCCAAAGAACCCCATGCCAATATCTTGGGGTTCTTTGGACTAAAATTCTTGTCCAAAGAACCCTTACTTCTAACAGTGTATTCATAAGTGCAACGTTATGAAATTGGTGTAACGCTCAACATATTTGGCCTACTCTGAATCAGCTTTCTCGGTTATTTCTCCGAAAATCTTGAATTCAATGCCATATGATATTCGTTGTACAACATCACTTTAATTGTTTAAACGTAAACTGTATTTCCATTTTAAATCATTGTAATTCGTTATAATTTGTTATTCGTTTTCTATTTATTTTGTTTTTTTTATTAGCTAATGACGCCTATAATCACCATGTGTTTTTGAATTCATAATAAACTATATTTTATTTTATTATATCCAAATAAATTGATTTTATACAATGTATTTATACACACCATGTTTTTGTATTTATTGTTTATGTATTCACTGTGTAATTAACTTTGTGAGTAAATATAAGTAATAGAGTTTACTAGTAAATTACTAGTATACTAGTTTATATTCATTGAATTTTGGTTTTTTAATTTTGTGGGGTCTTGCCCCCCCTAGTATAAATGTCTGGCTACGGGCCCGGACGTATATATATATATTATTGGGTATTGTATTAATGGAAATATAATAAATAATTTGTGTTATGCGGATGACACAACCTTATTCTCACCCTCGCTATCTGGTTTGCAGCTGTTGATTGATTGTTATCAGAAGTTTGCAAATAGTAATAAAATAACATATAATATTGAAAAATCTGTTATCCTACCAATTTATTATAACAAATCTCATCATAATCCAATTAAGCTACGTATTGGAAATACATGCTTGAGAGTAGTAAAAGCTTATAAGTATCTTGGACACTGGATTTCTGATAATTTATCTGATGAGATGGATATAAACTGTAATATTAAACGTCTTTACACAACTAGATATTCTCTATCTAATAGATTTAGAAACTGCTCGAAATATGTATGTATATTGCTTTTTAAAACATTCTGCTCTAATATGTATCTTTGCAGTCTATGGGATACAGATAATGCTTACTTTAAAAAAATTCAAGTAGCATATAATAATGCATATCGCATATCCCTAGGCTATAAACCTAGATGCAGTGCATCCGAAATGTACCTATATGATAATGTCGATAATATTATTATAAAATTACGTAAGTCGTATTACTCACTATATAATCGTGTTAAATTATCTGACAATTCTATTATTAAAATGATATATTTATATAATGTTTCTCGCCCGTCGTCAATATTTAAAACATGGTGTACATCATTGTTTTTTTAACTATATATTATTTGTAATTATATACTTATATATATAGATATGTGTTGTATAGTTGTATTTAATTTTTTTTTGTTTTGTTTATCTATGGACTGTTTATGTCTGACTCAAATAAATAATAATAATATATATATATATATATTATGTATATATATATATATGTTGTGTATATTATTGCGGCCGATAATAACAACATCCAGTCGTGCGTGAACACATCACAAATAGAGATATTTCACGAGCCGATTTAACCAATCCAATATATGGTATATGCCTACGTGTATATCCACACATAGAGTTTATCATATCCATATATATATATATATATATATATATATATATATATATATATATATATATATATCAATACATCAGTACATCAACGACAACCTTCAAAAATAAACTAAAGAAGTACCTCCTTGTTCATGATATCTGAACTTCGACTATACTCGTTTTCGCCACGTTGTACACTCGTCTTTACTAATCATTACATTTATTTATTGTTTTTTATATATTATTGTGACACTGTAAGAATGTTATAATTGAATTAGTGTTACAATAAAATCATCATCATCATCATATAGTATATTACAATACACACTCGCATAACTACATATCTTTGCGTACACTGTATATCTATAGATTGTATACAATGTTCTAGTTATAACTATATATATATATTGTTAATGAAATTAAATCAATATTATTGTTATTATTGTTTTAATGTTACATCCGGTTGGTTATCATGTCTATAACTATGTTGTTTTCTTTTATTGAAAATTGTATCTTTTTTAATTCCTCGTTGATTTCTTGGATGTATTGCTTTTGGTCGGCCACAATTTTCGCATTACTTTCTTCGGTGTCAAGTTCGCCTATTTTGATATCCTCGTCTTCGTAAAGCTTAGGCAATTTTTCGATTTCGTCGCGTTTGGACCTCAATGCTTTCCGATCAATTTTGTTTTCCGCCACGTTATCGAAATTTTTGATTTTGACCGTTAATTCGTCGATGTCCGTATTCAATCGTTTCAATTGATTTACGCGCTCTATTATTTCGATCTTTTTAATCGCCAGTTTCAAACTCGACTCGTAGTTCAGCAGACTCGTTTTCAACTCTATCTTCTTACCATCGGTGGCTTTCAAATCGGACAACACTTGAGCGCGAATCTTAACCGTAGCCTCGTTATTATCATCTACCTGGGCTCGCACGTTCTTCACGATATCAGAAGTGGTTTCGTGAGCCTCTTTCAGCCGGGCGTATTCTTTCTTAGCCTTACCCTTCAGCTTGCCGAGATTCACCACTTTCTTCGCGTCGCCCACTTTAACTTTGGCGTTCAGTTTTTCGCCGAGTTTCTTTACGAAATCGTCGAGTTTCTTTCCGGCTACCATATTAACGTTGATAGCGTACTCCAGCTTGTTCCTATGCTCGACTCGTGCCGATAATAACGTATCCAGTTGCTTAATTTGAATAGATTCGAGGTTAATTCCTTTCAAATCCACCGAGTTTAACGAATAATCGCTGACCAAAGACAGACGACGAGGGTCCATATTCTTCACTTCCGATGTCGATAACACGTCCGATCCACCTAGCGACGTCTTCTCCGGGTTGTCAACATCCGGGAGTAGGTTTGTTTCCACTTCGCCCGCTTTGTCCCTGTGCAGTTTCGCCATTACGAGATTACGTTTCTCTTTAAACTTCGTGAGAACCGTCCTACCGTGAGTTTTCGCCATGTTTCGTACGACCTTGAATTGACCTCCGATGTAGATCATCGTCAGGATCGCGAGGAATACGGACGTCGTGATGAAGAGGTTCAGCCAGAATCTGCGAGTCACCATGGTGCTGTTTGGTACGGTGTGATTATTGACGAGGGGTATCGGATGGCTAACTACTATCCGTCGAGTTGTATACGATGGATTATATATATATATATGTGTGAACTTTTAATATTATTCTAACGTATACGTATACTATATATATATATATATATATATATATATATATATATATATATATATATTATAGGATATAAATATATATATCCTAGATCTATAAAGTGTATTTCGCTTATAGTATATTGATTATAATCTAATATTGAAACTATAGTGTATATATATATTATGAATGAATGAATAAAACTCGTTGATAGACATATATGTACAACATTTGTCATATGTCTATGGAGGGTCAGTGAAAGCCTAGATCTATTTGGTCGAGACTTCCATATATATATATATGTGTAGGGTATTTCCTAAAGGATTTTAATACACGGACTCAAATGAAAATTAATCAGATGGGTATATATTTATTATAGGAACTTCCTACTAGTATACGTATCTAGTAGATACTTTAGATAATATCTACTAGTATACTAGTATATACTATTAAACTAGTATACTAGTATACTAGTCTATAAACTCACAATAAAAACTGACTAAATAAACCCGCCCGAACCCGAATACAAAATTAGCCGGTTCTCAATATACTATCCAGTTATAGTTACAGCTCATTCCCTATAGGTAACTACATTATCGAGTGCCTCTGATCACTGCCCAGCGGTCAATGGCTGATGTGTCCATTATCATCGGCGCATGGATAATAGACGTATACTTGTTTACGGATATTTAAAGATAGATTGTACGGCTTTAAGATAGGTTTTAAGATAGATTGTACAGATTTAAGATAGGTTTTAAGATAGGATTGTACTGATTTAATATAGGTTTTAAGATAGATTGTATGGATTTAAGATAGGTTTTTAGATAGATTGTACATATATAAGATAGGTTTTAAGATATATTGTACATATTTAAGATAGGCTTCAAGATAGGATTGTACGGATTTAAGATAGGTTTTAAGATAGGATTGTACGGATTTAAGATAGGTTTTAAGATAGGATTGTACAGATTTAAGATAGGTTTTAAGATATATTATGGCATATCTACCTACAGCATACATAGCATACCTACAGCAATGGGTTACAGTGTATTCACCTATTAAATATATCACGTGACGTTTATTACGTTTCTTTTGTTGATTTTATTTCATATAATGAATCATATTATACATATAAAGTTAACTTTAGGAATCAAACTATTGAGTCAATATATTGATATTTATTAATACAATCCCAGTAAGTAAAGTAATCAGTGATAGTGGTTAGATTATAGTTTTATCATCGTCATGAGTTGTGCTTAACTGATCATAATATGATTACAATCATATTAAAATCATTGATAATCAACTATGCTTTGATTACGAACTACACTTCTAAATCATTGATATTAATATGATTGTAAATTACAATTTGTAATCAATGATAGTTAAATTATCACTAACATTGATATACCTTCAGTTGGTAATCATTGATCGTCAACTTAACAGAACAAATGTACATAAATGGTATTAATATGATTATAATCAATTATATTTAACTGATCACATGTTCAAATTCATGTTTAACATCAATGTTCGTAATAAAATGAATATCAATGATTGTAATCGAATCACAATCTGTGATCGTAATCAATACATAGCCCTATAGTAGTCATCTGATTACTTGCTGGATTGTACTCTGATTACGAACTTTGATTACTTTACTTACTGGGATAGCTTACGTAAGTAGAAATAATAATATAATAATAACAACTAATATTAATTATATTAATATATAATGATCTATAATAATATTATAATAACAACTAATATTAATTATATTAATATATAATGATCTATAATAATATTATAATAACAACTAATATTAATTATATTAATATATAATGATCTATAATAATATTATAATTTAAAAAATAAAACAAGTAGGTGATCAACTGAACCTACTGAACAACGCATAAGACGATGCTCGCACAACAGCGAAGACATATAGATAATGCTGTCACTGTATAGTGTATACCGTATAGGGTATAGTGTACGACAGCTATTGTTCGTTAGAAACAGTGTCATCCCGTGTGATATATTACTTTACTGGGTATGCCCTTATATGGTTGTCACTATTGCCAACACCGGTACTAGTATACTCCCATCCGCTGTCTATTGGTCGATAGGTAGTATAGGAAATCACGTGGTGTATAGTAGGACATCACGTGGTGTATAGTAGGGAATCACGTGGTGTATAGTAGGGAATCACGTGGTGTATAGTATGGAATCACGTGATGTATGGGAATAGTATGTTGTGAGGAATGCTAATATATCGATGATATGTCATGGTTACGTTTAATATTTACGTATTTTATAGATGTCATATCGATTTTATTAAATAGCATTTAAATATGAATAGCTCGTCGATTGCTAGTATTAATATCAGTTTAGTTACACTAATATTAAATATATAAATAAATATATATATATATATATATATATAATTATTTATATATATATATATATATATATATATATATATTGTTATTGTTATAGTTATTTTTATTTGGTGGAGTCCTTTCATCCCATCCAGGAACTTAGATGAAGTTTTCATTTATAACCATATATGGCTCTAATGTCCCTTCGAAGCCGCTCTCATGTTAAGGCATCCGTGGTTTTAACGAGAGCCGATCATTTATTTATACACAATTATATAAGATCACTTCTAAATAATATTTTAAGACCCATTTTATAAAATTAATTAATGGTCCGGACGATGGTTGAACCCGTGTCCTACTGCTTGTGTGTCTGACGCCTTAGCCACTGAGCCACACAGGCATATATATATATATATCAATACTTATATTATAGTAATACCTTTGATAACTTCAGTTATTGTATATTGTTATTATTATATGTACTGTTATTATTATATATATATACTGATATATACTATATTTTTAATTATAAAAAATAATTATTAATTTTTAATTATAGATTTTCAATTAAATTTATATTGTTATATTATTTATTAAAAATTTTAATTTATTATCGATATTTTATTAAAATATAAATATATTGTTTTTATTGTTATTTTTTAGTTTGATGGAATCCTTATATCTCTATTTCCCTTTATCCATGACATTATATTAATATTTACGTATAATGAAATTGCTATAATATCCCTTAGAAGTCGTTAAAGCAGATATATGAAATATCAAAATAAAACATCGAGGTTTTAATTAAATCCGATTACTTTTTTATAAATAATTATATAAGATCACTTCTAAATATTATATAATATGTAGACACCCAGTCAGTATTGTAAGACCTACTTCATATTACCGGAATATGTACTACCACTACCACAGACTAACACTACCACTTATTACCTATGTTTGAATAGGCCTCGTACGGAATGCGTGTCTGATGCCTTAGCTTGCTGAGCTATAGCTGTATATAGACAGTTAGGCGCTATAGATTCCTAAATATCTAAGAATGCGCGCTAGTATTCAAATCCTGTTACTTCTGCCGGACTAGAATCGTAATATACACTATTAATGTGTTGACAATAATAGAAAACATGACATTATTATGTATTAAACCAATTAGAAGCACTACGAAACGGGGTATTCGTATTCAAAGTTAATTTATTACACCAACATCAACAACAAACTTCTAATAAATAATAATAATGATTATTATTATTTATATTACTACTACGTTATTTTAACGCATCTGATCTCCAGATGACACATAATCGTAGCAGTATTGTTATGGTAATATGGGGGGAAGTAGTGTTATGATGATATTGGGGGGAGGGAAGTATTGTTATGGTAATGTATGGGACATTAGTGTTATGGTAATATGGGGGGCAGTATTGTTAAGGGTATCCAACTACAAGTATTTCCGTCGATTTGTATCCCACAACAATTGTAGTTAACTTGATAGAAAATCGTTTTTAAGTTACACTATTTCCGGAACTTGACGGAAATACTTGTCGTGGGATACCCCCTTTACAGAGCGAATTTTTAGAATTTGTTATTGAAATAATCTGAAAACATATCAGA
>OZ025239.1:2553373-2560873 GCA_964019155.1 Osedax fenrisi
ATATATATATATAGAATTATTTTATTAAATTAAATATTTATTTTCGATATTTTCTTTCAACAAGTTTATTAATAATTAATAATTTCTGTATATAGTGAATATAACATTTCACTTTCAAGTAAACTTAAGTTAGTTACTAATTTAGTAGCTATTTAGTAACTTACTAAATAACGTAGTGTGATACTAAGTAGCATACTTTAATGATTATGATACTCTTAATTAATTAACTTAAGTTAATGATTGTGATATTTACTAAATAATTTAGTAACATTAGGTTAAAGTAGCTACTAACTTAGTTAACTTAGTATCACAATCGTTAATATTATGAGAATATGGTAGTATGATACTAACTTAGTTATTATCTAAGTTACTAAGTTTAACTTAATGTTAGTATCAATATCATATTGAATATGATAATCATACTTAGTAACTAACTTAGTATGATAACTAGTAAGTTAACTAAGTTAGTAAGTAAATAAGTTAGTAAGTTACTAAATATCACAATCAGTAAGATTATCATAATCGTTATGAAAGTACGATACTAAGTTACTAGGCTATAGTTACTTATAAGTACCATGCATGCTAATCTGATATCAGATATCGTATATCATATATAGGATATCCTATATGGAGATGTATCACACGATGATTCGCACATTCGACGTGAACAACAATGTGACATTGTTACTTACAATGGGCGTATGTATAATACATTTTTTTCTAAGAACGTGTATTAAAGTTTGTCATATACTATAGTATACTTATAACTTATACTATAGTATACTTATAACTTATACTATAGTATACTTATAACTTATACTATAGTATACTTATAACTTATAAGTTAGTAACTTACTATGTAACAAGAAATTGCCAATTTAAAATTATAATCGTATTACCTACTGTGGTATATGGTGGAAGTCGGCACATTCAAAATAATACGTCTTAACATACAATCACAGCTATATGAAATGAAATGAAATGAAATGAATTTATTTTTTAAAGAAACATTATTAGGTATAATAAACCTATATTAAACAATATATATATATAATAAACAATTATTGGTTAATATAATACAAAATAGCTCCTTTAAGGTACATAGGATATAAGTATAGGTTATCCAAACCTACCTGATGTTATATAAGTCAAACACAATACTAGGTTACTACAAACATAATACCTATATCCGCAAATGTACACAATAGGAATACATCGATATTATTACAATGCTTATGATCATCGGATATTGAAGATCTGATATACAATAGCAATACTTTGACACATATAATACATTCAATAGTAATAAGATCCCAATTATTCTTGTTTAATATAATATTCAACAATAATAGTCTTGTTCGTATTCCTATTGAATATATTATATGTGTCGGCTTATTTCTATTGAATATGTGATGATGTATTCCTATGCATTGTACCGTGGCCTCCTTTATCTTTAAGAAACTAAAGTCGGTCATGATTGTATGTGCTGATAGTGTTTTGTGTAGATATTAATATTATAATGCATATTATTCAAAGATATAACAATAGCTATACTAAGTATAATACTTATATCATGATTTTATCAGTCGTTGTATGTGCCTTTATATAATATAACTTTTAATTGTAAATACGCTGTTACTATAACCTCTACTGATGCATCTATAACAACATTTGCATGCATATGTTGATTATAATGCCAATAAACCGCTTCGAGATCAATGAAGATAATAGTAGAAAATATTGAGAACAAATAAAATAATGTATTCAGTTTTTGATATAGAGAAAATAATAATAAAATATAGTGTAATTTATTTTTTATAATGATAATAAGCTATATCTGAAGATATATATATATATATATATATATATAGACATTTTTTTATTCAGATTATTATCAAAAAAGTGTGTTTTGTAATAACATTTTCATTAATTTATGTCATATTTTAAGATTTTAATATATTAAATTATTTTCCAATGACTTCAATCTTTGAATCAAAGCTATCAGAGATATTTAATTGTAAAATAAAATAACATTCATTTTATATAATTTGTATTTCTTATTTCTTATATATTGTTATAATACGATATTGTTTATAAATTTTGTTTGAATTGAAATATTGTTTTCTCTTTTATTTATGTCATAATTCTACATAATATAATGTGTATTAAATTATATTATGAATGTAATATGATGATATTGAAAGCATTAAAAATGAGCTTTGAATTGCTGAATACTGACATCGGCCCCCAATAAGTCACGTGTCAACCTGAAAGTTCAAATAAACATTTCGTGACTGGCGTTATATTTCTCAGTAAATTATTCACCGAGTAGTGAATTCGTGTTTTATATATACATACATATCATAATACCGTATGTTTATATATTAATATGATATTATATAAGCTCTACACGCATTGTTAAATTGAACTATCGGTTAGTCACGTGACATATTTGGGGCCGATGTCAGTAAAAATGAGCTTTGAATTGATTTGTTTATGAAATTCAAATGTGTACTCGTGGACCATAACGAAATACGATAAAATAATTCAAAAGTATAAAATACAATTTTCACAAAATATGCGTTAGAAGACATCCTTGATATAACTGTATTTATGTATGACAAATATTAAAAAGGTACCATTGTAAATTTTATAATAAAACATTTATTAAAAATATCTCTATTAAATTAACGTTAAATATTGTATATCATAAAATAAAAATAATAATATTTATTATTTATTAGAATTTGTTATATATTGTGTATAATAAAATAAATATAAATTAAATATTCTATTTCATATCACTTCTAAAAGGCGTAGAACATAAAAATCTCTCCTGAATATCGCTGGTGCAAAGATCTTTATTTATAATTTTCGTCTATTAAGGGCACCCGGCACTTAATATATATTTTATATTCGCTCATTTATATTTATTTATTTGATTCGAGAATAGTGTACATACTATTATGACCAGTATATAATAAATACCATCATCGTCGTCATCATCATCATCATCATCATCGTCATCATCATCGTCATCATCATAAGATTAATATGGCGCATATATTTATTTAGGCCGCGGTTCTATTAATTCCGGGCATTGCCTATCCTTTATATTACAAAGTTTTACTACGCAGTACAAATTAAAAAACACCCGTCTCGAAACATAATTCAATTCTTGCGAACAAGGCTACCTTAATTTAGCCTTCGTCTACCATTACCTATCTTAATATAGCCTTCCTCTACACCCCCCATTACCCTCATGCTAGCTTAATGTAACCTTCCTCTACACCCCCATTACCTTCAGGCTAGCTTAATGTAACCCTCCTCTACACCCCCCCCCATTACCCTCAGGCTAGCTTAATGTAACCTTCCTCTACACCCCCATTACCCTCAGGCTAGCTTAATGTAACCTTCCTCTACCCCCCCCATTACCTGTAGGCTAGCTTAATGTAACCTTCCTCTACACCCCCCCATTACCTTCAGGCTAGCTTAATGTAACCTTCCTCTACACCCCCATTACCCTCAGGCTAGCTTAATGTAACCTTCCTCTACACCCCCCATTACCTGTAGGCTAGCTTAATGTAACCCTCCTCTACACCCCCCATTACCTGTAGGCTAGCTTAATGTAACCTTCCTCTACACCCCCATTACCCTCAGGCTAGCTTAATGTAACCTTCCTCTACCCCCCCCCATTACCTGTAGGCTAGCTTAATGTAACCTTCCTCTACACCCCCCCATTACCTTCAGGCTAGCTTAATGTAACCTTCCTCTACACCCCCATTACCCTCAGGCTAGCTTAATGTAACCTTCCTCTACACCCCCCATTACCTGTAGGCTAGCTTAATGTAACCCTCCTCTACACCCCCCATTACCTGTAGGCTAGCTTAATGTAACCCTCCTCTACACCCCCATTACCCTCAGGCTAGCTTAATGTAACCTTCCTCTACCCCCCCCCATTACCTTCAGGCTAGCTTAATGTAACCTTCCTCTACACCCCCACCCCCATTAACCTCAGGCTAGCTTAATGTAACCTTCCTCTACACCCCCCATTACCTGTAGGCTAGCTTAATGTAACCCTCCTCTACACCCCCATTACCCTCAGGCTAGCTTAATGTAACCCTCCTCTACACCCCCCATTACCTGTAGGCTAGCTTAATGTAACCCTCCTCTACACCCCCCATTACCCTCATGCTAGCTTAATGTAACCTTCCTCTACACCCCCATTACCTTCAGGCTAGCTTAATGTAACCTTCCTCTACACCACCACCCCCATTACCCTCAGGCTAGCTTAATGTAACCTTCCTCTACACCCCCCATTACCTGTAGGCTAGCTTAATGTAACCTTCCTCTGCACCCCCCATTACCCTCAGGCTAGCTTAATGTAACCCTCCTCTACACCCCCACCCCCATTAACCTCAGGCTAGCTTAATGTAACCCTCCTCTACACCCCCACCCCCATTAACCTCAGGCTAGCTTAATGTAACCCTCCTCTACACCCCCATTACCCTCAGGCTAGCTTAATGTAACCCTCCTCTACACCCCCACCCCCATTAACCTCAGGCTAGCTTAATGTAACCCTCCTCTACACCCCATTACCCTCAGGCTAGCTTAATGTAACCTTCCTCTACACCCCCCCATTACCCTCATGCTAGCTTAATGTAACCTTCCTCTACACCCCCATTACCTTCAGGCTAGCTTAATGTAACCTTCCTCTACACCCCCACCCCCATTACCCTCAGGCTAGCTTAATGTAACCCTCCTCTACACCCCCATTACCCTCAGGCTAGCTTAATGTAACCTTCCTCTACACCCCCCATTACCTGTAGGCTAGCTTAATGTAACCCTCCTCTACACCCCCATTACCCTCAGGCTAGCTTAATGTAACCCTCCTCTACACCCCCACCCCCATTAACCTCAGGCTAGCTTAATGTAACCCTCCTCTACACCCCCACCCCCATTACCCTCAGGCTAGCTTAATGTAACCCTCCTCTACACCCCCCATTACCTGTAGGCTAGCTTAATGTAACCCTCCTCTACACCCCCCCATTACCCTCAGGCTAGCTTAATGTAACCCTACTCTACCCCCCATTACCCTCAGGCTAGCTTAATGTAACCCTCCCCTACACCCCCATTACCCTCAGGCTAGCTTAATGTAACCCTCCTCTACACCCCCACCCCCATTAACCTCAGGCTAGCTTAATGTAACCCTCCTCTACACCCCCACCCCCATTACCCTCAGGCTAGCTTAATGTAACCCTCCTCTACACCCCCATTACCTGTAGGCTAGCTTAATGTAACCCTCCTCTACACCCCCATTACCCTCAGGCTAGCTTAATGTAACCTTCCTCTACACCCCCACCCCCATTACCCTCAGGCTAGCTTAATGTAACCCTCCTCTACACCCCCCATTACCCTCAGGCTAGCTTAATGTAACCTTCCTCTACACCCCCATTACCTTCAGGCTAGCTTAATATAACCCTCCTCTACACCCCCATTACCTGTAGGCTAGCTTAATGTAACCCTCCTCTACACCCCCTCCCCCATTACCCTCAGGCTAGCTTAATGTAACCCTCCTCTACACCCCCACCCCCATTACCCTCAGGCGTACCTGAACCACTACGGTTACATGAGCGATGTTTCCACCAAGGAGAATAGCACGATAGATCACATGGTTAGCTTGCAGGACTCGCTCGAGAAGTTCCAAAGGATGGCAAACATTCCCGTAACAGGTTTCAAAAGATAGCGTAACTATATGTATACTATAAGCATATACTATACGTCTATTATGAGATTACTATAAGCATATACTATACATATAATATAAGTATACTATAAGCATATACTATACGTCTATTATGAGATTACTATAAGCATATACTATACATATAATATAAGTATACTATAAGCATATACTATACGTGTATTATGAGTCAACTATAAGCATATTGACACCTATAATTAACTGGTACCTGCTTGATAATAAGCGGTATCTATTCTACTTAAACTTGGATGTTATCACGTGAATATTTCTACGATCATCTGTTTTTATCTTATGAATTATATTTACGAAATATCTACTTAATTATATTCGCGTATATATTATTTTCAACAAATATTACGTCATTTCGTTTTCTGTGAATACGCATACAGTATACGCCATGACACACCGATGACAAGGCTCTCTCGATGACTGGTATAACTGACTTAGGTGACATATTTAATATAAAATATACATATTACGCATGATGATATACATACGGCGTCGCGAATGGTTTGATACTAGAATAAGTGTTGGGCAGTGCAGCCTCACTATATAGTGCTGCAGCGAATGACAGTAATATTTGATTCTAAATTGCGAGTGCTGAAATAGAAGCAGCGAAAATTGGGGCGAATATAATTAAATGTTATAGCAAGTGCGAGTGCTATTTAAATAGTACACAGAGAGCTAGTGAGAGTGCTATTTAAATAGTACACACACAGAGAGCTAGTGCGAGTGTAGATTAGGTGTAATAGCTGCCCAGCACCGTATACGACGCATACACACGCGCATCATTCATTACTCATGATCATACGAGGCTTTCGATCGCCTATCTCTGTGTTCTAATCCGACCTGCCACACTGGTGAATAGTAATCGCGAGATTTATAGATTAACTTGTTAGATGTCTGTTGTTTTGCGAGCGAATACGCTCAGAACGGCCTCAGTTGTATCGTTTACATTATATCTTAGCATCTACAAACACCACGATTAAATCGTGACTGTGGCTTCCTGCTTTATAATCACACTGATCTACTTATGTGTCTAATAGTGACACTTGTGTATAATAGTGACACTTGTGTATAATAGTGACACTTGTGTCTAATAGTGACACTTGTGACTAATATTGACACTTGTGACTAATAGTGACACTTGTGAATAATAGTGACACTCGTGTCTAATAGTGACACTTGTGTATAATAGTGACACTTGTGTCTAATAGTGACACTTTTGTCTAATAATGACACTTTTGTATAATAGTGACACTTGTGACTAATAGTGACACTTTTGTCTAATAATGACACTTGTGTCTAATAGTGACACTTTTGTATAATAGTGACACTTGTGTCTAATAGTGACGTAATAACGACTGAGAGTGTATTTTAAACTTAAAAGAATTAAACTATCATTTAGATCTGATCACGTCACGCTTAGCTATATATAAACATGTTGACCTATATAAACATGTTGACCTCTATAAACATGTTGACCTCTATAAACATGTTGACCTCTATAAACATGTTGACCTCCATAAACATCTTGACCTCTACCGACGCGTCAACTTCTTTATACCCGGACCGACGCGTCACCTCTTTAACCACTGATGACCTCTTAACCTCTACGCGTTCACCTAGGTAACCTGGACTCGACGACCATACAGAAGATGCAGTCACCTCGATGCGGTATGTCCGATGCAGCAGAGTCTGTAGTCGATGTTCACATGAGACGTAAGAGATATGTC
>OZ025239.1:2565873-2638373 GCA_964019155.1 Osedax fenrisi
ATCTCCACACCTAAATCTGAAGACCCTTGCATCAGACACAGAATAGATGCGATAACGACTGGTAAGAGTGGAAACGCCTATGCTTTCTTCGGTTAGTGCTCTCGTATTTATAGCTCTCACATAATTCACTATTTATAACATATCAAATATATAAATTTCAATAAATATATATTCTATTCTATTCTATTTACTTGTAGTGCCTCTATGTAGAGTTACAATCATATAACGATAGCAGCCAGATAGCAACAGTATAGGTGTCAGGTACCAGTGACTAGATATCTATATCGATATATTATGAGAAGTAATTCTTTGAATTAGTTTCGATATGTTTCTTTTCAAAAGTGTTCCTGTTTTGATAAATATCACTAAGTTTATCGCAAAGTTCTGATATAAACTATCTTTCATTAAGGTGATGGTCGTTTATTAAAATCCGATAATAATCAAACAAAACAAAATAAATTGTTATTAATTAATACCAATATATAATATTTCAGTAGTTCCTCATAAAGGGCTTCACAATTCAACAATATATTCTATTGTTGTCACCCATTATATAGTATTCGCTCCAACGAGTCACATCCACCCAGCATCCCCTATTATCTCACCTGTCACTCACGCCCAGGCTACGAGTAATCATAAGTTATTATCGACGCAATATAACACTGTTTATATTTACTACTGTTCCCTATATCATATAGTGATCGCTCCAATGAGGTAAACTTAACCATGCCTTAATACCCCTATAATATCCCCCCGAATACCCCCTCTTATATCCCCCCGAGTACCTGCTAATCTGAGCCCCTCGCAGGTACGGAATACGCCGAGATAGACAAGATGGGTATGAAGGAGGGCTACCCGCGTCCCATCCTAGGTGACTGGGACGGACTTCCTGATAATCTCGATGCCGCTATCATCATCCCTGTACGGGGCTTCGGGGCTGTCAAGTACACCTACTACTTTAAGGTCAGCGGGGGGTGGGGCTTAAGTAGTAGTAGTAGTAGTAGTAGTAGTAGTAGTAGTAGTAGTAGTAGTAGTAGTAGTAGTAGTAGTAGTAGTAGTAGTAGTAGTAGTAGTAGTAGTAGTAGTAGTAGTAGTAGTAGTAGTATTAGTAGTAGTAGTAGTAGTAGTAGTAGTAGTAGTAGTAGTAGTAGTAGTAGTAGTAGTAGTAGTAGTAGTAGTAGTAGTAGTAGTAGTAGTAGTATAATTATTTAGTCACAGAAATCCTATTTGAAATAAATTGTTTAGAAGTTGTTATGGCAACATCTATAATAAATATTACAATAATAATAATAATAAGAATTAATTGTATGGAAATGTGTTAGAGTGTATTACAGTGCAGCAGTTCATAAAGTAAGTTAGTCCTGTTCAAGTAAGTATCTATGTAGTTGATATGTGTATGTTACACTATGTTACTTTCTAGTTCAACGTATATATTATGAATATTATTAATACTTATATAAAATTATATATATATAATATATATATATAATAATATATATTATATATATAATTACATTATTTAAGGGAAATAATTAATAATGAATATATCTAAGTAAAATGATATCTAATAATAGGAATTAATTGAATATTGACTACTAATATAATAATTTACTCTATGTTATGCCAAATCCCCTAAATAGTATCATTAATTTATAGTTAATAATTCATAACAGAAACTTATAATTTGATCAAAAGATAAATAACAATGATAAGTAAATGTAAAAGTATGTGTTCAACATAATTTTAATAAAAGTATAGAACATTTATATAAATAATACTTATTCATTAATCTTGAACTTCTCTAAGTTATATTATAAACATTTTTTTTTTCTTTAAACATTACTTAATTCAAACAATTCAACGCCTATCATTTATATCATATATTCTAGTATTATATCAGATATAGTTAGTAGACCTAATGTAGTACAATCTCTTATATCACATCTCTTTTGATCTAACAATTAAGCAATATTTAGTAAGTCAATACCTTCATGAAGCGATTATAAACGTTATTTTAAAAAATCTTAATTTACAATTTCTTTTTATATAAATTATTTGATGAATGTAAAATCTTTGTAAAATCTTTATAGAATCTTATTAAATTTATTAATACCACCCTATTATTACCAATACTAGTCATACATATGTTATCATCATATCTCTACATTAGTACACATCTCATGAAACCAATCTATATATATTATACTATATAAATCATAATATAGAGGAAAATGATTTATTAGTAAAATTATATTTCATAAATTACCGTATTAATTATTATAGCAAATCCGCAGATACCTATAGGTAATAAGCTAGGTAAACATAGCACCGATGCGCACCTATTCATATAGAACACAATGCATAATTACATTCATTAACACAGGGCGGCTACGTGTGGAAATATTACGATAAAATTAAAGTCGAAGGGCCGGTGAAATCAGACACTATTTTCAAGGATATGAGACCGGACATAGATACGGCTTTCTACTATTCACCAGATGCTAAGTCATATTACTTCAAAGGTAAGAGCATAATAGTACTAATATCAGAGGTATGTTCAGTTCGATGTATATGTACATCTATTGCACTTATCGAAATATCAACATGTATGTAGATAAACGGGATAAAAACATGACAATATGGATATAAAATAATGTAATTAACTAAAATAATGTATAATACTATGATAGTTTATACGTTAACTTTTAAATATGTATCATAAAACGAAGATGTTATAAAGAAATACGGTAATAATAATGTAAAGAATTTGATTGGATAATGGTGACATCTCGTTTAATTCCTAACTATGAATTCGTGTTCAAATCCTAACCGATGCTAAATAATAATTTATGAATGTGAAATATTTCATATCAGAAAAGATTGTAGAAATAAATAGATTCATTTGACTATAGTAATTCATTACTATAAAGTTATAATATCCCCGATATATATATATATATATATATATATATATATATATATATATATATATATTTATTTTCATAATACATTTCATCTATTACACTATTTAAATAGTATACGTTACTATATATTAAATAAATAACTTTAATTATTATATTTTATTTATATATAATTTTGTATATTTAAAAATAAGATTATATTGCAATATAAATGATATATACTATAATAATATATATATATATATATATATATATATATATATATATTTATTATACATACTAGATTACAATAATGAATACAAATTAATTAGTAAATAATAATTACGCAGGAGATATGGTTTACGAATTACAACAAATTGGCGATCCATTCAAAGCCATACCCCAGAAAATCTCGGAAACCGTTTGGAAAAATCTATCGACCAACAAGATTTCGGCTACTTTCTATTCTCCGTACTTCTATTCCATGTTCTATTTCGGCGAACACGAATATTATAAACTGGAATCGAGTTCGAATAAGGTTCACATTCACAGTATATGATAACGAGACCAAAGTACTAATACCGTAAATATAATAAATAAATAAATAGTCTAATGATATAATATCAAAACATTATGAAAAAGTAAAAACATTATTTGAGTACATTTAATTATTAATATTTATGATAATTATTAGATAAAATAATTATATTTAGATTCCCATAATGTTTAATACTTAAAATAATATATTTAATTATCAATATTTAAATATTAAATTAAGACTATTTTCAAATTAAACATTCAAATACAGCACAATTTATATAAATTGTATATATATTTAAATAAATATATGTATATATATATATATATATATATATATATATAATTATATGCTTAAGTATAAGTAGAATATATAATTTGTAAAATATTAGATTGGGACATAAAATTAGTATAATTGTAAATCTTATTATACTCTATAATATAAGTCATATTTTAGTTTTTTTTAAATTATTATTAAAATAAAAGTTATGATCAAATATGTGGTGCGAAATTTGATTGCTTACATTTTGTTGTTATGAATTATTATTATTATGAAAAATAGAATTTGTATATCAGGAAATATTCCTATTGAATGTTTACTAAATTAATAATACACCTATTTCTAAATAATATTAATATTATTAATAAATGTATACATATATTTGATATTTCTATTGTAAGAACATAAAATAATGTAATTGTTATCTATTTTATATCTACCTCAGACATTAGCATTATATTGATATCTATTATATAATTAAATATCCATGTTTCCTATTTGATTGGTGAAATGACATATTACAATTTAAATAGGCTTAATAGGTGACCATGTATCTTGGGCTTTTGTAATATTATATACAGTAATATTAGTATATATATATATATATATATATATATATATATATATATATATATATATATATATATACAGTAATATTAGTATATATACAGTAATATTAGTATATATATACAGTAATATGATAGTAATACTTAGAACACTCATCACTGCATCCCTCATCTACTAATGCTATCCCCACCGCAGGTGATGGATGGATACCCGGATGACATAGGCATCAACTGGTTCAACTGCCCTATGTCCGGAGTCTAGTGGTAACCATCTACTGAGGGGGCATTATCGTCTGCTTTAACATACCTACAGCTATTGCCAGTGTTGGACAACTATCAAATCTACACTCGAGATCGCACTTGCTCTTTATATATTATATAGTGAGCACTCGCACTATATATAACATTTAGTCTTATTTACACATTTTATCAGTCGTATTTATTTCTGAACTTTAACATCAAATAGTACCGATACACCGTAATGCGTCACACTACCCAACACTACCCAACACTACCCAATACTACCCAATACTGCCCAACACTACCCAACACTACCCAATACTACCCAACACTACCCAACACTACCCAACACTACCCAACACTACCCAACACTACCCAATACTGCCCAACACTACCCAACACTACCCAACACTACCCAACACTACCCAACACTACCCAACACTACCCAACACTACCCAACACTACCCAACACTGTACTTATTAAGCTCCAATAGCTGTCCGTCACTGACTACTACTATAGCCGTTGTTAATGCCATATCCATTGTTAACGCTATAGCCATTGTTAACGCTATAGCCATTGTTAACGCTATAGCTCTTACGGGTATTCTTTATCGCTATCGATTATTATTTATTACGACTGCGTACCTATTAAACGATGCCAGTCCATCTCGTACATGTCGAGTTGTACGATTATTTAATATTTATTTATTATTAATTTCTAAATAAAAGTGTAATAACTTAAAGTCGGTGTTTATTCTATTTCTTATATATTAATCTATATAGATAGATAGAATGGCATTATAATGATTCTGTTATATAATTACAAATAATATTTTCAATTTAATTTGTAAGTATACTATTAAATATATAAACTACATAAAAATTTAAATAACAAATACATTTTTAAATGGTTATACATTTTTCAAGTTAAATATATTATATAGCTTTATTAAAATCTTATTAAAAAGTATCTAATTACATCTAAATACTATTGCTATACTATCTTAAGTATGGAGTTCTGTTAGTGTAATATTCCCATCCAAGCTTATGTGCATAGGGTATGAATATACCCAACATCGGAATACTTCTAGTAATTCCTATGATTTATAACAATACATTTAAACCTATTTTGTGTATTAGTGTACAATGTTATTTAATTTGATGAAAGAGTATACAAATATTTACACATATCATATATGATATATGTAATATTATGTATATATAATATTATGTATATTATTGTGTATATTATATACACTTGGTATTGCATAATGAATGTCCACTAACCATGAATACCATAATAGGTATTTCTATAATATTTAGTATAACTATATATTATATACTTTGTAATAATAGGTATTTCTATAATATTTAGTATAACTATATATTATATACTTTGTAATAATAGGTATTTCTATAATATTTAGTATAACTATATAATATATACTTTGTAATAATAGGCATTTCTATAATATTTAGTATAACTATATAATATATACTTTGTAATAATAGGCATTTCTATAATATTTAGTATAACTATATAATATATACTTTGTAATAATAGGCATTTCTATAATATATAGTATAACTATATAATATATACTTTGTAATAATAGGCATTTCTATAATATTTAGTATAACTATATAATATATACTTTGTAATAATAGGCATTTCTATAATATTTAGTATAACTATATAATATATACTTTGTAATAATAGGCATTTCTATAATATTTAGTATAACTATATAATATATACTTTGTAATAATAGGCATTTCTATAATATTTAGTATAACTATATATTATATACTTTGTAATAATAGGTATTTCTATAATATTTAGTATAACTATATATTATATACTTTGTAATAATAGGTATTTCTATAATATTTAGTATAACTATATAATATATACTTTGTAATAATAGGCATTTCTATAATATTTAGTATAACTATATAATATATACTTTGTAATAATAGGCATTTCTATAATATTTAGTATAACTATATAATATATACTTTGTAATAATAGGCATTTCTATAATATATAGTATAACTATATAATATATACTTTGTAATAATAGGCATTTCAATAATATTTAGTATAACTATATAATATATACTTTGTAATAATAGGCATTTCTATAATATTTAGTATAACTATATAATATATACTTTGTAATAATAGGCATTTCTATAATATTTAGTATAACTATATAATATATACTTTGTAATAATAGGCATTTCTATAATATTTAGTATAACTATATAATATATACTTTGTAATAATAGGCATTTCTATAATATTTAGTATAACTATATAATATATACTTTGTAATAATAGGCATTTCTATAATATTTAGTATAACTATATAATATATACTTTGTAATAATAGGCATTTCTATAATATATAGTATAACTATATAATATATACTTTGTAATAATAGGCATTTCTATAATATATAGTATAACTATATAATATATACTTTGTAATAATAGGCATTTCTATAATATATAGTATAACTATATAATATATACTTTGTAATAATAGGCATTTCTATAATATTTAGTATAACTATATAATATATACTTTGTAATAATAGGCATTTCTATAATATTTAGTATAACTATATAATATATACTTTGTAATAATAGGTATGGCATAATATTTAGTATAACTATATAATATATACTTTGTAATAATAGGCATTTCTATAATATATAGTATAACTATATAATATATACTTTGTAATAATAGGCATTTCTATAATATTTAGTATAACTATATAATATATACTTTGTAATAATAGGCATTTCTATAATATTTAGTATAACTAAATAATATATACTTTGTAATAATAGGCATTTCTATAATATTTAGTATAACTATATAATATATACTTTGTAATAATAGGCATTTCTATAATATTTAGTATAACTATATAATATATACTTTGTAATAATAGGCATTTCTATAATATTTAGTATAACTATATAATATATACTTTGTAATAATAGGCATTTCTATAATATATAGTATAACTATATAATATATACTTTGTAATAATAGGCATTTCTATAATATATAGTATAACTATATAATATATACTTTGTAATAATAGGCATTTCTATAATATTTAGTATAACTATATAATATATACTTTGTAATAATAGGCATTTCTATAATATATAGTATAACTATATAATATATACTTTGTAATAATAGGCATTTCTATAATATATAGTATAACTATATAATATATACTTTGTAATAATAGGCATTTCTATAATATATAGTATAACTATATAATATATACTTTGTAATAATAGGCATTTCTATAATATATAGTATAACTATATAATATATACTTTGTAATAATAGGCATTTCTATAATATTTAGTATAACTATATAATATATACTTTGTAATAATAGGCATTTCTATAATATTTAGTATAACTATATAATATATACTTTGTAATAATAGGCATTTCTATAATATTTAGTATAACTATATAATATATACTTTGTAATAATAGGCATTTCTATAATATTTAGTATAACTATATAATATATACTTTGTAATAATAGGCATTTCTATAATATATAGTATAACTATATAATATATACTTTGTAATAATAGGCATTTCTATAATATATAGTATAACTATATAATATATACTTTGTAATAATAGGCATTTCTATAATATATAGTATAACTATATAATATATACTTTGTAATAATAGGCATTTCTATAATATATAGTATAACTATATAATATATACTTTGTAATAATAGGCATTTCTATAATATATAGTATAACTATATAATATATACTTTGTAATAATAGGCATTTCTATAATATTTAGTATAACTATATAATATATACTTTGTAATAATAGGCATTTCTATAATATTTAGTATAACTATATAATATATACTTTGTAATAATAGGTATGGCATAATATTTAGTATAACTATATAATATATACTTTGTAATAATAGGCATTTCTATAATATATAGTATAACTATATAATATATACTTTGTAATAATAGGCATTTCTATAATATTTAGTATAACTATATAATATATACTTTGTAATAATAGGCATTTCTATAATATTTAGTATAACTAAATAATATATACTTTGTAATAATAGGCATTTCTATAATATTTAGTATAACTATATAATATATACTTTGTAATAATAGGCATTTCTATAATATTTAGTATAACTATATAATATATACTTTGTAATAATAGGCATTTCTATAATATATAGTATAACTATATAATATATACTTTGTAATAATAGGCATTTCTATAATATTTAGTATAACTATATAATATATACTTTGTAATAATAGGCATTTCTATAATATTTAGTATAACTATATAATATATACTTTGTAATAATAGGCATTTCTATAATATTTAGTATAACTATATAATATATACTTTGTAATAATAGGCATTTCTATAATATTTAGTATAACTATATAATATATACTTTGTAATAATAGGCATTTCTATAATATTTAGTATAACTATATAATATATACTTTGTAATAATAGGCATTTCTATAATATTTAGTATAACTATATAATATATACTTTGTAATAATAGGCATTTCTATAATATATAGTATAACTATATAATATATACTTTGTAATAATAGGCATTTCTATAATATATAGTATAACTATATAATATATACTTTGTAATAATAGGCATTTCTATAATATATAGTATAACTATATAATATATACTTTGTAATAATAGGCATTTCTATAATATTTAGTATAACTATATAATATATACTTTGTAATAATAGGCATTTCTATAATATTTAGTATAACTATATAATATATACTTTGTAATAATAGGTATGGCATAATATTTAGTATAACTATATAATATATACTTTGTAATAATAGGCATTTCTATAATATATAGTATAACTATATAATATATACTTTGTAATAATAGGCATTTCTATAATATTTAGTATAACTATATAATATATACTTTGTAATAATAGGCATTTCTATAATATTTAGTATAACTAAATAATATATACTTTGTAATAATAGGCATTTCTATAATATTTAGTATAACTATATAATATATACTTTGTAATAATAGGCATTTCTATAATATTTAGTATAACTATATAATATATACTTTGTAATAATAGGCATTTCTATAATATTTAGTATAACTATATAATATATACTTTGTAATAATAGGCATTTCTATAATATATAGTATAACTATATAATATATACTTTGTAATAATAGGCATTTCTATAATATATAGTATAACTATATAATATATACTTTGTAATAATAGGCATTTCTATAATATTTAGTATAACTATATAATATATACTTTGTAATAATAGGCATTTCTATAATATATAGTATAACTATATAATATATACTTTGTAATAATAGGCATTTCTATAATATATAGTATAACTATATAATATATACTTTGTAATAATAGGCATTTCTATAATATATAGTATAACTATATAATATATACTTTGTAATAATAGGCATTTCTATAATATATAGTATAACTATATAATATATACTTTGTAATAATAGGCATTTCTATAATATTTAGTATAACTATATAATATATACTTTGTAATAATAGGCATTTCTATAATATTTAGTATAACTATATAATATATACTTTGTAATAATAGGCATTTCTATAATATATAGTATAACTATATAATATATACTTTGTAATAATAGGCATTTCTATAATATATAGTATAACTATATAATATATACTTTGTAATAATAGGCATTTCTATAATATATAGTATAACTATATAATATATACTTTGTAATAATAGGCATTTCTATAATATATAGTATAACTATATAATATATACTTTGTAATAATAGGCATTTCTATAATATATAGTATAACTATATAATATATACTTTGTAATAATAGGCATTTCTATAATATTTAGTATAACTATATAATATATACTTTGTAATAATAGGCATTTCTATAATATTTAGTATAACTATATAATATATACTTTGTAATAATAGGTATGGCATAATATTTAGTATAACTATATAATATATACTTTGTAATAATAGGCATTTCTATAATATATAGTATAACTATATAATATATACTTTGTAATAATAGGCATTTCTATAATATTTAGTATAACTATATAATATATACTTTGTAATAATAGGCATTTCTATAATATTTAGTATAACTAAATAATATATACTTTGTAATAATAGGCATTTCTATAATATTTAGTATAACTATATAATATATACTTTGTAATAATAGGCATTTCTATAATATTTAGTATAACTATATAATATATACTTTGTAATAATAGGCATTTCTATAATATTTAGTATAACTATATAATATATACTTTGTAATAATAGGCATTTCTATAATATATAGTATAACTATATAATATATACTTTGTAATAATAGGCATTTCTATAATATATAGTATAACTATATAATATATACTTTGTAATAATAGGCATTTCTATAATATTTAGTATAACTATATAATATATACTTTGTAATAATAGGCATTTCTATAATATATAGTATAACTATATAATATATACTTTGTAATAATAGGCATTTCTATAATATATAGTATAACTATATAATATATACTTTGTAATAATAGGCATTTCTATAATATATAGTATAACTATATAATATATACTTTGTAATAATAGGCATTTCTATAATATATAGTATAACTATATAATATATACTTTGTAATAATAGGCATTTCTATAATATTTAGTATAACTATATAATATATACTTTGTAATAATAGGCATTTCTATAATATATAGTATAACTATATAATATATACTTTGTAATAATAGGCATTTCTATAATATATAGTATAACTATATAATATATACTTTGTAATAATAGGCATTTCTATAATATTTAGTATAACTATATAATATATACTTTGTAATAATAGGCATTTCTATAATATTTAGTATAACTATATAATATATACTTTGTAATAATAGGCATTTCTATAATATTTAGTATAACTATATAATATATACTTTGTAATAATAGGCATTTCTATAATATTTAGTATAACTATATAATATATACTTTGTAATAATAGGCATTTCTATAATATTTAGTATAACTATATAATATATACTTTGTAATAATAGGCATTTCTATAATATATAGTATAACTATATAATATATACTTTGTAATAATAGGCATTTCTATAATATATAGTATAACTATATAATATATACTTTGTAATAATAGGCATTTCTATAATATTTAGTATAACTATATAATATATACTTTGTAATAATAGGCATTTCTATAATATATAGTATAACTATATAATATATACTTTGTAATAATAGGCATTTCTATAATATATAGTATAACTATATAATATATACTTTGTAATAATAGGCATTTCTATAATATATAGTATAACTATATAATATATACTTTGTAATAATAGGCATTTCTATAATATATAGTATAACTATATAATATATACTTTGTAATAATAGGCATTTCTATAATATTTAGTATAACTATATAATATATACTTTGTAATAATAGGCATTTCTATAATATTTAGTATAACTATATAATATATACTTTGTAATAATAGGCATTTCTATAATATATAGTATAACTATATAATATATACATTGTAATAATAGGCATTTCTATAATATATAGTATAACTATATAATATATACTTTGTAATAATAGGCATTTCTATAATATTTAGTATAACTATATAATATATACTTTGTAATAAGAGGCATTTCTATAATATTTAGTATAACTATATAATATATACTTTGTAATAATAGGTATGGCATAATATTTAGTATAACTATATAATATATACTTTGTAATAATAGGCATTTCTATAATATATAGTATAACTATATAATATATACTTTGTAATAATAGGCATTTCTATAATATTTAGTATAACTATATAATATATACTTTGTAATAATAGGCATTTCTATAATATTTAGTATAACTATATAATATATACTTTGTAATAATAGGCATTTCTATAATATTTAGTATAACTATATAATATATACTTTGTAATAATAGGCATTTCTATAATATTTAGTATAACTATATAATATATACTTTGTAATAATAGGCATTTCTATAATATTTAGTATAACTATATAATATATACTTTGTAATAATAGGCATTTCTATAATATATAGTATAACTATATAATATATACTTTGTAATAATAGGCATTTCTATAATATATAGTATAACTATATAATATATACTTTGTAATAATAGGCATTTCTATAATATTTAGTATAACTATATAATATATACTTTGTAATAATAGGCATTTCTATAATATATAGTATAACTATATAATATATACTTTGTAATAATAGGCATTTCTATAATATATAGTATAACTATATAATATATACTTTGTAATAATAGGTATGGCATAATATTTAGTATAACTATATAATATATACTTTGTAATAATAGGCATTTCTATAATATATAGTATAACTATATAATATATACTTTGTAATAATAGGCATTTCTATAATATTTAGTATAACTATATAATATATACTTTGTAATAATAGGCATTTCTATAATATATAGTATAACTATATAATATATACTTTGTAATAATAGGCATTTCTATAATATATAGTATAACTATATAATATATACTTTGTAATAATAGGCATTTCTATAATATATAGTATAACTATATAATATATACTTTGTAATAATAGGCATTTCTATAATATATAGTATAACTATATAATATATACTTTGTAATAATAGGCATTTCTATAATATTTAGTATAACTATATAATATATACTTTGTAATAATAGGCATTTCTATAATATTTAGTATAACTATATAATATATACTTTGTAATAATAGGTATGGCATAATATTTAGTATAACTATATAATATATACTTTGTAATAATAGGCATTTCTATAATATATAGTATAACTATATAATATATACTTTGTAATAATAGGCATTTCTATAATATTTAGTATAGCTATATAATATTAGAATATATAATACACTATTCTACGACCTTATACTATGACCTTATGGTATATTTGATCTATTTAAAGGCAATAGCGTAGACTTTGAGTCCTAGAGAAGAGATGGTTTAGATCTAAATCACCCTTCACTCTTTCTATTTACAAGCTGCTTAAATTTGCTTAAATTAATAGATATATCTATATGTGTATACACATGAAGCATATATGATTTATAAATCAGTATATTATTGTATATCTATCAGATCTGTGTTCGAATGACACTACAAAGATCTTTCATCTCATCTCAAAACTAGTAGGTATCCAAAAGAAAGAAATATTTCGGACCACACAGTAGATATCACATTAGATAAGACATGTTTCATTGTGTTACCTGGGATAACTTATCACTGTATTTAGTAACTCATACCACATATTTCTCATAACCATCTCCCCTACTTTATACTCACTTGACTGCTTTCGCTACCATCCTTAGATATCATGTAGATAGTAAATCGATAAGTACATACTTCTCTACCATTCGCACTTATTCAAGTAAATGCTCCCTAATTTAGACTCATAACTCTCATATTAAAAAATAATATTAACCTTAAATCCTTATTCACTACCTCCCAATATTAAGTATATCCATATTCGTGAAAATCCTAGAATATATTATTGATAAATAATATACTAATTACATTTGCCTAAATAATGCACAAAATATTTGTCAAACTACAAGTTTTTGACTAAAACTGCATCGACCATGCTTATTCAGTGACCTCTTCAATAGCAGTGACCTATATAATAGCAGTGACCTAGATAATAAATCTTCTAGTCCTACTTCATCTCTCCTCTGCATTCAGCACAACTGATCACATCTCATCACCCCTCTCATATCTATTACTATATCTGGTTTAGCACATTACTGATGTTCTTCACTCATCTCTAGCTGCACATCATTCATGTAAATCCATAAAAACTCCTCTCATCCCCGCCCATTTTTACATGATGTAGTTATTACACTAAATATTGATCAGTGGACCCATATATTTTTATATACACCTAATTCTCCTTCTTACACTACTTTCTAAATCACCTCTTTCCTCGCACACATACGCCAATAACTTCAAACCCAACACAACTTACATTTAATGATGATACACATTCTAAACTACTTAATATTTCATTAACTATCACCAATATCCCTAACTTGTTATCTGATAACTACTGGCGCTGGAACGATTTTTTATGTAGGGGGTGACCAACCAACGAAAATAAATGTTGTGGTAAAAGTGGGGGGGGGGACAAATACATAGGAGGTCCCCTATATTTTAAAGTGTGGGGGGGCATATTCCCATCGTCCCCCTGTTGCAGCGCACCTATTGATAATTATCGTATATAGTGTGTTAACACACCTGTATTATATCCATTGAAAAGGAAGCTATATAACTATATATTCATATATCTGCCTTTATAGTGCAACACCATCACACCACAGACCAGTAATCTGTAAGGGGTCGAACTAATTAGTCCTTATTCCTCCGAAATACCCTATATGATAACATTTGCATTATTAATATACAAATAATTACTAGGATATAATCTATCCATTATCAAGTTCATTCTTTCAGAGTAATCCGAAAAGAATCACATCCTATATAGAAATCCCCATTGCTTATTCTTAAATTATGCTACACTTTGACTAATGTAACTCTCTACTCTCTAAACCTGATCTCATCAAATATATCTTAGTTTAAATTTAAAAAAAAATCTATTATATCAATAATATATTAACGATATATCGACAGATTCTGGAACAACAATATCGGCACTATTAGGCCTGCTATATTATTATTAAAGTTATACTTGCTACCCATGCGTAAACATTACTACTCACACACAAGCCATCCAGTATTCTTCACTTGACTACTTAGAATACTTCATATCATTCTAAACTTAAGCAAAAGAATCATTAGATCGAATACTTGCTATTACTACTCCCATCATAATACAAAACCCACACCCTAAATATACACACTTGGACAATATAAACCTCCATATAGAATTTGATATCTTATAATATTATATGAATTAAATATATAAAATAAATATATCAATTATTCAAATCTTATTAGTAAGTATGTATGCCTATCTTACTATTAAACATACATTAGTCCTATACATTATAGAATATAATGATAAGTTGTATTACATTTATTTATTATTTATCTGTGAATCAGATACATTAATTCTTATAATTATAATATTATATATGTACCTACATTGTTTCTACTAATGTATATAAAAAACAAACAACAATTTTTATCAAATTTTATTTTAACATATTAAAGCAATTTATTTGATACTATATATTAATATCCTTGATATATTATTTTCAATATTTGATAAATTTAAACCTAATAATGAATACTATACAATTTGTAAATTTTTACAAGTAAGGTACATTATCTTAGATACGTATCTTGGGGGTATATTTGTATTCATATACTAAGGTGGGAATAATTTATCCTTACTTTCATATATGTATATAATGGAAGTAGGGGAGAGCGGGGCAGGTTGACCATAGGGGCAGGTTGAGCCATCTCAATTATTTCTGCTATTAATAAATATCTTAATGCAATTTTTAATACATGTATACACAATTATATTTAGCATTAGTATAACAACTCAAAAATTATTTATTTTAACTAATTAAAATATTATTTAATTATTAATATTTTATGAAAATCTCGTTAGTGGGACAGTAAGTTTAACGTTGATATTATTATATATTTTGTAATAACATAGCAGTATTAATGATATATAAATAAAGTATATTTAATATACTATATATTATAAAATAAATAATTCAAAAATGATCACTCACAAATTAATTATATTACTTTTATATATATTAGTGATATGGGGCAGGTTGACCATAGCAAAACGGGGCAGGTTGACCATAGGGTCAATATGCCCCGTTTATCATTAAACATATTTATGTATTAATTTATTTAATTAATTAATGACTTAATTAAATAATAATAATAATCTAATTAATTAAATATATAATAGAGTAATTATTTTAAATAATTAAATAATTGGTTTATATGCTGGATTAAAACATAGAGAATCTAACCTCTCTCCTAATATATCCTCTCGCCTTAAAAGTTTCATTAGTTTTGATATTAATCTTGGTGCATATACTTGTTAAATAACTAATAAATATAAATAAATAACTTTAACTATGTTTATTTGTTAAATATATCTTTAATTTTGCATTTTTTCTACCTGGCTCAACCTACCCCAGTAGACGGGGCAGGTTGAGCCAAATTAAAAAAAAGTTAAAATGTAATTATATAATTAATTATTTATCATTACACTGACTTATGAATGTTTTTAATTGATCATAAGCTATATATATCTTATGCACTTTATTTTATTAAAATATATTCATAACATTATGAGATACATGTGTTTTTATAAAAACCGGCTCAACCTGCCCCGTTCTCCCCTACATTGTACGACGTGTGTGGCAATGTACTCGTGTGCACGTATTCGTGTGTGTATTATCGAAACTTTATTTATACCGATGGTATGTGTATATTAAATATTAATATTATAGTGAAATTTGTATACATAATACTAATAGAGCGAATTACAATAGTGCGAAATGTCCTGTCACCTTCATGACGTTTTGACCCTAATTACAAAGATTTTCCGAAGGAAAGATATACCACTCTCTATCTCTACGTGAAATTGTTTTTTAACCATAATGCCTACTAAAAGATGGCGCTCCTAGTCATGATTCATATTTAATCATCACTTTTAATTTTAAATAATTATTGTGAATTATAATTATAATATAATTATCTAGCTTATATTAATGTATATACTTACAATTTGTATTATTCACCGTTAATATTTATTAAATAATTAATTTATATATATATATATTTAATATAATATTATAATTAAAATATGTGTATACTATATATATAACTATAAAATTGATTTTCATAAATTTTATGTATATCAAAATGCGTACTGATTTTAAATATTCTAAAACAATTTATAAATTATTAAATTAATTATTAATTGAATATCATGATAATGTTATATATATTTATAATATATGTAATATATAAGTATATATTATTATAATAATTATATTACATGCCATATTTTACATTATAATTTGTATTTGCATTAAAAGATACAAATTATTTAAAATAAAAATATTTTATGGAATATAATATATTTAATATATAATATTATATAATTAGTTGAACCCTTGATATATTATCTGTAGCTATTAACTAAGTATGTACATATGTTTTACAAGTCTTAAATATGTGTACTGAGTTTACAAAAATATAACTATTATATACAACCACCACAACTTATCAGATTTTAAATTCGCCATATTTTATACATACCCATCTTTCAAAATTATTTTTAAATAGGCAAATTAAATATTATGAATAGTTTCTATTTGTTTTATTATAATAATTATATTTTTATATTTAGTCAAATACTATTGATATATATATATATATATATATATATATATATATATATATATTGATATATGGTATATTCACAAGATTTACATTTTATTTTATATATAATATAACTTTTTCAAAAATAATATAGCCTATATTATAGGAATACATTTTATATATGACTAATTTAAAAATTATATACCTTATTTACAAAATAAAATTATACCTTATATACAAAGATTTTGCGAAGCAAAGATTTAACACTCCCTATGCATGCAACATAATTTAGTAATATCCCCAACCGCTGCTAGCAGTAGTATCGAAATCACTGAAATAGATTTAGGTTCGGCTCTGTTTGCATACAACAATGTTTTCATTGCTCTATTAAATTACATGCAATATAAATTAACTTTTACTTACTAAATATATACTTATAGCATTTAAAACATAAATATCATATTTGTTTGTTATATATTAGTAATGAACACTTAGTTTTCATCATATAAATATTAATTTAAAGCATATTATTTAACATTTTAAAAGTGTATAGTTTGATACAAATTTACATTATAAACAACGCATAGTTCCTAAAAGTAACCCGCTATAGGTGGCACCAGGGTATTTTGTATACAAATTCGAATTACACGATTTCGCGTAAGTGTTATATCTTTCCTTCGGAAAATCTTTGTTATATACCTTATCACAAACTATATTTATTTAATATATATAATATTGTTTACAAATAAGTATACTATAGTATGGTAATAAATAATTTAGAATGGATAATTGGAGAATATCGAATATAGTACTCATTTATTTTAATTACATTTTTCGAGTTCAAATTTTAGATATTTTAGATGTATCATTATGTAATTAAAAATTATAATACAACTAATTTAATTGTATCTTACAATGTATACTACATGTGAATTTACTATATCGGTGTATCATGTACAATAGTAGCCTATGTCATCTACAGAAATGATTATATTAAATTTGACCATATGAATAGTAACCAAAACAAGTGGGGAGTAAAATTTGACACAGACCAGATATTTATCTACTATATCATCTCTTATCATCCTATCATTTATCACTTTCTATGTATGTCATGAATATTTATCTAATATATGTACTTCAGCCCCTCTTCTGTAAATATACAACGTTTATATCAGATATATTTTCTTTAATTTCCCTATAAGAAGTGTGTATGGAATCCTTAAATGAAACATCTGGCACTCCTCAAATATATTATTACTTAAATATGGGTTACTTTATTTATATAATTTATTTTTAATTTGACTAATATCAAATATATACAAATAATGTGTCCCCATTACAATTTATATTTTTAAACTACATATAAAAATACTTACATTTTAATAAATGAGAATTGTTAATAATATTAGTTTAGGTACCTATTCATTATTTATATAAAATATTGAATAAATAATAAATATAATTTATATAATTTTATTATAAATTTTGAAACTTTAATATTTTTCTATTTCTACTTAATACACTTTTGCCGACTTTAATTTCACTCTCCTTTTTTAAAAGAAAATATAATCTGATATTAGTAAATAATATTGAAATTCGTAAATTTAATTTGCAATTTTCTTTATCACACAATATTGGATTATAACTTATTCTCATCATTAAATTAACTAGGTTA
The DNA here is from genome assembly GCA_964019155.1 of Osedax fenrisi. Taxonomy (NCBI): domain Eukaryota; kingdom Metazoa; phylum Annelida; class Polychaeta; order Sabellida; family Siboglinidae; genus Osedax; species Osedax fenrisi. The sequence continues at coordinate 2,585,687 of OZ025239.1, forward strand.
CTTTTTAAGTTTTTTAAGTGAATAAAATGATCAATATTTTGTCTGCAAATTTTTTCTAATATAATTATATTTCCAGTCATCAATTTTGATGGATAAATAAGCCCCTCTGAAAATAAAACAATTATTATATATCTTTTAATTATTATTTAGAATAATTATAGTAATAATAGCTATTACTAGTAATTGGAGTTATAATTAAAATATATATATTTTCTACTATATAATTTAATACCAGTAGGATTTCATATACATATATTGCAAACTATATATATATATATATTATATACATAAATAATTTAATAAAAATTATTTAATAAAAGAGTAATATATTTATTTAGTGTATATAAATATATATATATATATATATTATATATATAATATATATATATTATATATATATATATAATATATTCATTACAAAATAATAAAAACAATTCACTTTATAAACTAAATGTTAATTGTATTGTTAATGAATTCAATCATTTTCATAAAAAACAATTCACATTATTGTTACAATTTAATTAATTATTATATTATAATTGATATCATTATAAATGATAGTACATAAATATGTGTATATAAATAGTGTATATAAAATATCCATTAATTAATTATTTTTTAGAATATATATTATATATATAATATATATTAAATTTATTTTTTACTATGTATATACTTTGGGCTAATTTTGTATACAATATTTAAAATGATATAATAATTAAACAATAATAAAAACAATGCACTTTATAAACTAAAAAATAATTGTATTGATTAATTAATGATTTCAAAAAATAAATTTAAATTATTGTTATAATTTAATTGTAATTAATTATTATATTATAATGTATATTGTTATAAATGAATAAGTGAAGTTTATATAATATAAATTAATTAATAATTTCTATTTTGTTGTACTATATTACAAATTAGACATATATAATTTATATATATATACAGGTTATATATAATAACATATATAGAAAAGCCTTTGGAAAGGGGATTTGGATATTATTTACTTATAAATATATATATATATATTATTATTTTAAAATATTTTATTGACAAAATACTGTGGTGGTTATGGGCGTCATGAGATGGAAACAAAAATAAAATAAATAAAGTACAATCAAAATAAAGGAAAAGGGAGGGTAGGTTACAATGTTAATAGGTGCATGGAGATTTTACATTTAAATAGTGACAGGGATTTTAAACACCTAATTTCATATGGAAGAGCATTCCAGTATTTTGAAGCTACCACTGAGAAAGCAGATTCAGAGTGAGCAGAGATAGTCGAGCGTTAAACAATTTTCATCGTGTGACATTTCCTGCTAGCTCGACTAAGGGTCTGAATACTGATCAAGTCTGCTAGGTATTCGGGAGATCTAAGATATATCACCTTATGGGTGATGCATAGTAGTCTGTAGGGATACCTAGATTATACCTAGCTGATACCTACTGCAGCTGATACCTACTACCTAATACAGTTGATACCTACCTGCAGAGATACCTAAACTTAAGCCAGCCGAGTGACCACATTAGGGTCGATATTGACACTATTGAAGAGAACTTCAGTTTATAAAGGGTGCGTATAGCACGTCGTTGTATTATCTCAAGTTTAAGCATAAGCTTTAGGGGTAGATTACATAGAAGTGAGCAGCATATAAGTCTACTGAAGACTAACTAGTGTATTAGACTTTTAGTCATTGACAAAATTAATTTATTGCGTGATTTTCTAATGTTATAAAGAATATAGTTGGCATTGCGAATCATTATAGATATGTGGTCAGAGTAATCTATGAGGGAGTTGATGGTGAAACCAAGAGTTGTTACGGATTGTAAGGTAGGGATGGATAGTAGAAAGGGGTATAATATATATATATATATATATATATATATATTAATTTAATTATGAAAGCAGGTAAAAATGTATATAATATCAGATTATAAAAATGAATGTTATAATTATTTAGGTTCAAATGACATCTTGTTGTTATAATACCTAGAACAAAATTCCTTATCTGTAAATTATTATATAAATAAAATTATATATTTAATTTGGCTTACATACAATATATAAATAACGCTAGAAAATTATTATTTAATTTTGTAAAAAAAAATGTATATATTATATAATAGTAATGAAATAAATATATTACAAAATTACTACTATAGATATAATTTTTGACTATTTTTACAAGTAGACAAAACTATCAAATCCCATACTATCTCATTCTATATTAATGTTATCCAGTGTACTTTATAAAAATACTAAAATACTCCTTACATTAGTCGTAACAATTCTATATATTTGTTCATATATTTTCTAAATATTTGTATTTTATATATTATTCATTACTATTTAAAAAATATCAAAAATGATAATTATGTCGCAGATTCTAAATAAATTTATATATGTTTATACTTTCGAAGTATAATACTCATGAAGATATATTACATGTCTAATGTATTACATATTGCACTTTCATGATCTATCTAGAACTGTTTCTTTCCTAATTTAGAGACACCCTCGATACTATTTTTAAATATCTGCGGTTATAACTCCGATTCCCAAAATAAATATAATACTTTAATTTTCTGATAACTTCTTATTTAAACTTTTATAAATAAAAAATTATTATATCATATAAATAGTATATAATTATGCTCAGATTACATTCTATTGATTAATACAAATTGGACAGCATGAAAAAGGCACATATAATTTCTATATCTAATAACTGCGGTCAGTTCGTGTAGGAGAACCATACGTCAAAAGAATTACATATCTATTAAATATAATTAACTGTAATGTACCATTGAAAACTAGCTACTAGGACTACTAATATGTTATCCATAAAACAGATGATATATGTAATTATATATTCAATAGATAAGTTGGTAGTTTATCTATATTGTTAAATATAGGAACAATTTTATGTTAATAGATGCAACATAATTTTACATATCGGTGATTTATTGCGACATGCCACTTGCCCATTTATACTAGCCACTCCTCAACCAACCTACCACAACTATTATATATAAATTATATGTGCAGATTTTTATGCGGAACCATATTACATAAGCATTATAATTAATTAAATACACCATAATTAAAGTAATCACCCAATACACATTATTATATTTATAATAATAATATATTATATATTTATATTAATTTTTATATTCTACTATATATTATATGCGCATAGGTTTACAAAATTATGTGTAAATTTAAGAAATAGTTACTCTTATATCTCTATATTTACAGATGTTCGCTGATCGTAAAGTTACTCTTATATATATTATATAATATTATATCGTATATCATATAAATATATAATATTAGTCCCAATATTTATTAATAAGACGTTGAACAAGTGATATTTAATATAAAATATAGCTTTTTTGGATTGTTTACCAATTATAATTATTATAATAATTAATTATTATGATTATTAAATAATATTATTTAAAAGGGGAATACGGACGGTAGGCAACAATTAAATAACTATAAATAGCAAAGTTCACGCAAGGCGTGCGTTACGCAAATTTATGATACGCTCTAATGCACATGAAAATAAAATCTAAATGAAAACATGAATATATGGAATAATGACTTTGTAAAAATATACGTATACAGTGTATAATACACCATTCATTTTAATTGAATAATTAATATTTGCAGATTGATATTTTGGATTGTTTGATTTATTTTGTTTAGTTTTATTCTTCAGTTTTTTAGCTGCTTTATATACAGAAGTGAGCCTATACAAAGTAATTAATAACTACGAATAATATATTAGCGCGACGCACGCATTGAGAGACACGCATGAACTTTGTTATTTATAATTATTTAATTTTTGCCTACCGTCCGTACTATCCATTTAAAAGAGTTTACATGGTATTTAATCTATTTATATATATATACATATATAATAAACATATGTTATTTATATATAAGTAATATTTATAGAATGGTTATATATGTATTATGTGTATTGCATATTAATAATATCCCTTTTATCGTATTTATTCGCTAATATTCAAATTAATTTATATTTGAAATTTAAAAAGATTGTTATGCATAAAATATGGCAACTTTTAAATATGATATTAAAGGTGTGGTATTTGTATATAATTATTATAATAATATATTTTGTAAATACAATACACATATACCTATAAGACTTGTAAAACATGTTTATGTACTAAGTTAATAACTGTAAATAATATAGTGAGGTTTAAACTAAATATATAATATTCTATACAATATTTCGTGAATACCCATTTTGGCCGCCGATATATTTCCAAGTTAAAGTTGGCCGTGCTTATTAATATGTTGGGTGTTTGTTTAAATAAATAATAATAAATTTTCACTTGTTTGGTTAGGTTTGATTTAGTTTTAATATTTCCAGATTTTGTTAGCTGCATTACATCACATGAGCCTATAAAATCATATATATATATTTAGTCACGCCCAACTTGAACTCGGCGGCCAAGATAAGCACAGAGTCTATGATTATCATAATAACAGACCTAATATTTTTATTTTAAATAATGTGTATCTTTTAATGCATATACAAATTATAATGTAAAATATGGTATGTAAAGACATAATGTAATATAATTATTATAATAATATATACTTATATAGTATATATATATATATATATATATATATATATTATAAATATATATAACATTATCATGATATTAAATTAATAATTAATTTAACAATTTATAAATTATTTTCTAATATTTAAAATCAGTACGCATTTTAATAATATCACAATTTGATATACATACAATTTATGAAAATCAATTTTATATTTATATATATATACATAGTATACACATATTTTAATTATAATAGTATATTAAATATATATATAAATATAAATTAATTTATTTAAAAAATAGTAATGTAGAATAATACAAATTACAAGTATTAAAATAATATAATCTAGATAATTATATTATAATTCACAATATTTATTTAAAATTAAGTTAAAAATTAGATTTAATATGAATCATGACTAGGAGCGCCATCTTTCCGTAGGCTTTATGGTTAAAAAAACGATTACCATTGCGAGATAGGGAGTGGTATATCTTTGCTTCGCAAAATCATTGCTAATTATTAAAAATAAACTTTTGAAAATTATTTGAAAATCTTTGAATTTGTAAATAAATTTTATTATTTGATTTTAAAAATACATTTTTATATCTTCACATAATGAAAATATATTCAAATCATTAATATATTATATAATTATATACATTTTTTATTACATATATATAGAGATATATTTTAAATTCATCGTAATAAGTAACATAACGTTATAATTATGTCAATAAATAAAAAATTCTTAAATGTGGATTTTAAAGGAATTTTATCTAGTGATGTTTGTTCAAACTTAGTTATAGAGGTTATAAAATATTTCTTATTTGAGAGGCAACAAATGACCATTATGTATAATGATTTATTAAGAATATTACGGAGAAAATCAAAAACTGTTGAAATCGATAGAAAAGTTAGATTCATATACAATACTTAGTATTATAGTATAATACTGTAATACTATTATACTATTATAATAATTATAATAATTAAATTATAATTATAATAATAATATTAAATATTATATTTATTTATTTAATATAATACAAATTAAAAATTATTATAATTATTAGATATTTAGGATACCTACTAGATTATTAAATGGATTACGATCCTAAAGGACGAGTTGCGTCTCAAATGTTTAATTTGACATGTACTACATCATGATTTAGTGTAGTCGTGACGATATATTCATATCCAGTAGATTTACTATTTATTCTATATTTAACTATGACTACTCATATTCTAATACCGATAATGATAAGGGGAGCGTCCCACTTATATAGGTCAGCAAGGGGTTAAAAGTAACCAATGTTTGTTCATTAAATACACCATTATAGTGTTATAATATATTTGCAATATTATATTGAATATACACATATAGATCTATTTTACTGATATTATAATAATTTTATAAATATATATATATATATATACTAATTGAAATTCATATTAATGTTTTAATAATCAAAATGTATATTCTATTTAAATATAATTGTTATATATATATATATAGGTATACCTATAGCTATTTGATAGATAACCGGGCGGGGGTATGGAGTAAAGACCAGGGGGGGGGGGCACATATTTTATTTATATATTGATGACTATTCATTTATATTGTAATGATAATTAATTAATAAATAATAGAGTTGGTGATATACATATCAGATTTATATAATTATCTATTTAAATAGTCTAGATAAACATAACTTTAAATATAAATTATAAATATATATACTAATATACATTTTCATATGATGAGTCATAGTTAAAAATAGAATAAGTAGTAAAACTAGCGGCAATCATGACGCCAGCAAAATTAAGGAATAGGAGGCGACATTTCGAAATTATTCATCTGTCAATCTACTGGATATTATTATATCAGCATGCCTCACTACATGTCAAATTTAACCTTGAGACGTAACTCATCCTTTATAATCATCTCCCTTAGTAAATAATATTAATTACAATTTAATATAATAGTAGTATATATTATATATATATTTACATATATTATATATAATAATTATATATATAATTATTATAATAATATATTATAATAATAATTATATAATTATTATTATTTATCGGTCGACAGCATAGAAAAGATATTGATATTTATCTGAAGCCCTTTAGAGGAAATAACAATATAATTAATTTATATACTTCATACGAAAAAAAATTACAACTTTCTTCTAATAAATATTTATTATTAATATTATTATTATTATTATAATAATTATATAGAAAATAAAATTAATTTAAATTATTATATAATTTCGCGAAACAAGAGGGGCTCCCCAAAATATGATATCAAAACTATTTTAGAAATAAAATAATAAATAATTTAGTATATCATAATTATGGTTTGGGGAATATTATGATAATTTAAATTAATTTTATTTTCTATATTTAAATAATATATTTAATATATTTTTATTATGAATTTAAATCATAATTAAGTTATATTTAATAAATCATTTATATAATATTTTTTACATAAATTTAAATAACTGTAAAGTATAGTGTATACCAGTTTAAAAATACACCTTTATATCAGGGTTGGCAGTTTTTTCGGTTTTTTCATTAAAACCATTAAACCGGTTTTTTGGGTTTTTATCCGTTTTTTGGGTTTTTTCGGTGTTTTCGGTTATTTTAAAAATATACTATTTCAATGAAATATAATATTTTGTTCATTAATATATTATTGCATAATTTTTATATAAATATATAGGAATTTAAAAAAAAATTATTTTTAGTATGATGTACAATGTACAATGTACATTGTACATATATGTTTAGTTTGATTGTATATTTAATTAACATTTTTAAATATCTATAGTGAATTTAATAATATTGAGAAAAAACTTTGTTATAATATTATCTATATAGATTTGATTTAGATATGATTTTTATATCTGTAAACTTATACATTAATAAGGGTATGAATGAATGAATGAATGTTTATTTAGACACAAAAATAACGGTAAACGTTCTCTAATGTGTTAGGTACAGAATAAATGTCATTATTTACTATTGAATTGAATACTATTTGAATATATTCATAAAATAATGAATGAAAGTAATTTTTTTTAAAATAAAATATTAATAATATAAAAATATATAATTTTTTAAATTATATATATATAGCCCCATTCACACCGAAAAAATCAGCCGATTTGTTACCGATATGTGCAGTAACGAAATCGTCGAGAACTCGATAAATATTTAGAGACACCTCCAAATAATGAATAGCGATATCGTCTATTGGTAGGGGTGTCGCATAGAGAGAAAGAAAATCGGTAAAAATCGGTAAAAAACGGTACGATATCGGTGACAAATCTGCCAACTTTTTCGGTGTGACAGGCTTAATAAAAATCAAAGATTATTTTTTTTTAAATTACAATCATCAAAGAGAAACTATTATTAATTATTAATTATTAATAATAGCTTATTGATAATGTTATCATATATTTAGTAATACAAAATATATGTTGTTCTATTATGATAAATATTATTTATGAAATAATCATTTATCTTCAAACAGAGTTATATGATATAAAAAAAAATATATATAAATAATATTTATTAAATTTATATTTATAAAAAATCTTATTAAAAGATTATTAATTTTATTAAATATTTTATATATACATATATTAATATAATTATAAGATTTTTATATTTTAACAAGGATTTTGAAATACTCCCTAATTAATTAGGTAAATAAAATTATATAAGTAACAATTTAATATCAAAATATTAAATATTGTTTTGAAAATATATTTATTTATAATTATACTGAAAAAACCCAAAACACCACGAAAAAACCCAGTTAAAAAAACCAAATGAAAAAACCCAATCAACCCTGCTTTATATCATCATTATTATTTAGATATAACTTTATAATAATAGTATATATAAATATATATACAAACATTTTTCTAAGGAAAGATATAACATTTACGCAAAATCGTGTTCGATTTTGTATACAAAATACCTGCAGTGCCACCTATATCGGGTTACTTTTAGGAAATATGTGTTATTTATAATATAAATTTATATCAAAATATACACTTTTAAAATGTTAAATAATATGCTTTAAATTAGTATTTATATGATGAAAACTAAGTGTTTAAAATACTATATATATCTATTTGGCGAATAAAAGCTAATTTATATTGCATGTAATTTAATAGAGCAATGAAAACATTGTTGTTTGTAAACCGCGCCGAACCTAAATCTAGTGTTTCAGTGATTCGATACTTCTGCTAGCAGCGGCAGGTAGTATTTATAAATTACGTTGCATGCATAGGGAGTGTTATATCTTTTCTTCGAAAATTTTAGATATGTGTATAATATATAATTATAATATATATTTATTTCAAATATTGAGTGAGCAGAATTTGATTTAATAATTGTCAAAAATACTTGAGATTTATTAGAAGCAATTATTATTCTATATATCATTACCATATAATGCCATAGAATCCTATTATTTAATTTTATATCACAATTAATTCAATTAAAATTCGTTAATATTCCAATAATTATATATTGCTATATTTATACTTTACTGAGTGACAGTATGAGTTATTAGGAAGATGCATAGAGTACGTTATATGATATAACTTGTATCTCATGCATGAAGATATAGTTAATACTTCAATTTTTAAATTTTACAACTATTCATATTAAATATAAATATTGAAAAATTGATTATATTGACTTTAATTTAACGAATATTCAGCAAGAGTAATCACATTACCTAATAGTTAAAAGTATAGAGCTGTAAAAAGTCTAATATAATTTGTGTGTGTGTGTAGTATAGATATAAAGAAAGTGGACAGGTGCAATTGGCGCCCGCGATGCATGTAAAAGACATATATGCGAATGGCAATATTCTCGATAAATTAACAGAAAGGCTTTGGCGATTTTGATTGGATATTAGTTATATTGATAAAATATTAAAACCGTAGGTTTTTCGTCTAAATAAATATAAGTCACTTATATCTATATCTATGGATGTAGATTATATATGAAATACATTTAAATATGAAAAATTATGAAGAATATTGCTATCTTATAATTTAATATATATATATATATATATATATATATAACTATTATTATTAATACAGATAGTGTATTAAACTTAATCATTATTATGCATATAAATATAAAAAAATAATAATAATAATTTAACATATAGTAGTAGGTTTCGACTGCAGTGCCTCCTCTCTCGCAAAGTACCGTACACTACATTCAATCGCACAGGTGCACTTTCTCACTACATCGATGGGGTGTAGGCATATCTACATGCCATCATATATTGATGTCTTACTTTGCTTTGTACAGAGTCGGTGCTGACCAACTATTAAACCTAATCTACACTCGCACTAGTTCACTGTACTAGAGAACTCTTTCAGTCGCACTTTATATAACATTAATTATATTCGCACAATTCATTCACATTTATTCCAGCGCTTGCACTTTGAGATCAAATAACACTCGCAGCACTATATAGTGCGGTCGCACTGCCCAACACTGTGCAGATTACAGAGTTCATACACTCGTATAATGTATCGCTTATGTGGTTATATTTGTTTAATTTCCGTCTTCCCCCGTTCTCAGAGCAAAGCCGACCAGAAATCAATGAAAACTCAACTGGAATTAGTGGATCAATTGAATCAAATATTCAAACAAATACGAGGTTGACTACTTAAGTCGAGGTTGACTTTCGATTCAATAAATATATATATACATACAATCGTACAATTCGATATTATAAATTGATGTAATATACATGAACAAATCTATCAATGTATAGCATATTATTGATATATCAACAATGAATCTGATTCTCACTTATCTATTTATAAATACTAGTTCTCACTATTAGGGGCGCTGCAACAGGGGGAGAAGGGGGGGATATGTCCCCCCCACTTTAATATCTAGGGGGACATCCTATGTATTGGTCCCCCCCCTACTTTTACCACTAAATTTATTTTGATTGGTTAGTCCCCCCTACATACACACCATCGTTCCAGCGCCCCTACTCACTATTGTTAATATATCATAATGCATTACTGTGACTAGGTCAAATATGCCAGGATACGTTAATTTGTACAAGCATACCCATATTTACAACTTCTATTAGTAATCGTCTCTAAATCAATACATGATCGGATATATCAATGTACACGATTAATGAATGTTATTTTAATTATATATTTTTTATATTATTTATTATTTATTTATACTTTAATTTATATATATATATTTCTGTTATTAATAGTTTGTATTATAACTGGCTGTCCCTGCGCATCAGAACTACCTTACCTCCCCTCTAACCTCTCTTGTATACCAGATCTACCCCCTCTAACCCCCTCTACAACCTCTAACACTAATATCTCTTATACACTAGATCTACCTTATATTATACTAGCTTTTCTCTTCTACACCAGATCTACTAGCTACCCGTGATTGTACACATCAGAAAGATTTGTCCTATCTTACCCTATCCTCACTAGATCTACCCTATCTTACCCTAAACTCTCTTCACCAGGTGAACCCTATCTTACCCTCTCCTCACCAGGTGAACCCTATGTTACCCTCTCCTCACCAGATATACCCTACCTTACCCTACCCTCTCCTCACTAGATCTACCCTATATTACCCTAACCTATCCTCACCAGGTCAACCCTATCTTACCCTCTCCTCCCCAGGTGAACCCTACCTTACCCTACCCTCTCCTCCCCAGATATACTAGCAACCCGTGACAGCGTACACATAAGAAAGATCAGCCTCATCCTCGGTACGAACGTGTTGATGCCTAAAGATGTGCTCACCGTTCATCTACCAATCGGATTGTACGAAGGAGAACTGCTCGAGTTTCAGGTGACCTGTAGTGACCTCGACGTGTCGGCTATCTTTAGTAGGGGTCGGATAGGTTGCTCACGAGTGTTGGGCAGTGCTGTACTATAGTGTGCTGCGCTTGCAATTCTATTTAATGTTATAGTGCTGAGATTGCAAGTACTACTTGATCTTAAAGTTACTATTTGATTTTAAATGCAGCTGAAATAAATGCAACAGAAATTGTAAACATTCAATTAAATTTTATATAAGTGCAAGAGCTATTTATATAATACGTACATAGAGCTAGAGCAAGTGCAAGTGTTAATTAGATGTTATAGGTGACCAACACTGACGATACTGTTATGTTTTCCATGTAGGGATAATAAAAACCATAAGAATAGTTTATTGTTGGAATATTCAGAGATAATATGAGATGGTGCCTAGCAGTATTAGCTGTGTGCTTGGATGATTAGCACGATATCAGATATCAACTGCAGCTGCAAACATGCCATTAGTAAATATACTATCTTTTCATAGTAAAATATTAGCGTTAAATATTATACTTAAATATTATACTTAAATATTATACTTAAATATTATACTTAAATATTATATTAATATTAATTTATATAATTATATATCGTATGAAAAGTATATTTTTAAATAATAGCGAGCTAATCTTATCACACATTTTTCAATAGTATTTAAAAATTAGGTAACATAACATTAATATTCAAATCATTAACGTTACTACTCCTCTGATCATATGTTACTAATGACAATAAATCACATGCCGTATACTCGAGGCCATCTATTATCCGACAGTTTTCTAAATTCATTTTTCCAATCTTCTAGAAATGTAAAAGAATCCTATTCCGGGAGTTGATGGTGAACGAATTCACTAATCCAGTGAAATCAATAGGTTAGTGGATTAGTGGATTAGTGGGTTACTCCTAGCGTCAATGATTATCGTTATCGTTATAGTTTTTCTAATTAAAATATGTATTTAATTTCGATAAATTAACCGTTCCCATATTTACGATGATTCGTGATTCGTGAATAAGAGAGTATTCGTGATGTAGAGATGATCCTGTTCTGACAGTTACAGGCATACACATTCCGATCTATCTATCATATGGTGAATAGTTTATTAGCCAATCAGAATATTACATATATATATTTTAAATTAATATTATTGTATTTAGAAATTATCGAGCTATATATAACATTGAATATTATTTCGCTATTTTTCTATGCTCATTATTTTAATACTTTTTTTTATATTTTAATAGATATATTTATTAAGTGTTTTATCAAAAATAATTATATGTCCTATTTATATGTTTATCAGAAACATTATTTTAATTATTTGAATTGAATGAAAGCCAATCTATGGAACTTAGCTATTTACAGTATACACATATTTAGTATTGTGGTGGGCACATCTCAACTTTTATCTACAATAAATGTATCTTATATTAATATAAATTATTTAAAATTATATTACTAGATTGGTGTATTTAGTAAATTAGATGGATTTCAAGGAATCAATGAATTTTAAAATTCCGTTTAAAATATAAACAATAACTTTATTCAAACTACACAGAATAAAGATGATCTTTAAGGATATTATCTGTAATATTGCCAGTTTACTATTTAAATGTAAGATAAGCTGTGCATGCTGTGCATATATTTCACATAAATCAATTATTCGTTCATCAGTCATACAATGCGGAACTGTTTGAGATGAAACCATAATATGCATGTATGAAGGGTACTGGGGCCGGTTGCTCTGGAATATGTCTGGGATTGGCCAGAGACAATCCCAACCAGGACAATCCAAAGACAATCCTTATTTATAGGGATTATTGGGTTGCTCTGGGATTTTGTACACATATCCTAGCTGAGATCAAGCTCAGCGATATTTCTACTAACATCCTTATTTTATTTTCGAATATTTTAAAATATTTAAAATTATTTTAAAAATATAAAAATTATATTTATAAATTAATTGATCAAAATTCGATTATTAAAGGAAGTACATATATGTACATAGGAGTTTTATATAGTTTCGGAAATCCCATTTAATTTCAAGTAGAATCAATAGATAATATATGTATAATAAGTTAACAAAACGATAAGTAAAGTGTTATAGTAAGGGTACTAATTAATTTTTTTAAGTTTATTTTCAAATATATGTTTAATATTATTTGAAATTACTTAATTATACTATCATATAATTTCTAATATTACAGTTAAATTATATTATTATTATCATTAGTTTATTATATTATTTAATTTATTCCTATTAATACATATTTACATGAATATATTACATATTTAATAAGTAAATATTAATAAAATGTATGTTATTCAGTTGCACACTATTAATTATAATACTAAAATTAATTAGGATATCTATATAGTTTCTAGACATAATAAATAATATATTTATAATATGATAACATAATAATAGATAAAATATTATATTATAAATATAATTCCATTATAATTCTATTTATAATTAAATCAAAACTAACAACACTATTAGTAATTATACATAATTAATAAAATCGGATTAATAGTGTAGAGGTTTAATTGCTGTAATTTAACGCAGAATGCCTGGCTTCAATTCCCTTTGAAGGCATGTTTTTTATTTTATAATATATATTTTTTTAATATAAATAATAATAATATTACTATTTAGTAATATTTAACCTTTTAAGAGGAAAAAGCATATTAATTGTATAAACTATAAAACGTAACATAAAATATTCTATTAAATATTAAATATTAATATTATTATTTAATATTTTATTATCATATCTATTTTATCAAAATAATTTCTAGTTCAATATATTTCATAATATATAATATTTTTAATAGATATGATAATAAAATATTAAATAATAATATTAATATTTAATATTTAATAGATTAAATATAGATATAATATATAAATAGATATAATAATATATATATTATTAAGATCTACCAATTTAAGTATTATTTATTGAAAATAATTTTGAAAGCAATTAATTGAATATATTTATTATATATATATATATATATATATGGGATTATTATGACTCTATATGATCTATATTTCATATTTTAATATTTTATATTTGATCCTATGTATTTTAAATTTAATAAGGACACTTATTTGTTCACCTAAGTGTCATAAAAGTGTCCTAGTTTTACACACACATATTTCCAGAGCTACTCGAATGTCCTACGAATGTCCTACGCGCATAAATATAGTTGAAAATACCCAGAGCAACCGATCCTCTAACTACCTACGCTATTTTTTTTGCTAGGATAGGACATTGATTTTTGTCCAGAGCAACCCGATTTACTGAGAATTATCCAGAGATTATCTCTGGATAGTGATAGGACATTTTATATTTCCAGAGCAACCGGCCCCTGGTTGTATACAACATTATCACTTATTTCAAATAGATTTTCTCATAAGAAAACTTCTATATATGTATTACAAATTTCTCTAAATGATCAATGATACAATTCATATGGTTAATTATTATATTGGGTTTATAAAAAATTATTTATTATTTCAAATGGATTTTTCTAATAAACAATTCTTTCCAGTCTTTAAAAATGTATTCACACTTTTCAAAAAGATGTATAATACAATTGATAAATTATTACTTGATGTTTTCATTCTATGTACAATATTTATTTATAACTTTCGCATGTCACATAAATATAATGTAAATATGGTTACCTAAAATGTAAATATAGAATCGTTGGAAGTTTATGCAAATATTTATCTAATAACAATTGAATTTAAACATATCGGTAGTACTAATATTAGTAAACAATTGTTTACTTAAGTGTTCATTTTGATAAATTCATTTATTTTCATGTTATATATTATTTCTAATAAAGTTCACTGTAAATTTACTAACATATATATATTTCTAATAAAATATGCTATAACTTTATTTTTATTTAGATTTATTACCTCATGTAGTTACCAGAACTATATTTATATTATTGTAATTATATATATATATATATATATGTAATATTGTATTTATATAACATTTAATTTAAAAAATTATAAAAATATTCAAATATATTCAAGAATGTTGAATTTCTTAAAACATGTCCTAACATTATTGTTAAAGAATAATATAGACATTCAATTATTATTATTATTGTTATTATTCATTCTATCATCATTGTTACTGGTATTCTTAACTCAATTAAATATGTCAAGGTTATTATATACCTTTACACAATCACTGAAACTTGGAATACCACTTACTATATGTATATATATGTATATGTGTGTGTATGCACATGTATGCACAAGTATACACAGTGTGTGCAGCATACTAATCAAAGACTATGACAATTTCACAGGACTTTGCAGACTTCACGTTTTGATCGAAGCTTCGAAAACGCCGTCCCAAGAATTTCTTGATTTCGGTTGGCATCCCGTCCCCACTACCCAGTGTTGGGCTACTATTAACTATCTCATCTACACTAGCACTAGCTCTCTATGCGTACTATATAAATAGCACTCGCACTTCCAGTTTATATAACGCATGTTATTGTACAGTTGTACATCTGTAGGCGTATGATTATAGCTCTTACGCTCTACAATCGAATAGCAGCGGCAATCGTGCACCATATAGTGTTGCCTCCGTACAGTGTACAGTGTACGGTGTACAGTAGGAGAGCCCGTTTTTGAACATATTTGGAAAGTTTCATCACAAAATAGGTAATATTGGTAAAGCGAAGTGTACTTTAATGAAGAAATATTTCATTTATTTTACAATGTAAATTTCTATAAATAGAATTTTTTTCTTATGTATTTTATATATTTGTGCAAGTGCGCGTTGTCATAAAAATAAAATATTTGGCAAATACGTGTATAAATATATTATAATATTAATAAAGTAAAAAATTATTTAAAAATTTAAAATTAATTTAATTTATTGTTATTTTTTAATTAATGTAATTTATTCGACTATTTTTTTGATAAATTATTTTAATTAAGGATCAAACTTTGTTGTGAGCCTATGATTGATATTTACGAGGTATAATAAAAAAAAAAAAAATTTATTTTCTAACAAATTTGTTACGACTATTTTACCCCAAAATTAATTTTTTGTTAAAATGCTCAATAAAGTGTTAAATATTAATAAAATGTTAAAAAGTCATTTTTTGAATAAATATATGCTATTTTTATAACAATACTTATAATTTTATATTCATATAATGATGATAGACATATATAATATATATTTTTTTTTTTTATTATTCCATTACTAATTTTTTTTTTCATTTATAAAAAATTTAAAAATTAAATTAAAATTTCCGTAGATCAAATTTAATTATTTAAAAAAAATATTTTAAAATATTTTTTAAGGAGGTTTTTATGAGGTTTTCATATGATAATATGCAATTTTTACTTGTAACAAATTTTTTCTTTTATATATCTGTAATTTAAATTTTTTCATAAATTTTCAATGTAAATTCCTATCTCTTTTTGAATATGGTTTCGTTTTCTGAATTTTTGTCATTTTTCAATTATTTTTTTTTGTATTATATATGTAATGATTAAAAGGAGTTATTCTGAGCGAGAGAGCAATTTTATATGAAGGGAACTAAAAAAGTTACCAAAACGGGCTCTCCTACTGTACACACCACTCGTTAATCTTTAGTTATGTAGCACTTGATACACCACCGGCATCAAGGTCATATCCTAGTTTAAGTACACGTGACTCACTCCATTAGTATACGCCTTGCTGAGATATTAGCTGCAGCTATATACAGTGTGTATATATGCTGAGCTACAACTATAGTAAATATTTACAACATAATTTGAACGCCCTAGAAGAAATTTGAATAATTTTTATTTCTATATATATTATACTATTAATAAACTATAATTTCTAATAAATGATGATTAATAATACTATTGTAATATATCAGCACTAGTCGGGTGAAGGTACACTGACGACATTTCGTAGCTCTCTATAACAGCACATCACGTCTATCAATGAATATACTGCGTAAACTTATGCCCGTATGATGTTATGGGCATGCATGTTTAATGTATTTCAATTTGAGTAATTTGGTAATTTTATATTAGCTTGTTCAGGCTATTATCAATAAAGTTCACTATATTATACATATTTAGTTATATATATAGTATACACAATTTAAGATTGAATACAATGTTAGCTATTACAAAAACACTAATGATAGTTATAATAGAGTGATTCGTTAAGCATGTGTTTCATTCTATAATCAGTGTCACTTTCCCCTCACTTCCTTATCTTGATTCAGTTCACTATTTCTAAATTTAATAGTATTAATTTATTAATTTAATACTAGTAGTTTGTGTATGTAATTCTATTAATTTATTTATTTGCTTCTATCAGTTAATTCATTTAATTCTATTAATTAATTCATTTAATTCTATTAATTAATTCATCTAATTCTATTAATTTATTCATTTAATTCTATTAATTAATTCATTGAATTCTATTAATTAATTCATCTAATTCTATTAAGTAATTCATCTAATTCTATTAATTAATTCATTTAATTCTATTAATTAATTCATCTAATTCTATTAATTTATTCATTTAATTCTATTAATTAATTCATTGAATTCTATTAATTAATTCATCTAATTCTATTAAGTAATTCATCTAATTCTATTAATTAATTCATTGAATTCTATTAATTAATTCATCTAATTCTATTAATTGATACCATAAATTACCACTACCTAACTATCAGTGTACCATTACCACCCCCCCCCCCCCCTCCCCCCCCATACACGCAGGTTTCAACGCTCTAGTGTCGTACAGCAACGAACACACCAGGTGTCAGCACTTGCAGATCAACCTCACCAACGAACAATGTCATCGGGTGAATAGAGACCTGTCTTTCAATGATGAGGATTGTTGGTATCGTCTTTCCCTGTGACCTTTAACCTGAGACCTCACTTGTGAATAATCGCGCGAATCAGTAGAGTTTTTCATAGATAGATATATTAAATATTTACGAATAATTGTAGTTTTTTCATAGATAGATATATTAAATATTTACGAATAATTGTAGTTTTTTCATAGATAGATATATTAAATATTTACGAATAAGTAGAGTTTTTCATAAATAGATATATTAAATATTTACGAATCAGTAGAGTTTTTCATAGATAGATATATTAAATATTTACTAATAAGTAGAGTTTTTCATAGATAGATATATTAAATATTTACGAATAATTGTAGTTTTTTCATAGATAGATATATTAAATATTTACGAATAAGTAGAGTTTTTCATAGATAGATATATTAAATATTTACGAATAAGTAGAGTTTTTCATAGATAGATATATTAAATATTTACGAATAAGTAGAGTTTTTCATAGATAGATATATTAAATATTTACGAATAATTGTAGTTTTTTCATAGATAGATATATTAAATATTTACGAATAATTAGAGTTTTTCATAGATAGATATATTAAATATTTACGAATAATTAGAGTTTTTCATAAATAGATATATTAAATATTTATATCTATTTTATATCTACGCAATGTAATAAATAGTTACCTATGTAGCTTATAGCAGTAGTATCGAAGCACTGAAATAGATATAGGTTTAACACGGCATATATGCAACAATGTTTTCATTGTTCTATTAAATTAAATGTAATATAGGTTAGCTCTTACTCGCTTTAAAGATATATATATATATATATATAATTTAAAACCAAAATATCCTACTGCTTTGTTATATATTATTAATGAACATTTAGCTTTTATCATATAAATAACATTTATTTTACATTTCAAGTGTATAGTTTAATACGAATTTACATTATAAACAATACAATTTACGGAAATAACAACCAAAGTAGATAGCGCTGTTCATGTTTGTGTACACAAGCAAATTACACGCTTTCACATGTGTTATATATATTTCCTTAGTAAAATCTCTAATAGTATGTATTAATATGTATAACAATTTAAAAGTTTTTACTGAATTTCATCAATATACGATCATTATTTACAACAAAACTATAAAGTAGAATACTTCTATTTAGAGGTGTTTTATTTATATATATATTGTATATACACTAACAATATGTGAATAAAATATAGACTGAGAAGCTAAACAAAAATTTGTAAAACACATATGTAGAGATAAATAATTCATTTTACTCAGAATAATTATTATTATTCTGAGTAGAATGAATTTTAAAATTACTAATTAGGATTAATTACTATTTGGCATCTCTACAAAATATCATCATTCAGTAACTTATAATCAATATAATAATTTGATAAATACAGAAATCTAACGGAATACCGTATACGTAAATATAAATGATATTTACTATTAATAGGAAAAATTGATAAAATAATTTGTTTAGGTAAATATCTCCTTAAGGGGACGCGAATCCATACATTTTTTATTAATGTAAAATGTTAATACTTCATATATTATCTTTTATGTGGTGTTTAAATTATATTCATTACATTATTCATTGTGTTCATATTATATTATTTGTACCTGTATATTCATATTGTTTATATTCATATATTATATTTGAAACTTGATTAACTTAGAATAATTATTTGTGACCAATCATTCTGACATAACTGGTATTAACTTTTATACAATTGAATATTTTTTCTTAATTTGTTCAATATAACTAGATAACACCTGTAAGATTAAAGATATTTGTCAAAATTAAAAAATATTGATTTTAAAAATTTTAATTAGCAATTTAGTTGTAAAATTAACATTTTTTATCAGATATTTAAATTATTTTTTTTAGAAACGTATAACATAAAGATGTGTAAACATCTATAAATTTCAACATATAATATAAAAATATGGAATATTTTTAATTGATTAAAAAAAAAAAAAAAAAAGTGAATATTTTTTGAGTTAATAGATTTCTAAAAATAGCATTTTTTCGTATATTTTACATGTAAACCAAACGATGGTATCACGTCCCCTTAATACATATAAATTATGTAATATATATCGTGAATTATATCTGCTTATATTACTTTGGTTTAATAGATATATACACGTAAATAATCATTATCATTCGATATATTTTTTCATATTTATTTTGTATAGATTACTATTGTAATGCTTTCACCACCTTCACAATTACACTACATTAGCTACACAAATGCATTACTACATTTCACTGTTACAGATCATTTATATATATATATATATATCTAAAATAAGTAATAGTATATATATAATATGATAGGATAATAACTATTTTGATTGCATAGCATAAAATAATCCATCTAAATTTTACTAATGGCAAATTAATTTTTTGATCAAATAAAATATCAGTAATAAATTATGATAAATTCTTTATATATAATAAATTAATAAATTTATAAATGTATTATGTTTATTACATTTTTTTTGCTTGATTTATATAAAATAAAGAACATACATTATATTTAAATATATACTCTTTGTAGTATTTATAGATCGATATAATTTGTTTGTGAATATTTTGATTTTGATTTAAATTCTATTTATTTTAAGAACTAATTATTTTAATAGTATTTCCATTATATTTAAAATAAACAATGTAATGTTGTTATTATTATAATGATTATAATAAATTTAATAAAAGATATTGATAGTATAAAATTTGAATTTATAATTTATATACTAATTTATTTAATAATAATTATTTATTTTTAAAATAAACATTATATACAGTTGTATTATATAAAAATTCTCAAAAAATAAAATATAAAGATAATTTTTTTAAATCCTATTATAAAGAAAACATTTTATCACATATTTTTGCATTTTCATTTATATAAATCGAATGCTTAATTATTGAATATATGTGCTAATACACTCTTTTGAGTGAAGACATAATTCACTCTTTTGAGTGAAGACTAACTTAGACACATGGCTTTTTAAAGAGCTAATTATTTATATACTAATTAAAATATATGAAAATTAATTTGTACCCATATATATATGTTATGACATATATACATTAATATGACATTTACACTAATAATATGGAATAACTTAAAATTAATTTAAGTATTAAAAATTATAGCGTCGTTAATTAATCACAAATATATATATATACTAATCTTCATTATAAATAAATATGAATCAAATAATGTGCTGATTATATATCAATACTTTTAATGCAATAAATAAAATAGAATTGTATATAAGTTTTTTATTAAATTATCGGTTTCAAGTTTACTATCTTTTCTTAGTATCTTAATATCTTTCATATAATTAAATTAATGTTCTTTTCTGCCCTCAATATATTAAAAGCAAGGTACCTCGCTAACATCTGAGATAGTGGGAGGTTTACTAGTTTTCTTAAAACTAACATGCGTATTTATATTACATTATATATAGAGGTGAATATGTATAATTATTATTTCAATATCAGAAGATTTCGTATACTACATTATAATCTAATAATATATATTTAATAAATATTTAATAAATATTTAATATATAATTAATAAATATTTAATTTATATTTAATAAATATTTAATATATATTTAATAAATATTATCTATATTACTTAATTAATACTTAATATATCATACCATATCATGCCATACATACATCCTAAAATATAATTAACCGAAGCGCATGCCGTCTACAGCTATCAATGATATATCGGGAGTCGACTTTCTGACCGACACGAAAGTGATTAATGAAATAGGGCGACTGCGCTTTATATCGGAGTCTCGATGCGATGCCATCATAGGTTAATATCTCTTAGTAAACTTTATAGCTTCCTTAGTAGCTCACCTGGTTAATATCTCTTAATAAACTTTATAGCTTCCTTAGTAGCCACCGGATTAAGGTGTCAAACAGGTAGTAAAACGCTGCACTATTATAAGAAGTCTTTAATAATATTTAGAATTGATATTATATAATTTTGTATACAAATCTCATACTCGTAAAGAGGCAGACTTCGTACAACGAATCCGTATGTTTCCGTTAAATTTAGAATATCCGATGCAATCTTTCACTGACGTAGTGAGAGGGTGTAGCTATAACACTCGCATTATCACATCGGTCGACTTGCTATCGCGTATCCTATCGCGCGTTTTAAACATTCTTAATATTTGTATAGAAAATTATCACATTTTTTGAATAATATATAGTATATTATCATTTTATTATAGTTGCTCATAATTAATTTAATAATTAAAAACATACTATTTAATATAACATAATAATTATATTTAAATTCACAATTAATAACGCATAAATAAATGAATTTGGGTAGAATGTCGACTTTATAAAATAGAATATAACTATCTAATCATATTAATATATTTAAACCTAGCTTTATTTATATATATATATATATTATACTTGCCGACATCTATAGTAAAAAATTCATCTTCATTTTTAGCCCTAATTTATGTACAAAGATTTTGAGCAATTATTATTTAGCAATTTATTATAACTTTATAATCACAAACTTCCAATACATGATTGTTATTATATATATATACAGTAAAACCTCTCTATAAGAAACCTCTTTATAAGAAAAAACCTCTTTATAAGAACATTGTTCACACATTTGGTTGGAATTCAACCTTTTCCACATTAAAAAACCTCTTTATAAGAAAATCTTATAAGAAAAATATAAGAAAAACCTCTTTATAAGAAACTTATTGTATAAAAAATATAAAAAATAATTAGATATAAATAGGAGTATTGTATATTGATAACAATTATAGAAATTAATTATTATATGAGATATTTTTTTTTCTTACAAATATTTTATATTACATAATAGCTCGAAATGAATTAAAATGAATTAATAATTGTTATTGTATATCCATAAATTTATTATAATTGATTAAAATTAATTGATAAATGTTATTTTTATCCATAAATGTATTAAACTTAATTAATAAATGTTATTGTATATCCATAAATGTATTAAAATTAATTAATAAATATTATTATATCCTTAAGGTGCGTTCACACCAAAAATTTCCGGTGGAAATGGGTATAGAGGAAATTTCTGTTGGAAATAGGTGTGAACGACTCAATTTCCGATGGAATTTCCGTCGGAAATTCCATCGGAAATGAAACTCAACATGTTGAATTTATTTGTGAATTTCCGATGGAAATGATAATCATCCGGGTATTTTATACTTGAATAAACTTTGACATAATTTATTATTTAAATTTGTATTTGTTATTTTAAAATTATTATGTACATTTTATTTTATTTACATTATGGATACATTATTATACATAACATAATAAGTAAATATAGAGATAATAAATGTTTATGGGATACATATAGTATAGACTATCGTAAAATAACAAAAGAACCTCAGTTATGGATACTATAGCAGGAGAATTGAATTTAAATGGTTTGTTATTTTTAAATATTTACAATATAATATTGAATATAAAATTGAATATTATATTGAATATATATTATATTATAACATATATTTCAAATAAGATATATTTATAATAATTATTCATTACTAATATATTTAGTTTGGGGAATATATTTACTATATAAAATCGTAAATATTATAAATATATTTAAAAATAAATTATATTTAAAATAATATACAATAGCGAAACCTATTATGATAGTACTATTAACTAGTGGTATATACCATTATACGAAGTAAAGACCGTATACATAATGTATGTACCTAATTACTACTATGATATTTATATTAAATACAGGTATATAATTATTATATACTATATTATATAGGTACGTAAAAATGGCGTACGCCGTACGTCGATCGAGTCGAGTTTTGTAAGACAGTTATCAATAATGTATTCAATGGTACTATTATTATAATATGAAAAGAATATTTCATATATTGATATATAAATTATATATTATATAATATGTATAGATTCAATACTTGAAAATGAAATACACTAGATAAATAATAGAGTTGGGAACGGTTTTCAAAATGTTACCAGCAAATTAGGCGGGCGGCGAGCGCGCAACAGTTATAAATAGTTTTATAAGTTATAAATAGAGTATATGTTTATATTCAGTGAATATTATTCACATATCAATGCATGCACTGTATGAATCATAAAATTTACACTACTATTGATAACATGATAATGATTATATACCCATGATGATATATAATATATATTTACTTTTGTATATGATTATATTATGTATTATTATACTTGTGATGTATAAATATAATATATATATATATATATATATATATATATATATATATATATATATATATGTGTGTATATGTATGTGTGTATGTGTGTGTATGTATGTGTGTGTGTGTTTATATATGTATGTGATTCCCTATATATATATATATATATATATATATATATATTTTAGATCACTATTTAATTCATCAATGCAGATTTAATAATATATATATATAAATAATTGTCATCGTTTATTTATATCATTTATTTAAAATTAATAGGATTAGAAACTAGAATACGAATCATGAAATGTCAGCAAGAATTACAAGAAGTTGTAATACAATACCTAGAGAAACAAGAAAATGAAAATAAATAAAATTGTATATATTTTACATGTATTTTCTATATATATATATATATATATATATATATATATATATATATATATATATATATATATATATATATATATATATATATATATATATATATATATATATTGATATATATATATATATATATATATACATATATTATTGTAATGTATAGGATATATATGTAATGTATACCTACAAATATAACGAGGTAATAACAATATATATGTTAATAAAAGTGTTATAAAATTAAAAACAATTATACTTTTTCAACTTTTAACTACCAAACAACCGCGCCTTCATTTGAATACAATTCATTAACTCCATCGCGAATCTCTCTTCCGTTACCCGTACTTTCATTACAACTGAAAGAAGATAATTTGTTCATTTCTAGTCTACATTATATTCTATATCATTTTTTCTTTCATTCGGTATTGTTAATTTATTGTGTAAAAACTGATCCTGACATCTTAAATGTTCTTCTCTGAATCCATCCCATTACTCCATATTGATCTTTCAGAAAACTATACTCCAAATGCATATACTCCAAATGCCTATACAGACAATCCTAGGATTGGCCAGGCCCTTCTCTGTATATATATATATATATATATATATATATATGTATTTTTAAACACCATAATTTAACCCTAAAGTACCTATAACTCCATAATGAATACAAATATATGTTTACTAAAATATTGATAAAACTCTTATCATATGATTATCACATGATTATCATATTTATAACAAGAATATTAGCCCCCTAGTATTTAATCCCATGTATCATATTTCGTGTTATCACATTATTATGGTATATTGGAATTTCCATCAGAAATTTCCAGCGGAAATTTAATATCCAGTGTGAACGGATGCAAGAAATTTCCAGCGGAAATTTCCATCAGAAATTTCCAACAGAACGCACCTTTATGTATTGTATAATGTATTGATGATATAAATTATTATATTATACAATTTATTGTTAAATAATAGATTAATGTAATATTCATTATATTATATTCATCAATGATGATTCATAATTTATAATTGCTAATGTAAATCTAATAAAATTTCATTATGTATTAACATGTCTAAGCGCAAACAATACAATATACATTTTAAATCTAATATAATTAAAGAAGTTGATGAAGGTTTACTGAACAATCAAGAATTATGTAATATTTTTCCATCTTTATTATCAAAATCATTGGAAAAGTAAAAACCTCTTTATAAGAAAACCTCTCTATAAGAAAAAAAGTACTGAAATAAAATAGTTTCTTATAGAGAGGTTTTACTGTATATATATTTATATATGTATATATATATATATAGCCTACATTCCGATCCCCTACAGAAACGGAGCCTCATTCACCGCAGTGTTGCGAGCATCAAACCCCCGCCACCCCCACCCCCGATAGCGCCCCCTGTGATGTAGACCACACGGAATACGCCTGGTATCAGTTACCGTGCAACGTCCGAGGAAATAGCATCATCTCTATATAATGTGTGTGTGTGTACGCGCGTCTGTAATGGGGGCGTGTCCGTCTGTAATGGGGGCGTGTCCTGCGCGATACCCAGCACCGATGTTATGTAATAAAGATTTTAATGTATCCGCGCTTATTCATTGCAAACCTCATTACGATAGATGTTCGCTGTTTATAATTGATCGAGTTCGAGATTTTCTAGTTTTTCACTTTGGATACTACATTTCATTATTATTAACATTATCATTATCATTAACATTTTCATTATCATTAACATTTTCATTATTATAATTATCATTGACATTATCATCAATAGATTATGAACTATTTCAGTCTGACTTTTTAGCTACAATAAGTAGTGAATCATTAACTGCTGAATTCCTGAATAATTCTCTTATTAGTATACTTAATATCCATGCCTATATGTAAGATAACAATTATTCCTCGGCCTAAATCACCTTGGTTTAATTCAACATTATCTTCAATTAAAAGATCATGTAATGCAGAAAAGAAATATAATGCAAACAAGTCTTTAATTAATTATACTTATTTTATATATTTACGCAAATTTTATAAGCACTCAATATCTAAAGCTAAACAAATATACTATAGGAATAAAATTGTTAATTTATCGGTAATTCTAGAGCTTTATATCGTCTAACTGATATTCTACTAGGTAGACAAAAGATTAACAATTATCCAGATATTCCTATAAATTATGTAATATTATGTAATAAATTTGTAAAGCATTTTTCTGATAAGCTAATTAATACTTGTAATATAATACATAATAAACCCTCCCAATATTCTAAATTTCACATTTATTTTTCTACTATCTCATATGATACTATTAACACCAGTCTAAATTTATTTCTTCTACCTACAACTGTTAAGATATATAACCATATATTAAAACGAAATCCAGTTCGAAAATTGATCCTCTACCTTTATCCTCTATGAAAAATATATTAAATACTATTTATCTATTTATTCATCAAATTATATGTGACTCAATTATATCCAATACATTTCCCCAATGCTATACAAAATCTATGATTATTCCTATACTTAAAAAGCCTACCCTTGACACTAGTGTACTATTAAATTACAAACTAATATCTCAACTCCCGATAATAGTAAAGTTCTAGAAAGAATCATATGTAAACAGATTACTGAATATCTGGTTACAAATAACCTCTATGATCCCAACAAATCTGCTTTCAGGCCCTCCCATTCAACGGAAACTGCATTAAATATGGAAACTGATTCTATTCTCAAATCGTTAGATGAGAACCATGTAGCTCAATTACTTTTACTAGATTTGACTTCCGCGATCGATACTATCTTAAATAAAACATACCTCTTTGTTCGACTGGCTGAAATTGGTATTTCCAATAATGCTCTGGCATTCATTAAAAGTTATTTGGAAAACAGATATTATTCAGTTATCATTGATGAATGTTAATCTGTATAGGTTAGTATGACACATGGTTTTCCACAGGGTAGCGTACTTGGGCCTCTTATTTTCCTAATTTATATTAGCCCTTTGAAATACATAATTAAATCGTTCCCTAACATTCAGTATTTTATATACGCAGACGATATTCAACTTTTGTCAATAATTCCATATCACTACCAATCTTCCATTAATAATGAACTCACTCTATGTGCAGATAGCATCATGGTTGGTTATTAAGAAATAACCTTCTTCTTAATACAAATAAAGCTGAATTAATTAATATTTCAATTTCTCCAAATAGATTCCCAATAGTCAATGTAGATAATATTCAAATAAATAGTAAATCCAAAGTTAAAAATGCGGGGATTATATTCGATGAAAAACTATCTTTCATACCACAAATAAATTCTTTGTGTAAATCAGCTAATTTAACACTATATAAAATAAAATCAATTATAAAAAAAATTGATAAAATTATTAGATCATCTATTCGTACTATTCATAATATTAAATTCAATAACCATATATCAATTAGCTCCCTCCATCATAAATTACAAATACTTTCCTTAAAAGACAGCCTTCCTTAAATTTGTTTCATTAGTTCAATCTCATTTATTCAAATACATATAATATATTATCTGAAAGGATATCCTATTATATACTTCTCTCTTCCCTTTGATCTGCCAAGTCTGTACAACTAAATTTACCTAAATATAATTATGAGACCATTATGGGTAGATCTTTCTGTGTGTCAGCACATACCAACTGGAATAATCTTCCGGCAAAATTACGTTGTGAAATTAAATACAATATTTTCTGACGTAAAGTAAAATTGTTTTTACTTAATTAATATTAATATTGTTTTATATTTATTTATCGTAATTATTTAAATCAACATCTTATATTTATTCATTCTCATTTATGTAATTATAATGATAATTATATTAAATAAAATATATTTAATTAAATATTGAAATTGTATGAATATTGTATTATCAAAGTAGGGTTTAATAGATTCTAGAAGGTTCTGGTTCTGCTGGATCGGCCATTAAACAATTATAAATTGCCAGTGAAAATCAATAAAAATATAGCATAGGCCCTTCCATCAGTATATCAATGTATCTTAATAATGTTCTAATAATAGAATACTAATATGTTGTAGTTGTATAAAGCTGACATATATTAGTAATACATTATAATACTTAAATCCTTAAAGTAACAAAAGTATTATAGTCAGATAGGTATACATATGTATCTCTCTCTATCTCTCTCTCTCTCTCTCTCTCTCTCTCTCTCTCTCTCTCTAACTCTCACTCTCTCTCTCTATCTATCTATCCATTGTCTCCTTATCTCTCTATATACATATATATATATATAAATATTAACATTATTAAGGTTAACAAAGTTAACAGGATAAAGTTGGAGATCAGGAAATTAAAAAGTATCATTGATACATATTAATTGATAATATTGTTGTCATCTAATAATAATACTATTATTGAAACTAATATACTACTTTATATATTATTTTAATAAATGGAATTGATGTTTTGAATGACATCATAATTGTTTAGATAATAGAAATTATTACTTTGATATAATTAAAATAATTTAACTATGTCAAATATTTATTTTTAAATTAATAGTTATTTGTACATTATTATTAATATAGTTTCCCTTCGCAGAGAACCAATACTTCATGACAAGGTGATATCTTTTCTTAGATACATAGTTCAAGTAATACATATCTGTATATGAAATTGTTATATTAGGATAGTATATTTAACAATTATTTAAATGAATAATGTTTAATATTAAAATATATCTTATCGTTTTCTATATATTTAATAATATATAAATATTTGATAACATATTTCACTGGGATTTTATTTACAATATAGTTGATTATAGTTTGTTAGATATTTAAAGATATATTATCATACCATAACTAAATGACATATATATAGGATATTTAGTTGTTAAACTGACCCTCCAAGCGTTAAGGTCACAATATGTCAGGTATCACTTCAGGTGTTAGTCTTCACATTCAGTAGGCTGTTCAAATTTTATTGAAATTATACTCGGATAATATATATATATATATATATTTACCTATGAAAATGTTTATTTTTTACTCTATATTTTGTTTATTGTATTATTTAATTAAGAGAAAATACTTATAATTTCATTATTTTTATTGGATTACTGCACTAATTAATAAAGTTAAAATAAATAGAAAACAATTATTTGAATGTCACATCATGCTTACGTCTATAATATACGGCGGTCTATTATAATAAGTAATAATTATTAATAATATGTTAATTATTAATAATAGGTGCATAACCTATCCTCTTACAACCCATACTGTATACAGTAATATAAGACTATAGTATATTATTAGTAATAATGTATTAACTACATGTTCTATCTTCTCTACATGTGTATTACAAATACAAATATGCATATTCCACTAGATATCATGGGTATAGGCAATCTCAGACTTAGCATTGTCCTAATGAGATGATCCCAATCAGAAATAACTAGACAATTACAACTTTATA
Source organism: Osedax fenrisi (assembly GCA_964019155.1). Classification (NCBI taxonomy): domain Eukaryota; kingdom Metazoa; phylum Annelida; class Polychaeta; order Sabellida; family Siboglinidae; genus Osedax; species Osedax fenrisi. The sequence goes on from OZ025239.1 coordinate 2,616,269, forward strand.
AATCTCCCAAATACTATAACTTCTCCATGCATATACAAATAATCTAATAAATACATCAATTGATTTATAATAAATATGATTATGAAAAAGTCTGATTTTGTGGGCAAAAAGTGTGAGTTTGTGTTGGACTATACGAAACCACCCCTTAAAGATGTAGGGTAAAGTAACCGAATATGGACACAATATTGGTATCTCAGAAACCATAAATATTACAAAAAAATGTTTAATGAATAAAATATTCATAATTATATAAAAAATCTAAAAAAGTATTTTTAATTTAAAACCTTCTCAAGAATATACAAATGTATCGATATAAAATATAAAACTTTATTATTAACAAATAAAGTAGTCTAAACATTATATATATAATTTCTATATTTGTTATCAAATATTCATTAAGTTATAAGCATATATCTATAAGTCCCTAATACGGACACTCTAGATGTCTTAATACGGACAGTGTCCGTCGGACACCCCATAACCAATCAGCGCGCCGTGCAGCGTATGAACTCTTATAATATTCATAAAAATCACGTGCGTTATAATATTAATATCACCAATAAAGCTAAATCTAAAATTTGTATTATTTAGATACTTAAATTGTATTATTAATTAAAAAAATAATAAAAATAAATAAATTATTAACTAATTAAATAAGAATAAATTATTCATGAAATTAATTATAAATAATGTAATTGTGATTTGTCTGAATGATTCATCGATAATATATAGTCTATCTAGTGGTACATAGGGATTCCGTATTATAACACAGGGTCTATATTCGGACGTGGGTACCGAATACGGACCCCCCGTTATCTATGGAATTGAAATATTAAATACAATTTAAAAATCACAATAATATCTATAATAATATTAATATATTGTAATTTTGTGAATAAAAATATTGAGTCATAAAATGTTAAGACCATTTATTGTTAAAGTTTCCGTATTAGGTTACTTTCCCCTACATAGGGTGTCCGTATTATAACACAGGGTCTATATTTGTACACGGTACCGAATACGGACCCCCCGTTATCTATGGAATTAAAATATTAAATACAATTTAAAAATCACAATAATATCTATAATAATATATTGTAATTTTTGAATAAAAATAATGAGTCATAAAATGTTAAGACCATTGATCGTTAGAGTGTCCCCCGTACTAGGTTACTTACCCCTATAGGGTATAGCGGTATTACGTACTAACATCGTAGTAATGAGTCGCGTAGTAAGAAACTTGGGTGATAGTCTTCGATAGGTCGGAAGCTACCCTAGTCCAGTTAGTACCGTGTTCTTCCTGCAGGGGGGGGGGTGTAGAGTTACAGTATATTATCATTGGTAAATATATAAAATACACTCTTAGAAATATAGGTAATTCGATGCTCCATTCATGGTTCTTCGTAGATAATATGATTTCTATAGGTAATATTAATCAATTGGTCTAAATAGCATTCTCACAACATAATGACGATGTACAAACTTCCTGTACATTATATACTGTAGAACTATATATATATATATATATATATATATATATATATATATATATATATATATGTATACATGTATTTATGCCATACTTTAATTTATACCATGTATACATATTTGGTACAAATCATGTACCCTAAAACAAACATATATGTATGTTTAATATCGATACTATATATTGTAAGCATATGGGCGTAACCCATAAGATGTTACATATTAGTAAATACGAATGTTCTGGAATATGATGATTTATAACGTGAACTATGTTCGTGCATGTCCTTCACAACGCCTCATCATCGATACGTGTACGTAGTACTACAATACCTACTACAATACCTACTACAATAGCGTATACGTATTACTATAGACCATCACGATGCATGCATTGCGACATCGACTGTGCGCGGCGCTTTTAGTTCCCGCTTTTATTCGTATTTTAGTATAAAATGTTCGTGAAAATATACGCGATCTAAACTGATCGATAGATACTACAGTCCATGAATATTAGTGCTAGTGTATAATTCATATCAGTCAATATATACGTATATATAACTATATTTACGTATATATATATATATTAATATATATATATATGTATATATAAGTAAATATAGGCGTTATATATACGCCACCTGCGATAACACATCAATAACACCTGGTTGCAGTCGAAAAATTAGTGACCGAGAGTGAGAGAGAGAGAGAAAGAGAAAGAAAATATAAATAAAAATGAAAATGAGAAAAAGAAAAATGAGACTTCTACTTCAAAACTATTAAGTGCATCTAAAGGTTTTAAAATAGGTTCGCTGAATACCCAAACACTTAATAAAGTATATAAAATACCAGAATTGATATCCTCAGCCGAAAGAACAGGACAAGAAATAATGTTCATCCAAAAGCATAGATTCATACACGAATATATAGTCATCAAGGAACAAGCTTATGATAAATGGAAACTTCTAACCCTCTCAGCCTGGAAAAATAGTATAAATGCTGCAACTGGTGGAATCGGAATCCTGGTCAGCAATAAAGCTTACAACGCAATCGCTAGTATAGAAATGATATCACCTAGAGTTATGATAGCACACTTTCAAGGAAACCCACACACCTCAGTGATTTCATGCTACAGTCCAACAAATATTAGTGACGATCAAGAAATTGAATTATTCTATACAAGACTTACCTCTTTGATAAGGCAGATACAAAAGCATAATGTTCTGATCACAGGAGGAGACTTAAACGCACATATCTGACAAGAAAGCAGATATGAGTACACCTATTATCAAACTACAAACCAAAATGGTCAAATGCTCAAGGACTATCATCAAGAAAACAATATGCTATGTCTAAACACTCACTTTCAGAAAAGAAATGGTCAATTATGGACACATAACTCTCCAAATGAATTTAAATCACAGATTGACTTCATAATTATAAACAGAAAATGGAAGAACAGTGTAAAAAAACTGCAGAGCTTATAATTCGTTTTATAGTATTGCATATGCTCATCGAATCATAACTGCAGATATAAAGCTGAGTCTCAGAGCGAACACAATGAAAGCTAGAAAATGCAAACCATACGACTGGGAAACATTGAAACATGATACTAAAATCAGAAAAGAGTTCATTATAATAATAAAAAAAGGTTTCTCAGCTCTTCAAAACTCTGATGCCTCATCAACGTCACCAATCAACACGAGATATACACAATTTGAAAAAGTATGCAAAGAAGCAGCGAATAAAGTAATACTATTGAAACCCAAATCAAAGAAACGAATACCATGGGAAACAGCAGAAATCTGTCAAAAACGAGATATACTGCACAAAGTAGCAAAACTGAAAGATAGCGCAATTACAATAGTAAATATCTACAATTATTTTAAAGCGCAAACATTTCTAGAAAATTCTCACGATCTAGAACAAAAGAAATATATAGATATAAAGATAAATGAAATTCAAACAGCTGCTACAAATAAGAAATCTGCACTAGCTTGGAAATTAATAAACGAAGTCAGTAGAAGAAACAAATCCAATAAAGGGAAACTGAAGGCAACTATAGTTATAGCACTATAGTGATAAAGAACGAATCAAACTGTGACATAATCATTTTAAAGAGCATCCTAGGCAATAATAATAAATCAACAATACATAGCGAAAATTCAACTAAAATCCTGAATAAACTTGAGATAAAAACTGATCCCTTCACAAAAGAAGAAGATACAAAAGCCACAAAAAAATATATCATACGGAAAAGCAGTTGGATTGGACGAAATACCAGCAGAAATATGGAAATTAGAAGATTTCAAAGAATTCTTACAAGAATCCTGTAACCGTGTATAACTCCAAGAACATATAGCAAGATGGACAGATGGATACATTCTTCCTTTTCAAAAGAAAGGAAACCTATCCATTACTAAAAACTACAGAGGAATAACACTAACAGCAATATCAGCCAAAATATATAACTTAATGTTATTAAACAGAATTAGACCAGAAATTGACCCAATTCTAAGGTGAAAACAAAATGGTTTCCGTAAAAATAGATCTACGATAGGACAACTTCTGACTATAAGACGAATATTAGAAGGAGTAAAGATAAAAATCTACCACTAACAATCCTCTTCATTAATTTTTCAAAAGCTGTTGCACAATAAACCGCACAAAGATGAAATAAATACTTATAAAATATGGAAAACAGGAAGAAACAGTTAACGCAATCATGATTCTCTATAATAACACTAGATTAATGGTAGGTTCACTACGTTCACCTACGTTCACCAGAAGGAAATACACCTTTCTTCGAGATTACCACCGGAGTGTTACAGGGAGACACATTGGCACCATTTCTTTTTATAATCTGCCTCGACTATATTCTAAAAACATCTTTGGACAATGACATAGCATTCGGATTTACTTTAACTGAACGCAGACGACATCGCCGTAACAAGTAAAACCTTAAAATATGCCAATACTCTATTACTGAAAATTGAACTAGCCGCAAAAGAAATTGGACTTAACATCAATATTGATAAAACAGAATACACCAATTTCAACCAGAACAATAACCTACATATGGAAAGTGTAGGCGGAAATATGATAAAACGAGTAGAAGATTTAAAATATCTAGGAAGTTATATTAAGTTAACTGACAGAGATGTAAATATAAGAATCGCTAAAGCCTGGGCCGCTTTAAATATAATGCAATCAATATGGAAATCAAAGTTAAGTGAAGGTCTCAAAAGAAATTTTTCAGAGCAGAAGTTTAATCCGTAATTATTTACAGATCCGTCACATGGACTCTAACACAATCGATAGAAAATAAGATTGACGGAGCCTACACTCGTATGCTTTGTGCTGTAACGAATACATCCTGGAGAGAACATCTAACAAGTGAACAACTATATGGTGGTATACCAAAAATCAGCAAATCAATACGAATGCAAAGATTAAGGTTTGCCGGATACTGTTGGAGAAGCAAAGATGAACTGGCAATCGATATAATACTCTGGCACCCACATCATGGTTGACGAAAACGCGGACGACCAGTAAATACGTACATCGATCAACTAAGACTATACGAATCTTACAATGATAGACGAGATGAAAACAGCGATGGAGAATAGAGAAGGTTGGAAAAATTAATTGAATTACCGAGCAAGCTCGACCTGGTAATGTAAGGTATATATATATATATATATATATATATATATATATATATATGCTATATGAGCTATATGTATATACTTATGTGCTGAGTTAATACTAACGTATGATTTATTAAACTTTAACTTCATTGCCTTCGGCCACCTAGAATTTCGCTTTTTCTTCTCTCTACCGGAAGTAAACATTATTACGTGTTCGTACACCACACACACACCACACCACACACCACACACCACACATACACACCACACTCACACACCACACTCACACACCACACTCACACACCACACTCACACACCACACCACACCACATCAAACCACACCACACCAAAAACACCACATACACACGCATACACACATCAAACACACCACACACACCATACACACACACAACAACAATAACAGCATTGTATCGATGTTACTTTACGTACAATCGCCTTAACGTGACGCTTAGAGTAGGCGGGCTATCCCAACATTACCAATGTATCTATAGTTATATATAGGAATAGGTATATATATATTCATACAGGAATACAATTATTTTTAATATGGCTTCTAATTTATATCTAGTGCAATTAGATTCACAAACAATATTTTAAACTTTACGAGCCTACTATATCAATACATATAAAGAAGTATGTTTGCTTTACAACCGATTGCAACTAGTGAGGTCAACGGGCTTAAGGGTATTTAAGGGCTTTACGTATTGTAAGGGTGGTTTCGAATATTTGTATTTCCTATCGATCAGTTTTAATATTATTTCGATTTCTGGTATATAATAATTACAATATTATATATTATATTAAATTTAATTTAGAGAAATATATGTTATACACAATTATAATTATAATTTCGAAAAATCACTACAATGAATATAGTCATGGCCCCATATAGCGTAATAATATAAAATAGACGATGGTACAGCTTATATAGCCTATCTACTTTATTAAATATAGCACTAATGTCACCTATACACAATGATAGCACGATACCAGTGAATAATTCTATACCACGTGACATGTGTATTACGTAACGTGGTTGTGTAAAAGGGGAGGAGTAATCTGTCAGTTGATGTAAAGGGGGAGGAGTTCCGCTATAAATACCACCACCATTGTTTGTACATAATGGAATACCATTGTTTGTATAGCATTGTATAAGTGTATTATTTCTCTACCGTTTAGCATATAAGGTATTTCTATTATTTACCGTAACAGTCCCCCTATAATAATACGCACACATACACGCATAGTGTGCGCACACACACACGCACACACGAGCTCATATACGACTAACCTAGCAGCTTTAGCTTTCTTCTATATAGTTGTAAGTCAACATATAGTATATATATATATATTAAAGTAATTAAAGTAATATTATGATATATATATATATTTAATATTAAATAATATTTGACAATTCATAATAGAATGGTTCGCAGATACAATATATAGCCTATCTTAAATATAAGCAGGACTGAAAGTGTAAACATTTTAACATTCTAGTCGTGCTGAGATTTGAGATTCGGCAAGCCATATATGGTTGCATATGGAGGACAGGCATATATATATATATATATATATAGTTTATTTACTCTATTTTTATAGAACCCAATTAAAAATTACATATAGTAATAAATTGACCAAAGCATAATAATAATTATCAATAGTATAAAACTATTTAATTATATAAACTAATATAGAATAACCTGTATATAAGCTACCTATATGCATATGCATAGCAGATTGTAATAACATATACTGTATATACATATAATATTTATTATTTAGGCAAAAGAAAAAGTAATATAAATATATTAATAATCTAAAGAATCACAATTATATGACGTAATCGAACAGTGTACGATCGCGGTAATAGTCTATGACGTCATAAGCTAACCTTTGCTTCTAGAAGCTTCTCTTCTCGTTCACGTCGCGCCATTACGAGTGGCACCTCTTGAAGTAGGGCACTATAAGTTAGTCACGTGGTTATCAGCGAATAGGGGAGATAGGGGGAGATATAGCGGGTGAGATATAGGGGGAGATATAGGGGGAGATATAGGGGGATATATGGGGGGCGATGGTGAGATAGAGAGATCACGTGTCGAGATACATCATGTGATAATACGTGATAGATACAACGATAACAGGTAGTACCCACGTGATATCATTACAAGTCACGAAGATTATATATATACATATTTATATATATATATATATATATATATATATATATATTTAAATATATATATATATATATATATATATATATATATTTAACGGTTGAATGCTTTACCTAGCGATTTGTCGACTACGATGTCCTACCATTAGTAGGGGAGAGTGCTCTAATATCGACATGCACGTAAAATCGACACCCTAGAGATCTCCTAAAATATAATTGCAATCAAAAAATAATTAATGTATGAAATGTTAATCAATATAATTCTAATTCATATAAGTATAATTTTTTTTTTAATATTTATATTTTTTTAATTATAATCAAAAAACTGATATTTTCGTTACAACTCGAACAACTAAATTGATGATGTATAATATCGATTCTCAATCATTTATAATTTTTTGTATTTTAAATATTTAAAATAAAACTTATAGATGTAATTATATTTTACAATGTGCCGAAAAGATTTTGTATTTTTCATAATGTATTACAAAGTTATTAACTTTTACCTAAGCAACATACATTTTCATACATTTTCACTCTAATTGCACATAATAACGACACCCCTGTTATCTCAGAGTTAAACAAACACAATTAAATGTTAAAATAGCTATTATATGTATATACCTACTTAATACTTATAAATTTGGAAATATTTAATTGAGAAATAATAAAGTTATGGTGATTTATTGTTAGGGTGTCGATATTGGAGTGCTCTCCCCTACATGTACGACGTATGTGTATACATACTAACGTACATATATACAGTGTACTGCGTGTACATGTATTACTCGTGAGTTCACACTCCGTTAATATCGTGTTCACACTCCGTTAATATTGTGTTAACACTCCGTTAACATCGTGTTCACACTCCGTTAACATCGCGTTCACACTCCGTTAACATCGCGTTCACACTCCGTTAATATCGTGTTCACACTCCGTTAATATTGTATTCACACTCCGTTAACATCGTGTTCACACTCCGTTAACATCTCGTTCACACTCCGTTAACATTCCTGTCGCAATCGGTTCATACTATGAACTTCGTAGTAGTAACTTCATACTCGATGTTGTAGCGGTCGAATATACCGGAAGTAAGTGTAACTAGGAGACTGTTACGTAACACTACGATGATGTAACCGCTAGGTGCCGATACCAGTCCTCGGTAGCAGTTAAGCACGCATTATTATTATCATTATGTTGTGATATTCAACAGGTATTTGATAACATAAAGCATATAAGAACATTCTCTTTGTTACACACACACAAACACACACACACACACACATACATATACATAACTAAGTATGTAAGCAAACCCATTACAGTAAAAGAGAGGTCCTGGTTCAGTAATTCCTTGATGCTCAATTTCCTGCACTTCCTCCACTTCCATATTGACAGGCGCAACACTTTCACTCCGTACATTGCCAGGTTGTACACTAGAATACTGGACGTTGGTCGGTTGACCATTGTTATACTGATGTGTGGGCTGTGTATTCGTGTATTGTACATTGTGTGGCTGTAGAGTCCTAGACTGGACATTGGCAGGCTGCAATGAATAATTCATTAATTAACAAGTGCCGAGTACACATTCATTTACTAAATTGCTTCATATTATATTCATATAATATACTTAATAATAGTGTTGCTTAACGTATAACACAGGTGTGTGTGTATTAGTTACTTATGATTAAAAGTGCTGCTACTTTTGTATTATACTGTTAAACACTGATACAAACAAAACCCATACTACACAGATGAATGCTGTTATGTGATTTCACCCATCACTGAAGTATTAAAAGCCTACGTGTGTTTCACAATATATGTATCTATTATTTTAGGAATATATATCATGATTAAGAGTTAAGGGTTAAGTTGTTAAGGTCAAGGGTTAATCGTTTACTACAATTCAATTAATCAGGGGTTTTGGTATTAACTTGATTGTGCATATTGAATTTCTAAATAAAATGTATAACTAGATCACTAAATCAATAACCATATACAATTATTACACAAATAAAACGTGATAGATTCCAAAATCCATAACAATATTTATTTATATAGCAAAGATTTTGCTAAGCAGAAAAATCTGTGTGTATAGTATGATATTTTGTACAAGTAAAAAAACTATATATATTACATTAATTATACTAATAATTATATATATATATATGAATGCATTAATAAAATATTATATTTTAGTAATCTTAATAGAAGACGATAACCGAACTGTGGTGAAATATACACACGCGCTATAGTATACTACTACTATAGTATACTACTACTATAGTATACTACTACTATAGTAGTTGAATACACAGTGCTCCGGTGATATACTATAGTATTGATATAGTTAGTAGTTATACACACATGTTGCCTATAGTGCTATAGTTGTTACATTACTACATACGCTAAGTATACATACCACAAGATCGGTCGGAGTATAGATGAACAATTGACCGTTACTCATCACTTGGATATTTCTCGGATCGTCGGTGTAACTTTGCGGGTACATGCCCCCTTCTACATTAACGATATTCGTAGAGAATCGTATGTTCTGCGTGGAGCCGACACTTGTACCTCGGTGCATATATGTTGGAGCGGCGGCGACGTAGTTATTCGTTTGCACGTAGTTCTGCTGGCGAGGGTACGCCACATTACCCCGTATGACGTCATTTCCCGTTGTCACGTGACCCGGGTTGTTCACGTTAGTTTGACATTGTGGGTTGTTCAAGACTTGGCCAAATGTTTGTACTTCTGGATAAGAGTTGCCCGGTATTACGATATTTCCCGGTGCACCGACAATTTCGGGAGTGTTTATATTTCGCCCAACATGTAAGTATTCTGCCGGTACTTGACCCGACCCAATAGCTGTGTTATATGTCGGTACTTGACCCGACCCAGCAGCTGTATTAAATGCCGGTACTTGACCCGACACAATAGCTGTGTTATATGCCTGTACTTGACCCGACCCAATAGCTGTGTTATATGCCTGTACTTGACCCGACCCAGCAGCTGTATTAAATGCCGGTACTTGACCCGACCCAGTATCTATGTTAAATGTAGGTACTTGACCCGACCCATCAGCTGTATTAAATGCCTGTACTTGACCCGAACCAATAGATGTGTTATATGTCGGTACTTGACCCGACCCAGTAGCTGTATTAAATGTAGGTACTTGACCCGACCCAGTAGCTGTATTAAATGTAGGTACTTGACCCGACCCAGTAGCTGTATTAAATGTAGGTACTTGACCCGACCCAGTAGCTGTGTTAAATGCCTGTACTTGACCCGACCCAGTAGCTATGTTAACTGCCTGTACTTGACCCGACCCAATAGCTGAGTTATACATCGGTACTTGACCCGACCCAGTAGCTGTGTTAAATGCCTGTACTTGACCCGACCCAGTAGCTGAGTTATCTGTAGATACTTGACCCGACCCAATAGTTGAGTTAAATGCTTGTACTTGACCCGACCCAGTAGCTGTATTAAATGCCGGTACTTGACCCGACCCAGTAGTTGTGTTAAATGCCTGTACTTGACCCGACCCAGTAGCTGAGTTATATGCCAGTACCTGACCCGACCCAGTAGCTGTATAAACTGTCGGTACATGACCCGACCCAGTAGCTGTATTAAATGTAGGTACTTGACCCGACCCAGTATCTATGTTAAATGTAGGTACTTGACCCGACCCATCAGCTGTATTAAATGCCTGTACTTGACCCGAACCAATAGATGTGTTATATGTCGGTACTTGACCCGACCCAGTAGCTGTATTAAATGTAGGTACTTGACCCGACCCAGTAGCTGTATTAAATGTAGGTACTTGACCCGACCCAGTAGCTGTATTAATTGTAGGTACTTGACCCGACCCAGTAGCTGTGTTAAATGCCTGTACTTGACCCGACCCAGTAGCTATGTTAACTGCCTGTACCTGACCCGACCCAATAGCTGAGTTATACATCGGTACTTGACCCGACCCAGTAGCTGTGTTAAATGCCTGTACTTGACCCGACCCAGTAGCTGAGTTATCTGTAGATACTTGACCCGACCCAGTATCTATGTTAACTCTCGGTACTTGACCCGACCCAATAGTTGAGTTAAATGCCTGTACTTGACCCGACCCAGTAGCTGTATTATATGCCAGTACCTGACCCGACCCAATAGCTGTATAAACTGTCGGTACATGACCCGACCCAGCAGCTGTATTAAATGTAGGTACTTGACCCGACCCATTAGCTGTATTATATGCCAGTACCTGACCCGACCCAATAGCTGTATAAACTGTCGGTACATGACCCGACCAAGTAGCTGTATTAACTGTCGGTTCTTGACCCGACCCAATAGCTGTCTTAACTGCGGACACTATCACGTGATCGCCCGAAGCAGTGGTCATAGCTACTTCCGGTCGACTACTATCCGCTAGAGTACCCGGTACCATTTCCTGTGCGACCTCGGGTACGGAACCTGTTCGGGCATTAGTATCGGGGGTTCGTATGATACCTTCGGGGAGACCGGCGTACATTGTAGGAGTAGTGGTGTAGTGTGCAATTCTTCTCTGGTAGTAGGTAGAGTAGTAGGTGTAGTAGTGGTCGTCTTAATTGGGTGGGTATTGATGAGAATGTATATATTACAAAATGCATTAATAATATGTATTTACATGCATTGATATATATATATATATATATATATATATATATATATTGATATATATATATATATATATATATATATATATTATAGGTTAATTTTAAAGTGAATATGGATAATAATTGTATTTTTTGTAAATTTTAACATTTTAGACTATTTTATCTTTGTAAAAGTGAAATTTTAATAAAGTAATTTGTAGGATTTATATATAAATATAAATTTATAAATATATAAATTTATAACATTACTATATATTAATATATATTAATATAATATTTATTCTTATTTATAATGAAACTTATCATGTTAAGTATATGCATAATAAATGTATTATATTGATATTTCCGTATATTCTGCGAGTTTCTTTAAGAAAATATTTGGTATTTATTTTATAATTACTCTGGCATTATCTGAATCTGATAATATACCTAGTGTATGACTGTGTGTGTATGTGTGTACGTATAATACACATAGAGTATACATAATATATAAACTAACCCGTATAAACAATATAAATTAAATAACAAACTTAATGTTATAACATAAATGTATAATAAATAATAAATAAAATGTTAAGCTTAATTAAAATTAAAAATAAATTTAAACAAATAAAAGTAAACATTAATATTGAGAATTTTATAATTATTACCAAAGATTTTTATTACCTAAGTTTTTCTAAATCTTTGGCATTGATTCTATAATTACTCTAACATTTCCTAAATCTGATGATAGTAATAATAATATATATAGTAGGTAGAAGTTAATGGTGTGTAACCAACACATAATGTCTAGTGCTGCACTCTGTTTCTAACAGAGTGGTAGACACTGTCTACTAGACAGTATGTGCCACACAACATTAACCTAATCTCTTGCATCGGCTCCTCGTGCCACCCCCTGGTAATTGATTCAGCAAGCGGGCTATGATGCAAGAGAAATCTAGGAGAAGAGATAGGCGCTATCTAGATTATAAAGCCTATAGGCTTTTTTTCAGTATACTGAAAAAATAATGACGTATAATAACAACAATACAATCATGCCGGATCGGCCGAGGCCCGGATTAACAACCACCGCGTTGTCCATCGATAATATCCAGGACGGAAACGATAAATCGACTACTGGATACTCAATAAGACTACCAAAAACAATTACTTCCATTGGAACTTGGAATGTAAGAACACTAAATATAACTGGAAAAATTGAAGAGCTAACTAATGAACTAAGCAGATACAAATGGGATATTGTAGGTTTTGCAGAAACTAGATTACATATATGTGGAGAACTAACGACGAATGAAGGCCATAAAATATATTATAGTGGACGAGAAAAACATCAAGAATGTGTCGGTTTTATAGTACGAAAGGAACTGATAAACGCAGTACTAAACTATACTACCATATCCAGCCGAGTAATTTCAATACGCTTGAAAGCAATTGCTTAAGTCCAATTAACATCACGGTAATACTAATATACGCCCCTAAATCTACATATATTGATGACGAAATTGAGCAATTCTATTAAACTCTTGATAATACTATAGTATATATACAAGAATCACATAAAAAAGATATATTAATTGTGCAAGGTGATTTCAATGCAACAATTGGAAGTGATGCAAATGAGAAATGGGCTGAATGCGCTGGGCGATTTGGAATAGTAGTAAGAAATGATAGAGGGCTGAGATTACTAGAATTTGCTGGAAAATATAGACTGGTAGTGGCGAATACCTTATTTCCACATAAAAAGTCAAGGTGTACCACATGGCACTCTCCTAATGGTGAAGTACACAACCAAATTGATTATATCTTAACGCCACAACGTTTCAAGTATAGTATCATTCGCACCAGCACAAGAACATATCCAGGTGCATACATCAATAGTGATCATGACCTTGTACTATGTAACATGAAACTCAAACTGAAGGTGAATAGAAAACCAAAGACCACACGAATACGATTCGATGTCAATAAGCTCACAAATGGAAGAGGATCTCTTAAAGCAGCTAAACATAAGAATAATATAGAACTTATTAGCAAATATAGAAAAGTCAATAATCAAATACGCAAATACATGAACAGCCAAAGATCAGTGGATACAGATGCAATGTAAATCAATAAATGAAGACATGAAATATGGACGACATAACAAAAGAGCATACGAAACTCTCAAAAGCCTCACAAAAATGCCAGCAAGAAGCACTTCGATAATAGAAGAAAAGAACGGACATCCGCTAGCTGAAGAACACTCTATTTTAAAGCGATGGACAGAATACTGTCAGGAACTTTATAACTATCCTATCAAACCTGACCATAGCGTCATAATCAGTCAGATCACAGAGAAGGTAGATTAATTACAAATCAGAAGTAGAAGATGCTATACAAAAGCTAAAAGAAGGTAAATATCCTGGCATTGATAATATACCTGGTGAGTTACTAAAATACGGAGGAGACACAATCTTTAATGTTTTCACAGAATTATGTTAAATATAATGGTCTAACAAAGAATGGCCAAAACAATGGACAGAGTCCCTAATAGTATCAATTCCAAAAAAATGCAATCTCAGAAAGTGTGAGAATTATAGAACTCTGAGCCTAATATGCCACTCAAGCAAAATTATATTGAGAATTATATTGAATAGATTAACCTTGCAAGCTGAAGAAGTACTTTCGGAAGAATAAGCTGGTTTTAGGAAAGGAAGAAGTACCACTGAGTAGATATTCAATTGTAGAAATCTAATATAAAAACACTTAGAAAGAGAAAAGGACTTATATCACAATTTTATAGAATTTAAAAAAGCTTTTGATATAGTTTGGCATGAGGGACTCTAGTCAACTCTCACTAAATATGGCATCGACTTAATATAACTTTAATGATAAAATCATTATATCAAAATTCCACAAGCGCAATGCTGTTTAATAGTATCCAAGATCAGATGTCCAAGACAACTGTTGGTGTGAGACAGGGATGTCTACTATCTCTTGTACTCTTCAATTTATTTCTTGAAGAGATTATGGCTGGAATTCAAGATGAACATATATCTACAATATCAATTGGTGGCCTAAATATATCTAATCTCATATTCGCCGATGATATAGACTTGATAGCTGGATGAAACGATGAACTGCAAACACTCACAAACAAGCTGTCAAATAGTGCTAGTCGGTATGGAATGCAAATTAGTACAGAAAAGATCAAGATAATGATTAACAGTAATAATATAAATCTTCATACCAACATCCAACTATATGGAGAAGTAGACATGTTTAAATATATTGGTGCTACAATTACAAAAAAATGGCTTAAGCGACTCTGAGATTAAAATAAGATTAGCTCAAGCTACATTGGCTATGGTAAGGCTAACTACAATATTGAATAGCAAATGTATCCGTTTCAAGCTCAAATATAATCTCTATCGCTCTCTAGTATTGTCTATTCTAACTTATGGTTGCGAATCTTGGACTATAAGCGCCCTTTCCACAAAAAAACTACAAGGTTTCGAAAACAAATCTCGTAGAAAACTTATTGGAATAACCATCCAAGGTATGGTTGAGGGTAATCGCAAATGTGATAGACCAAAAATAAAATGGATTGGTGATATAAAATAATGGAGCAAGATGACTCAGTCTGACTTAATGGTAAAACCACACGACCGCAACGAATGGCGACGGCATTGTATAACAGCCAGCGCATTGTTTCCCCTATGATTTGTTGTTGTTGTTGTGTTCATACTTGTGATATTCATTGCTAGTGGGTACAGGTGCACCTAACGAGGGTCGCAACTCCTCTCCTCAGGTTTATTGTGAGTTTTCCTTCTCATTCATCCGAGATCATTTGTGATCTTTTCACGTAACCCTGATCGGGTGGCTAACAGGTAATATGCCTTGCCAAAGGGCATCCTGAATTTTGTCCAGCACCGCTTATTGGTTATTCGCAGCTAACCTCCATATCTAATGACCGTTCCCCTATCCGCAACCTGGGGAGGCGGTGGATGGGAGTTGTCATCACCAGACACCACAAATTAATATAATAGAAATATTAATATTATGAATTTTATAATTAATCCCAAGTATATTCTTATAGATTCATATACGTATGTTTCCTATTGTATGTAGGACTCACATACTTCCGTACACACTTATAGAGTAGCTAATTTACAGTTGCGTCTCGATATTATTTTTGATTACAAAAATACTTATGTAGGTATATTATGTAGTAAATGAGCAGGCATTCATTTTAAATTAACTAGGTTTTCAAAAAAATATATAAGACCAAAGGAACAAACACAAAAGAAATATGATATTAACATAACTAAAATGATATATAATAATACAACAATTAAACAACATAGTGCGATGTCATAGATCAAATTTCATGTGCGGTAAATATCTACTCACAACATACACACGTGGCATGCCCTAATGGCCTTTATCGGCTACATTTCTTGATATATTAGTACACAAGGATGTTGTTTGTTATATTATATTGTATAGTGTGGATAAGGTTATAAAAACTTATAATAAATACCAATTTGTAACATGTTATTCATCTATTATTATAGAAACTAATATAATACTTTATATATTATTTTAATTATAATTGAGATTTTTAATGTTCAAATAATATATAGCAAGAATACATATACTAAAAAGTATTTACAATGTCCGTATAGGCAGTAATGGACACCGCTCCTTTTTATCCTGGATCGGAGATCCCGATCCAGATATTCTTATTATTCTCTTATGCGATACATTTCCCGATCCCGATCCTAAGTTTCTTAACCGATCCCGATGTTATTTATATATTTAATTAATACGATTATATTTCATAATTAGAAACAATACATTTGTAGGTATAATACCTATGTATTATAAATTGTTAATAATTGTAAATAATATATATTATTAATATATTGTGTTATATTTCAATTATAACCCCATTGAATTAAATGCATTTATTGAATGTGTCATATAGACTATATGATATAGTGTATTAAATGCATTGAATTTGATAAACATATCTACTCATTGTACGACGTACATTATACGTTGTAAGGGATAGTACCGACAGAGAATACAGACACCTTAACAATAAATCACCATAACTTTATTATTTCTCAATTAAATAATTCCAAATTTTATTTATAGGTAAGTATTAAGTGGGTATACCTACATATAATAGCTATTTTAAAATTAAATGTAGTTTGTTTAACTCTGAGATAACAAGGGTGTCGATATTACAGGCACTGCTTCGAATACCGACACATTGGCACATAATATCTACACCCTAAATATAGCGATATTTAGATATACCATAAATTATTTAATATCCACTATCCAATCAGAATCAAATGCGCGTTAATTCAACACTCGCAATTCATACTTTTTTTCCAAAAATTAATTTTCGAAAATATTTTATATTTTATATTATATTATAATTATTAAGTTTGAAATTACTTAATTATAATGCGAATATTGTACGTACATTAAATCATTATTATTATGTATATGGTTACAGTGACGTGAATATTGAGGGAACGGGAATATGTCTTCCCCATTGTTAATGTTTTATGTACAAACTCGAATTAAACGATTTTGTGTGTGTTATATGTTTCCTTAGAAAAATCTTTGCAAAATGTGTTGTTTAATTTAATAAATGTAACTATATTTTAAGATTTAAAAAAATTAAAGTGTCTCCTTATGCGTTTGGCTTTGTCTTCCACGTTTTGAATTTTTGAATTTTTCGATAACATTTTTTCTGAAAAATATTTTTACAATAGAATATCCAATTTATTAATTATAATATATTAAATATGTTCAATTAATAACATTATCAGTATTTTAGATATTTTATGAGTTTTTTGTAAACAAAATTGTTGGGTTGAGTTTCTATCACTCTCCCCTAATCATTTTTTATTTTATTTTACAAATTTGTATAGCCCCTAAAATGTTGGGCCCGAGTAATTGAGTTGCACCTTCCCTTAAGTCGGCCCTGATTATAATAGTATATGAATATTCATTAACAAATTCTCAATAAAATATTTTTAACTTTTTAAATATACAATAATTATCTTTATAATTGTACAATAATTACATGTATCATGAATCATGATTCATAATACATTATCAGTAAAACTTATAATTAGTGAAAATCTGTTCATATAAACTTCAAGTAATATAAACTTTAAGAAAATATATAGTATTTAAAATATAATGGGGAATAACATTACCCCTTAACGAAAATTCCTGGCTACGGGCCTGGATGTGTGTGGGTATTGGTATGGGTATGGCTACGGGCCTGGATGTGTGTATGGGAATGGTATGGGTATGGGAATTTTCCCGAGTGCAGCCATGGATATGAATATATGCATTCGTTGTCTACATGGAAAAGTAGGCCCTCCCGCCCGCGGTGGGGCGCTATTGTCAAGGGGCGTGTCCTAAGAGGCGCGCACTCGTTATGTAATAGTGGGCGGCGTCGATTGTTCTGCCGCCGGCCGCCCGCCTTAGTCCGTACGTTGACCTAATTAACGATGTACTATAGCCGATACTCCGACCGTCGGTGGTCAGTTAAAGTGGTCAGTTAAAGTGGTCAGTAATACTCGTATACACCTCGTCCGACCGTTTCGAAATATAAATATAATACGTAAATAAAAAACAGTTCTACATAGTTAGATATATTCGTCATCGACTGCACAACTATTCATCGGACGTGTGTGCGTGTGCGTGTGCGCGCTCCGCAGATATACCGCACGCCGCACGCCATCTAGCGGTGATTACTGGTGGCGACACCTATATCGGCGGTGATGAGCGACCTAAACGGAACCCAGATTAGCCTATAGCATTATTAACCTAAAAGGATGCACTAGGAGAACACAC
Source organism: Osedax fenrisi (assembly GCA_964019155.1). Classification (NCBI taxonomy): domain Eukaryota; kingdom Metazoa; phylum Annelida; class Polychaeta; order Sabellida; family Siboglinidae; genus Osedax; species Osedax fenrisi. Next base: position 2,635,114 of record OZ025239.1, read on the forward strand.
ACTACAGGACATACACACGGACATAACCTCGATCACATAAGAGCCGCCACCGACGACATATTCTACTAGGGAGTATGCGACCATAGAGGTAGGTTACCTCGTTGTAGACAATAGTAGTAGTAGTAGACAATAGTAGTAATAACCTCATCGTCAAACTTTATTCATGATTATTGGTCATTTGACCACCCCCTCGGTGTTAGGGTATCTATCCTAAGTTAGTGATATGTACGACTGCGGTACATTGTAGGACCGTTACACTGTAGGAGTCCTACAGTAGAAGTACTACAGTAGGAGTCCTACAGTAGAAGTCCTACAGTAGGAGTACTACAGTAGGAACAGCTGGCCTTCCTAGAGCTATATGTACGGCGTACATTGTACGTACATTGTACGCCTTATCAACTATAAATTATAATGAAACAAACTCATATAATAATAATAATAATAATCAGAATTTAGGTATGACCATGGTAAACGAAGAAGCGCTATGCTTATCTAGTCGTTTACCTATTTCACTTTCCTATAGGATAATTATGAGGAGAACATTATAGTAAAAGTAAAATAAAAATAAATAAAATATTAAGAGTTAAAGTTAGTAAAAGAAATATATATGTATATAAAATATATACACAAAATATATACAAAAATATATGTTAAAAAACAAATTATAAATAAAATTTAATTATTTAGTAATCTATTAGAATAATACACTTATAAAAATACGATATATTTAATCATTAAAATTATAACCAGAGTAGCCAATAGTAATTGAAATTAATGAGGATATATGGTGTATCAACTTCAGGGGTATGGGTTCGTCAGGTCCAATGCCTTAGGGATCCTATTTGTGCCATTAATAAGAACACTGGCAATACTTTCCTCTCAGTAAAAGTATATCCCTTTCCCCGACACGTACCATACCACACAACTACAAAAACATCAGACACTCCGTCACCAAAAAAACACAATATAAAATAGTTAAAATGTTACTATAAATGTATATTCATATAGATTACTTTTTTAAATTGTTAAACAATATAAATATTTTTAAAAAACTCCCCTAATGCCATTCATCATGTAAATAAAATTTGAGATAAGATAAATAAATAAAATAATTAAAATATAATCAAAATTAAAACAAAATAATTAGGTAATTAAACAAAACGTAAAAAACACAATACAAAGCTATATAACTACAACCACACCTAATATACAATAATAATACAATACACAAAAATAATCACTTACAATTTCATATTAATTATATAGACCTCAAGAAAATTTAAATTAAAAAATAAAATACTAAAAATACACATAAGTTAAAGGTTTTAAAAACAGTTAAAAGGTTTAAAAAAAAAATATTTTATTTTATGGTTTTTTTTATATATTTAAAAATATATTTATGTAAATTCTAAAGTTTAAATATCCTTAGTTTAATAGTTCTCATTTATTAATAATTATCATTAGTTAAATATGTATCCTTAGTCAAAGAGTTATCATTAGTTAAATATGTATCCTTAGTCAAAGTGTTATCATTAGTTATCATTAGTAAATATGTCAATTCAAAAATTTCAATTAATCTATAGATGTATACATACAATTTTATTATAGATATTGATTTATATATCGTTTTTTCAAATTCCGTTTTAATACTGATTTCGATAGATAAGTTTTAAAAGAATTTTCTAAATTATTCCATAATATAGGTCCATTATAAAATATACTAAAATATTTTATTTGTAACCTATATGATGGTATTATAAATTTATATTGACTTCTTTGACTATAGTTATTTTTTTTTAGAAAAAATATAGATTTATATGGAGATGTTGATTTACTATTTAAAACATCATACATAATTAATATTGTTTTACATTTATATATATCCTTAAATTTCAAAATATTTAAAGAATTATAAAATTCATCAGTATTAATTCTATTTTGTAAATTATAAATAGCACGTATAGCTCTATTTTGTAATATAATAATCCTATTTATATTTGATTTATACGTATTACCCCATATAGTTATACAATAGCTAAGATTAGGTAGGATAAAAGCATTATATAATAATTTAAGTGATTTTATACTTAATGAAAATTTGAGTTTATGTAATATTGCAATGAATTTTGATACTCTTTTGCAAATATAATCAATGTGAGCTTTCCAGTTAAGTCTATCATCAATATACATTCCTAAAAATTTATAGCATTCTACTCTATTCAATAGTTTATTATCAATATAAATATTATTATCAAAATAATGTTTATTTATATTATCAATTATTATATAGCAAGATTTTTCAATATTTATTGTTAATTTATTCATAATAAGCCAATTTTTTAATTTTATAAGTTCATTAGTAACTAATGAATTAAGATTATTAATATTTTTATTTTTAAAAATAATATTAGTATCATCAGCAAATAAAATAATTGAACATTTATTAGAAAATAAATGCAAGTCATTCATAAATAATATAAATAGTATTGGCCCCAGAACTGAACCCTGAGGAACTCCATAATTAATATTTTTTATATCTGACTCATTATTAAAATATACAGTTTTTTGTTTCCTATCATTTAAATAACTGCTAAAAAAATCTAAAGTAACACCTCTAAAACCATAATTTGATAATTTATTTAATAAAATGTCATGATTAATTGTATCAAAAGCTTTCTTGAGGTCTATAGAAACAATTGAAGAAATATATTTTTTCTCAAGATTTCCAATTAAGTCATTCATTAACATATTTATTGCAACGGATGTATCTATATTTTTTTGAAAACCAAATTGTGATTTATGTATTAAGTCATATTTGTCAATAAAAGATATCATTCTAATTTTTATAATTTTTTCAAATATCTTTGCAAATTGAGATATCAATGAAATTGGTCTATAATTAGTAATATTAGATTTATCTCCATTTTTAAATAATGGAATGACTTTAGAAATCTTGAGTATATTAGGAAACTTTCCTTTAGATATCGAAAGATTAAATAGATATTCTAGAATAGGCGAAATTACATATATTGTTTTTTTCAAGATATCCATATTTATATGAAATAAATCATTTGATTTTTTATTTTTTGAATTTTCAACTATATTTATAATTTCCGTTTTATTAGTAGGATAAAAGAAAAAAGTATTATTATTTACTAATTTAGATGGAAAGTTGTATATATTATTACTATTTCTAATATTAATATTATCTGCTAATTTTCTACCTATATTACAAAAATAATCATTAAATGAATTAGCAG
>OZ025239.1:2643373-2910873 GCA_964019155.1 Osedax fenrisi
CCTGGTGAGAGAGAGAGAGAATTAACTTTTTGCTCGCTAACGATAGCCTATAGGACGCAGCTCGCAGCCGCACAATACCGGGGGGGGGACAATAGCCGCGCCGCACAATACCCTAGCGCTGATAACAATGGTTTCCGGGGTACGGGTCCCGACTCGACGCCGGCCATTACGTCATACGGACGGAGAGTTACGTCATCGCTATATCATGCGCGCCACCACCTATGACGTATATTAGTAGGCCGCCGGACGACGTTGTTGTTTACTTAAGGGGGCGTGTCTCAAGGGGCGTGTCTCTAGGTATACTGGCTGCGTCTAACGGCGTGTGTGATACTGCTATAGAATCGCGTGTATGTGTGATTGTTTTATTTAGAAGCCTGTATACACTGTATACAATGTATACAGTATACAATGTATACATATAGTATACTATAGGTGTATATTATCGAATCTGATTCAGGTATTAATTAACCGGTATATTAGTATACTAATAAATTATAAATAAATATAAATAAATGACTAATAAATAATTAACTATAGTTAATATATTTAGTATATTATTACCTGATTACCTATCCCGTAGCGTTGAGCCTTGCGGGCGCTGATGAATCTCTCACAATTTTCCTCCACTTTGTTCTATCTGATGCTGCTCTCATGGCGTCACTTACATTTAGTCCTGTCCACTCGTATATGTTGTCGGACCATTTCAGTCTCGGACGACCTCTCTTTCTTGTGACATTTACAGTACCTTGAAGGAATATTGTTGACATAGAGTAATCGTCGCGAATGATATGACCATACCACCGTAGCTTTCTCTCTTTCACTTTTGTTAGTAGGTCTTTGTGATTGCCGATTATCATGAAAACTCTGTTTCAGACTTCCTTATTTGTAATCTGTCTTTATATGATATTTTGAGTAATCTTCTTAACATCTGAGATCCATTGCTGTTATTCTTCTTTGAAGTTCTTTGCTGATTGTCCACGTTTCACATGCATATAAAAATATTGAAATTACAAGTGAATGTAAGAGAAGAATTTTAGAGTTTAGCGTTAAGTTTCTGTCGTTCCAAATCGGATTAAGTTTTGTTAATGAGTCTGTCGTTTGGGCAATTCTTGAAAGGATTTCCTTTTTCGAGCCATTATCATCTAAGATGGTGCCTGAGTATTTAAAAGTATCGACTGATTCAATTATTTCGCCATGTAAGGAGATACTATTATTGAAGTGCCCTTCACAGTTTGTCATAATTTGTGTCTTGTTTGTATTGATTTCCATGCCATAAGTTCTAGAAGTAGAATCTATGTTATTCATCAGATTAACAAGTTCGTGTTCACTTCCTGCTAGACCGTCGATATCATCCGCAAATCTTAGATTTGTAATTACTCTTCCTTCAATAGATACTGTACCTTTGTGGTCTAGTAGAGCTTCGTTTATTATTTGCTCCAGTATTATATTGAATAATGTGGGGGATAATAGACATCCTTGGCGTTCACTGTACACTGTACGCCGTACACCGGTTCTTGTGGTGAACCATTCTCCGACTTTACCTTCATATTATATTACGCTTATTGCTTTTTCGTAGAGGTTTTGTATTACTTTTATGAGTATGGCATTGATATTGAATCTTTTTATTCTATCCCTAGTATATTATATGAGGTTATATAATAGTATATCGGTATATTAGCATATTAGTAATGTATGTGTTACATAGTTATCTACAGGTTAACTAACAAATACGTGATCTGGCGTGGCCTCCTTTAGCACGTACCTTTAGCTGAAACTAAAGTAGACCAATGTTCTCGCTAATAGATGTGAGTGTATGTGTGTGTTTTGTGTGTGTATGTGTGTGTGTATGTGTGTGTATGTGTGTGTATGTAAGCATGGTGAACACGTAGTACGGCGGTCGTAGTACGGATAACCCCGGTACAACGAACCGCTGACCACATACCGACTTGTAGATCTTATACCACTATAGCACGTTACATTATAGATATGTATATGAGATAACTATTAAAGTGCTTCATTAACCATATTTTATAGTATGCACCGCGGACTTTATATGTATATAGATATATCTATATCTCTATAATATAGACTCTATATTATCATTATTATTATTATAACATATCACCGAATATATAACTACTAACTATACTATACGAACACCTAACGAAGAAGGTCACCCTTGCAACCCTTACAGCCCCGAAATCTCGGACAGTATGGAACGGGTGTTGATAGTAGCGTCGCGCATGTCCGAAGCCGAATGGTTCAGCAAGGCACATCCGCCCCGCAAGTACAGCCACGTCGAGTTCAGATTCCCGGCTAACATTCGCTACACTAGATCCGGCCTAAAGGTAAGTGCTGCACCCACGACGTCTCCGGGGTCCTCCCCCGGGTCCCACCTGGGTCCAACGTGTGCGGTATGCCTCGTAGAGATAGAGAGAATTATAGTGGTGGTAATACGCAATGCCTGGCAGCGTAAGCCGATGCGGAAAGCGGAAATCAGCCATCTCGGGGTGACCGAATATTCAAATATAATTTTCGATTGTAACTTTTTTATTATTAATTATATCAAAAAAGTTAACTATAAACTTACATTACTTTTTTATCCTCTTTCCAACCGTATTAATATAATAATGTTATTCTAGCTACAAAATAAAAAATCAAATAGATCAAATCCGCCATTGTGTGGTGACCAATTTAGATTGACTCTTTCCGTATGTCAGATACCTTGTTTACCACTCTATTTCTCTCTAGTTCTCTAGCTCTCTGGCTCTCTAGCTCTCTAGCTCTATAGCTCTCTAGCTCTCTAGCTCTCTAGCTCTCTAGTTCTCTAGCTCTCTAGCTCTCTAGCTCTCTAGCTCCCTAGCTCTCTAGCTCTCTAGCTCTCTAGCTCTCTAGCTCTCTAGTTCTCTAGCTCTCTAGCTCTCTAGCTCGCTAGCTCTCTAGCTCTCTAGCTCTCTAGCTCTCTAGCTCTCTAGCTCACTAGCTCTCTAGCTCTCTAGCTCTCTAGCTCTCTAGTTCTCTAGCTCTCTAGCTCTCTAGCTCTCTAGCTCTCTAGCTCTCTAGCTCCCTAGCTCTCTAGCTCTCTAGCTCTCTAGCTCTCTAGCTCTCTAGCTCTCTAGCTCTCTAGCTCTCTAGCTCTCTAGCTCTCTAGCTCTCTAGCTCTCTAGCTCTCTAGCTCCCTAGCTCTCTAGCTCCCTAGCTCTCTAGCTCCCTAGCTCCCTAGCTCCCTAGCTCCCTAGCTCCCTAGCTCTCTAGATCTCTAGCTCTCTAGCTCTCTAGCTCTCTAGCTCTCTAGCTCTCTAGCTACCTAGCTCTCTAGCTCTCTAGCTCTCTAGCTCTCTAGCTCTCTAGCTCTCTAGCTCTCTAGCTCTCTAGCTCTCTAGCTCTCTAGCTCTCTAGCTCTCTAGCTCTCTATCTCTCTAGCTCTCTAGCTCTCTAGCTCTCTAGCTCTCTAGCTCTCTAGCTCTCTAGATCTCTAGCTCTCTAGCTCTCTAGCTCTCTAGCTCTCTATCTCTCTAGCTCTCTAGCTCTCTAGCTCTCTAGCTCTCTAGCTCTCTAGCTCTCTAGCTCCCTAGCTCCCTAGCTCTCTAGATCTCTAGCTCTCTAGCTCTCTAGCTCTCTAGCTCTCTAGCTCTCTAGCTCTCTAGCTACCTAGCTCTCTAGCTCTCTAGCTCTCTAGCTCTCTAGCTCTCTAGCTCTCTAGCTCTCTAGCTCTCTAGCTCTCTAGCTCTCTAGCTCTCTAGCTCTCTAGCTCTCTAGCTCTCTAGCTCTCTAGCTCTCTATCTCTCTAGCTCTCTAGATCTATGCTACACGTATACGATACTTGCTGTATACCCTGCAGTGTTTGCATACACGCATGTGTAAGGCCACACCCTACAGGGCTATTGCGGTATATAGCCGAAATCTGTAGGATGGCGTTAAGCTATGCATGCTCTTTAATAACTTTACGATCTCGAAGCTATCTAATATATCCGAGATTATCCGAGATTTATTGTGCGTAACATCGATATAAAGAAAGCTTTCTTTATATCGATTGCGTGAACATTAGCCTACTTATTATCGCTGACATAAATACTTAGAGAACCACTACATGTATGATCGCTGCTGACATCAGTACATTACTTGTCTAACATCCTAACACTAAATATTGTGGTGCGGTACCTTTTTAATAGGGTATTTTGTGGGAAATTGCCCCTCCCACTATAATTTTTTGCTTCCTAACTTTTTAACTTTTGCCCACATAATCCTTAATATCATAATCCTTTATTATACAGCAGTAGATGTATTTTATAAATTGTTTTTCATATACAATTGAAAACAAAATAATTATTATTTAATTCCCCCTACCCTACTTTCACATCTTTAAAAAGACACAATTTGTGGTAACGAGGAGAGATATTCATTATTATTATTAATCAAGTAGACTTTAATTCAGGACCCCACGAGTACTAACTGTAGGTGGTTTAACTAGTACATATGTACACATTTTACAAGTTACAATTACATAGACCATAATGAATGTAGGCATATAATATAGTATTATAAATATATTATAGTATAATATTAGGTATACCTTATACTTATTGATGTAGACATTATGTAGACGTTATATGTACATTACGTAGACAATATGTATAGAAACTTATTAATGACTAAAGTACACGTAATAAGTACATATTGTGTACTTACTATAGGAGATATACGAAGATTGCTTCAATGTCATAGCGGAGGAGAACATTGATGTGATTCTGTGTTGCAAACCTTCCCTTATGGTTCGTATCTATATAGGTAATGCCATAGTAATTATATATATATATATGTATAGGGGAAAGTATCCGATTACCGACCCCTAAATGATTAGTTGTAATAACTTATTCAATATTAAATATATTTATTTGAAATTTTATAATTTGAGTAATATTATGGCAATGAATAATATGGCTATTTTAAATTTTTGATATAATTATATTTATAAGAATAAACAGGGGGGTCGGTAATCGGATACATGTGCCTAATACCGACCCCATTTCCCTATTACCGACCCCCTAAAATAATCGTGGTATAAATAATTATAGTATTATAATATCCAATAAAAATAGTAGATATACATAACTATAAATAATTATAACATGACGTAATTTATTTTTTATTGAATTTATGTTTTAATAGTAATATTAAATTTAAATTTAAACTTTATAGTAATTATATTAAAATAGTGTATATTATTATTTAATATTTATTTATTAATCAATAGGTATATAAGTAACTTGAATCATGAATCCTAAATCTATGTCAATGATACACAAACAAGTTATAACATAATTTAAAGTAAAATACGGATCTAATTTGATTGGATATTATAAATCACATGGGGTAGGTATTAGGGTAATTTAGGGGGTCGGTAATAGGAAAATCATATGGGTTGCTATAATTAAGATATATTGGTTAATAATTATTAAAATTAAATTATTTTGATAATAGTGATAAACATTTTATTAATCTACAATATTATGCACAACATTACATTTTCTTTTAATTAATACAGTATTTACAATGATTTAAACAAAGTTATTATTCAAATATTTAAAAAGTAAAAATAGAATATTAAATTCTATCAAATAACAATTGTAGGATTAAATATTTTTTTAAACAAAATACTTATTCATATTTATCATTAAAGTACTAACAGTTCATGTATATATAATTTTTTGATAACACTTATATTTACTGAGATACGAGAGGGGGTCGGTATTAGGAGGGGGTCGGTAATCGGGGACTTTCCCCTATATATATTTGTACTATTTAAAATAATTTTAATTTATATTTGAATAAATTTAATTTTAGAAGTAAATCCATTACCTGATATATTGAACATACACTTTATATACACATGTACACACAAGTACAACATGTTCCTCTTTAGTATCAGGTATCAGCTACCTGCCTGCCTGCCTAGGCATCATAGAGTGTATACTCTATACAGTGTACACTGTGCGACTAGCATGTTACACGGCGTAGCTGTATTATTTAGTTTTAACTCGTATATCATTTAATCGGGTAAACATGATTAGCTATTGATGTTATATATTCAATATATGCAAGCACTTAATTGCACTTAACGCTACCTAGATATACCCGATCACCCCTAGGCACCCGTGTGTTCCGATACATCGCACACGTGGGCACCTTCGTGCGCGCGTACACACATACCCTTGATACGCCGTACACGCGGACACGTTAACGTAAGGGTACACAACACTATAAATGATAATTTTATAATTAGATCACGTGATTGATAACTGTCAATCAAACGGTAGTCGAGCTGTATACACACACTCATATATATATATATATATATATATATATATATATACTAGGGTGGGTGGCCGGCTTCGCACGTGTTCGATCGTAAGGTTCACTTGGTGATGTAATGCAGATAGGTATATAGATATATAGTTTACATATATATGTAATGCAACTAAAAAAAGTATATGCATTTAGCTTTATTTGGCTCACTCGGGAAGTAATGCGGATAAAAAAAACCTACGAATATTAAAACTTAACCCAACCTATCCGAAACAATGACGATAACTAAAACTCAAAATATCAATAAAAACATACACACACATATCACTATACTTTTATAGGTTCACTCGGTAAGTAATGCAGCTAAAAAAAACCACCAATATTAAAACTTAATACAATTAACAACAACAATGAAAATAACTAATATTCCAAATATCAATGACAACACACACATATATCACTATACTTTTATAGGCTAACTCGGGAAGTAATTCAACTAAAAAAAACCTACACAAATTAAAACTTAACCCAACCTAACCACACCTGTGAAAATAACAATATAAATGAATATGCTTTTATAGTCTTACACGGGAAGTAATGCAGCTAAAAAAAATCTACCAATATTAAAACTTAACCCAACCTAAACATAACAGTGACAATAAATATAACTAAAAATATCAATTACCACATACACACATATATATATATATATATATATATATATATATATATATATATATATATATAGAAATATATATATTTGTATAGACTCACTCGGTATGTAATGCATATATAATTATAGAATAGATTTTAGAAAAAATATTTTTTTATAAATCTATATTTTTTTCTTTGACCATATATGATGACATTTGGCGAAATATTAAAACAGAGATTGAAACCCTATTATTCATATTTTCATGATTTTTTGATTTTATTACATGTATTTTCGTACTCCTAATCTGATGAATTCATAATTTATACGATGATATTACCGGAAGTCGGTCAAATAGACTATTCTAAAATCATGTATTTTTCACTTTTTCGGCCGTAGCTCGAAGAATATTAAACATAAGAAGTCACAATTTATCAAAGTATATTCTATTTTAATTAACTATTTAATAAAGTTAAAATTATTGAAATAGAATAATTATTGTAGATTTTGATTTTTTACATCACCTATGTTTAATAATTTATTTTTACATGGCGTAGATAGGAAATAATTAATATAAACTCGATTTTACTCGTTCTTCAATTTCACCTCAATAATACGGGTAAATAAATCCGATGCACTTGTTTTTATTTAGATATTCAAACCGGAAGTACCATTTCGTAAATCTACGTAATGTATTCGAAATTAAAGAAACTCATTTTTACGAAATTATTTACGATAAAATTCTCCACGATAATGTTTGTTATTAAAAATTTGCGTCGAATTTAAATTTTTCGATTACGTAAATCGATTAAAAAATGACACTATTTAACGATTATTGGTATCGCGTGAATACATTTTCAAAAAAGTAAATCATTCATGTTACCCCCGCTGCCCCACTTTATCTCCCGACGTTTTCCTTACGTTTTCCTTACGGCGAATTTTATTTATTTTAATTTATATAAAATATTAAATATTAAATGTTAACGATAAAAACCCAAAATACTACCAGAAGTATTGCCCGTTGATGAAAATTAGTGTGCGCATACTATGTATTCCTAAATATATTTCGGGTAGCTAACCTCATATATATACATTGACAACAACAAATTTCAAATCGAGCATTATTTGAATTTAAGTATACACTTTGTTGAGATTTTTGACGGAAAAATACTTTTATGGGAAAGAGATTTTAAAAATTTTGAAAAAAAATCAGACCTCAATTTAAAAAAATTATTTTCCTATCCGATAACGTCGAGGTGGGGACGGCTCGGCCTGCGGCCTCGGCGTACGAGCCCGTCGCGCACTACCTAATTAAAGTATGTTTAGAGAAATATATATATAGATATATATATATGAGTGTGTATGTATGTGTGTATGTGTATATGTGTGTATATATATATATATATATATATATATATATATATATGTGTGTATTTGTGTATATGTGTATGTGTGTATGTGTGTGTGTAAATGTTTGTGTGTATGCGTGTGTGTGTGTGTTTGTGTGTGTGTTTGTGTGGGTGTTGTTGTTGAAAGTATGTATTTAAACACATCATTAATAATAATAATTCTATAATGTGTATCGAACAATATATCACATATAGATACAAATAGCGAATGTATATAATTCGCAAGATAATATTACGATGCGAATCGGATATCAATGTTGGGCGATAAGAAATTGTTTTAATTTCTTTTTGTAAGGTATTAATCGTTAGATTTTATTTCTAAGAGAATGGGGTAATTTATTCCATCTAATTGATGATGTTGGAGTGATTTTTTTCCTTTCGTATATGATGCAATGGGTAAACGGTTGATGTAGTTTAATGACATTTGCATTACGTAATAGTCTATAGACAAACACTATAGTGTTTGTTTTAAGTTTTATTTTGTTTCGTAAATTATAGGGTAAGTTATAAGTAATAGTCTTTTTATGTTTTTATATAGTCTTCAGTGTTTAGCCAGTTAAGTTTGTTACGTGAGTCAGTATGATAATTGAGCGGTTAATTATTGTGTCTAGTTTATCTATTTTCAGTTTTCCAGATCCTGAGAATAGTGAGTTGCAGTATTGTAGTCTTGAAAGTATGAGAGTCTGAGTCAGCGGTTTTGTAGTATTTTTTATTTAAGTATGGTCGTATTTTTTTAAAGTTAAATAGCTGTGCAGTCGTATATTGAGTAAGTACGCCGTAATGTTTATCTAGATTAAGTTTATTACTAAAATTGACGCCTAGGTATTTAACATAATTGGTGGGGATGGTTTTGTGTTGATTAATAATAATGTCAGGGAAGTAAGTATTTGGGTCATTAGTGATATTTAATAGTTCAGTTTTATTGTGGTTTAGTAGTAGGTTATTATTTGTTAGCCAGTTTTGTAGTTCGTTTAAACAGTCTTGTAGTTGTGTAGAGTTTGTTATCGTTGCGTGTAGTTCTATGTCGTCTGCGTATAAGTTGTAAGTAATAGATGGATAATGTTTCATAATTGTTTGTAATGGAATAAGATATATAGAGAAGAGAATGGGATAAAGTATTGCACTTCGAGGGACACTGTGGTCGATGGTATATGAGGTAGAGTAGTTATTTCTTATTTTTATGGAATAATTCCTATCTTTAATAAAATTATAAAACCATTCCATAGTTTTATCTTTTATTCCAATGTTTCTAAGTCTTTCTAACAGTATGTCATGTCTAAGGGTGTCGAATGCAGAGAATAAGTCAAGTAGTATTAGCTGTATGGGTTATCCAGTATCTAGTGAATTATATAAGTCGTCAAATAGGGATAGCACGGTGGTTTCAGTACTATGGAGTTTAGGGAACGCGTTTTGTCTGATGTCCAGCAACATATTTTCAGATAAGTAGTGTGAGGGTTAAGTAGTGTGTTTGTGTGTGTGTGCATGCGTATGTGTATGTATGTGTATGTATGTGCGCGTGTGTGTGTGCGTGTGTGCGTGTAGGTGTGTGATCAATGGTATTAATCTAGAATGACGTAACTTTAATGCTAATTAGCACACTACCTCGAAAGTAAAGCTGCCTACATTGCCTGCCTACATTGTTGGCTCTGACACATAGATCATTAGTTCTCTTATACGTGTAGTGTATGTGTACCCATACACACCCGCAGGTTAATGAGGGTTCTAATGGGTATGGAGAGTCACGTGTTACACGATTAAGGGTTGTTTAGACGCGATGATCACCCTCATTACGTCATACTATTGTTATTAGATTCATATGCGAATCTAGATCGTATCAAAATCTGAGGGAATACGTGCGACATCTGACATCTGACATGTATTATTGTTATACTTGTTATTTTTATTTGGCTGAGTCCTTTCGTCCCATCCAGGAACTTAGATGATGTTTTCACTTATAACTTATGTGTGGCTCTAATGTCCCTTCGAAGCTGCTCTCGTGTTAAGGCATCCATGGTTTTAACGAGAGCCGATCATTTATTTTAACACAATTATATAAGATCACTTCTAAATATTATTTTAAAACCTATTTTAATGGTCCGGACGAGGCTCGAACCCGCGACCTAGTGATTGCGTGTCTGACGCCTTAGCCACTGAGCCACACTGGTAGTTTGGCACAGGCTGGTTACATTTACAAGCTTGATCTATAAAATCGCTATTATAACGTCGTATATTCGCAAATTCTCGCGCATATTCTAAGTGTGTGTTCGTCTCAGCTAAACACCCCACACACCCTTAGCTCTATTTACCCACGTGACATGCCGTTACGTAACTCTCGCCTATCCGATGACGTCATCACCCCCCCCCCCCCCGCGGCAGGTAGTTCAGTGCGCTCTGGTACACGCGTACCCGCACCTCAAAGGACCCTCGTTCCAGAGTTGTTACGTCACGTGTAACCGGTACTATAACCGGAAGTTCGTAACCAAAGATTTCTGTTACCCGTACACGATCTCAGGTTTGTTATTTACTCGGAGGTGTTAGATCGTATGGCTTACATTGTTATTAGTTGTGTAAGGGTAGATATAGATAGATATATAGATAGATAAATATATCAAAAGTGTATTGTATTACTTGTTATATATACAAAAATAAAAAATACCATATAATTATATAACATATATACACACAATATATAAATGTGGTAACGGTAAGACAAAACGACACGATATAAAAAACAAGAAATAAACGGAGAAGTCCCTTGTATATCGTGAATTACAGCGAGACTTTACATTACTCTAGCCTGCCCCATACGCCATACACTAACCCTTTTCGCGAAGCTACTAAAGTTGAACTATAGTCCACATATATTGGTTGCAGAGATCGAGGACTTAGACGACGACTACGTCTACAGTATATGCAACGAACGAACCACTCGTCTTCACGTCAAGGTTTCCACGTAATCATTATTACGTAATAGCACTCTTAGTTTTATTACGTAACCACTAGGGGCGCTGCCACCTGGTGGGGACGGGGGGATATGCCCCCCCCCCCACTTTACAATCTAGAGGGACCTCCTATGTATTGGTCCCCCCCCCCACTTTTACCACAACATTTATTTTGATTGGTTGGTCCCCCCCTACATACACAATCGTTCCAGCGCCCCTAGTAACATCTACTAGTAAATAACACCTGCTAGGTGGGTACAATAGGTGTGCAATAGAATCGCGATTAGACAACGATAGTGAGTTATGAAATTCTAATGAGAAACATAAAGTGATAAGATCATAGGATCATTATAACAATAATTATAGAAAAATATACTACAACTAATAATACATTATATTTATATGATAATATATATATTCGATATATATATATATATATATATATATATATATATATATATATATATATATATATATATCTATAGTATACTATAGTATATATATATATATATATATATATATATTACTTTTACTATACTTTTCTCCTTGTTCTCCTTTTTTCATTGTTCCATTATTCTCCATTGTTATTTATATATATATATATATATATATGATATATATATATATATATATGGGTATTATATATAAGTGTACGAATATCGTAATTCACATATAACAGGGTATACCCTATGCATATAGGTACATGTATAAACATCATTCACTCGTTATCTCATAGTTATGATGTATTATAACAAAGACTGTATGCTGGCTAGTAATGACATCCTCATTCTTATATTGTAGGAATGTTACGCGACGGAGAGCAGTCAGGATTACGTAATAGATGACGACTTCCGGAACTTGCGAATAGACGCACAGACAATAGAAGACGTAGCGGAAGAGTATCAATATTTCTGTAAACAATACATCGATACGGTTAGAAAGTCACGTGCGACGCGCCATGTATATATATATATATATATATATATACTTCAATAATTGCAACTTTAAATTTGATTAAATAATACTTTATATGTGATGGTCGGCCATCTTTAGATACCTAAAGAAAAAGCACGTGACTACCAATCTAGAAAAACTATAAAGCTATGGTGCGCGTATGCGTATGTGTGCGTATGTGCGTGCGTGCGTGAGTAGGTGTGAACTATTTTGTTTTGTAGATTAACGCGATTATTACAATAGCTATTGTAATAGTCTACAGTTAACGAATTAACTAATCTATTGTGTTAATCACCTACGTGTTTATACAATGATAACAATGCTAACCGTTGTCACGTGACGTCTAGGGTTAAAGGGGGGTTAAACCTGGGGGTTAAAGGAGGGTTAAAGGGGGGTTAAAGGGTGTCGTTAGTACAGTGATATGCAGTATTCACAATGTGTATATAATCTAAATAATGTACTTAATATAAATATTCGGTCTATCCTATTTAATAATATAGTATACATGTATAGTATATATGTATTATATCTCATATATATATATATATATATATATATATATATATATATATATATATAACTATATAACTATACCTTTAGTTAGAGTATACTAAGATAAAGTTCACACACTTCAGACTACATGGCTCATATAGGACGACTGCATTCTAGAGGGGGTGGGGTGGCTAACCAATAGGGTACATAGGAGGAACTAGGGGGCAAACAAGAGAACCATAGGGTTGATAGGGGGTAAACAGGATTTTATTTACAAGCTAATAAGAATTAAGAAAATAAGAGGAAAACGAAGCGTAATAGAGAGACAAGAATTTACAAAAAAAAAGAATATATTATTTTGTTAACCCCCTAAACTATAGTTTAAAACTATATATATAGTTTATGAAACAATATAAATCCGGTATCATTTACGATATGTGCGTATATGATTATTACGTAATCTATATAGTTTATATTTAACATCTGCGATATTTCTATGAACTCCTGTATTATAATGTTAACCCAGTTCATTTGTTAATCCGATAAATTCATTTTTAATTCATAATAGATATATGTAACGTTATACCATTAATTTATCATTGATGTATGTACCAGGTATTTGTACCAGTACATTGTACCTATGTAGTTTTTGTTTACTGTATTAGCCATGTTCAGTAGCAGACATGGTCTTCAATATTGAGGATGTCCTAGCCGAGGGAGATGAGTTTATGAAGCAGTTCGTCAGAAGTTATGCAACAATCATACATTATCTTAACAGCCCATACCTATAGATCCAAGCATCGAAACCAGTACTCGATACCTGTCCTGTTATTCCTCATCATATATCCCCTTTCAACTAAAGTTGAAATATAATATATATTTAAATGGATAATATATTATGAAATAAAATGAATTTATCGGATTAACGGCTGAACTAGGTTAATAGATGGGGACCATGGTGAAAGATAGGGGACCATGGTGAAAGATAGGGGAAATCACACCGGGGTAAACTGTCACTAACATGTTATTAATTAAAATAACAAATATTTATTAATATATATCAGGGAGGGAGGGAGGTATATATATATATATATTGGGTACATCGAGTATTGAAGTTGGGGTACATATACCGGGTATGTGGACTCCAATGAATACCCCAATGAATACCCCAATTTGAATTATTAAATTAAAAGAATAAATCTCATTAATTCATATAGATATATATATGTGTGTGTGTTATTGTGTATTGTGTGTATGTGTATGTGTGTATAATTTTATATATGTATACTACATTTTATATATAATTATTTTAAGTTAAAATATTAATAATAATATGCCCTCAATGACATGTCCTCAAATACATGTCCTTAGTGGATTATAGGTGCGGGTGCGTGTGTGTGTGCGCGTGGGTGTGTGCGTGTGTGTGTGGTCACCAGTGTTTGCTTAACGAATTAACATTTCACATTTATTGTTTTAAATAGGGTACCTTTGATATATTATAGATAAGATATCACATATTAGGGTATTAGTAAATGTTGATTAAAATAGTAATAATGAAATATGAGATTATGTCAATCACAAAATATCATATTATATCATTATATTATTAAACCTATGTGATTGATATACAGGAGGCCTAGTGGACTTATAGAGATATAGGCATTCAGTATATTTAACTTGTAACTAAATAGTAAGATATTGATATACAATTATAAAAATTAATATATAAAAATAAAAACAAAATCAAACATCTATAGGGGAAAGTAACCGATTACGGACAGTGCCCGAATACGGACACTCTCGGTATCTCAGAAACAATAAATCCCACAAAAAAATGTTTAATGAATAACATTTTCATAAATATATAAATAGTCTAAAAAAGTATTTTTTATTTATTAATTATTCAAAATATTGCTTATATATCCAATAAACTGATTTTTTTATTACTTTTTTAAATTTATGAAAAAAAAATTCAACATAAAACCTTCTCAAGAATATACAAATGTATCAATATAAAATATAACACTATATTATTAAAATATAAAGCATTCTAAAAATTATATATATAATTTCTATATTTGTTATCAAATATTCATTAAGTTATAAGCATATATCTAGATGCCATATAAGTGCCTAATACGGACACACTATAACCAATCAGCGCGCAGAGTATAAACTATTCTGATTTTCATAAAAATCGCGTGCGTTATAATATTAACCAATAAAGCTAAATCTAAAATTGTATTATTCAGATACTTAAAGTGTATTATTAATTAACAAATAATAAAAATAATTAAATTATTAACTAATTAAATTAGAATAAATTGTTCATACAATTAATTATAAATAATGTAATTATAATGTGTCTGAGTGATTCATCAATACTATATAGTTTATCTAGTGTATATATGGTATCCGTATTATAACACAGGGTGCCCGTATTCGGACATGGGTACCGAATACGGACACCCCCGTTATCTACGGAATTAAAAGATTAAATAACATTGTAAATCACAATAATATATATAAGCATATAATATTAAGATATTGTAATTTTTAAATAAAAATAATGAGTCATAAATTGTTAAGACCATGTATTGTTAAAGTGTATGTAGTAGGTTAATTTACCCTACTAACTATATAATATATTATCTAGATATCAACATAGGAGTTCCTTATACGAGTTTCACAAAATATATTAATTATATATTAAAATAAACATATTGTAATACTTAAAATTGAATATAAATGTTAAATACCGAATAAGGGTATATTATAGTATGTATTTATATATATATATATATATAATATATATATATATGTATACGTATATATACGCCGACGTAAGGTACCGCAATCCCATTAAAACTTAAAAGTCAGTTATGTTAGAAAGATATTCTTTCAATTGTTTTCGTGGATGTTACCATTGTAATCGAATAATAGATAATAACTGTTTTATATTTTGACTGACCATGAATATTTTATTATCTTATGTTATTTTGATTATTCCTAAAGTATACTGATGCTAAGGTGCACAAGTATTTATAGATTAATCTTAGATTTCTGAGTTAATATTTCTATACATAAAAAATATAATTAATATAATATTTAGGTCTAACTAACAATAATGATGTTTTTTGTACAAGGAATTTCTCCATCTGATAGGCCTGCTCATATATTTTCCTGATATTTGCTTACATCATCAGTAATACTATATTCATCTAATCAATACATTAATTATTAAATATTAATATTATAATTATTAATACAAATTTAAAGATTGACATGGTACCTAATCCTACAAGAGATAAAACTCAGCAAATATATCTAGAATTCGCTCATTTTGATGAATTCCCTTTTATATTTACTTGGTAACTTTTTATATTCTATATTTTAGCATTAATAATGCAGATAGTTTTTTTTTAAATATTATCATTAATTGTAATAATATACTGAATTTAATAATATATTTTTTTATATCAATAGCGAATTGTAAACTATAAATAAATAAAGATACATTTTATAAATATGAATACATGTATTTGTTCTGTTGAATACATTTCTTGAACAACTGCAGGATTAATGCGAAGCACTCGCGTTTCGAGGAATACAATATTTAATATTATATTTATATCAATTATTACAATTTATATCTACTAATATGTTAATTATAATTATAATATTGTAATTATTAAATTTAATTTGTATAACCAACTATATTATATAATACATGTAACAATGCTACTATTTACCTAATTAATATGCATATTAATTATAAATAGTAGGTAGGAAACTATATAAAATACGAGATATTCAAGATTATCAATAATTCAATTCAATTCAATTCAATTTATTTTAAAGACTCTTTGTGCCATAGCAATCAAGCGTCTAAAGTAAAAACAAAAAACAATAAAACGGAACATAAACGAAAATAATAAACTAATAATAATATAAATAGGAATACAGAAGGTACTCAACATTAATATAAATTGTAAATAATATTGTAGATATTGATAAATAGTGATAAAAAAAATTATCAGGGAAATGCAATAGTAAATAGATATGTTTTTAATAGAGATTTAAAAGAGGTGGTGGATTGAGTGGAGCGTAGATTATGTGGTAGTTTATTCCATAGATAAGGGGCCGATATGTGCCATGCACGAATATTAGTGGTATGAAGATTAAGCTTAGAGGGTAGATTTAGAAGGTAAGAAGTAGTTGAACGGAGAGAGATAGTGTGAGTAGGAATAGAGATTAAGGAAGATAGATATTCAGGTCGGTTGTGGTGAAGAGAGTTATGAGTTAATAGAAGAACTTTAAATATTATTCTAAATTTTATTGGTAGCCAATGCAATCTATGTAAATATGGGGAAATATGTATTTGGGAAAAGCGATCAATTTTAAAAATTGATCGTACTAACGCATTCTGTAGTATTTGTAATTTTTTAATTTGATAGTCAGGTAAGGAGAAAAGGAGAATATTGCAGTAATCGAAAAGCGGTAATATGAAAGATGAGGCGAGAGTTATAGAAACACTTAGGGAGATGGAGTTACGGATAAGACGGAAAGAGTGAAGATGAAAGTTTATAGATCGAAGAAGATTTGAGATATGGCGATGAAAAGATAAAGAACTATCGAAATAAACACCAAGATATTTAACATTATCAGAATATAAGATATTATGATTGTTAACCATGATAAATGGTGGGACTGTTAATGGGCGTCTGGGAGAAGGGAGGTGAAGAAATATAGTTTCTGTTTTATTGTGATTCAGTGATAGAGAGTTATTTGAAAGCCAAGTATGTATAGATTTAATACAGTTAGACATGAGATTGGGAGCAAAATTGATATCAGAAGTGCATTTTACGTTAAGTTGTATATCATCAGCGTAGGAGTGGACTGATATAAGGGGAAATTTAGAAATTATATCAAAAATAGGAAGTAGATAAATATTAAAAAGAATCGGTCCTAATACAGAGCCTTGGGGGACTCCGTAAGAAATATTTCTAGGAGATGACATGTGCTCATTGATATGAATAGAAGAAGTACGATCAGAAATGTATGACGTAAACCATTTAAGTGCAATACCGGTGATACCAATATTAGCCAAACGTGATATGAGAAGACTATGGTCAATTGTATCAAATGCTGCGCTAAGATCAAGTAGAACAAGAATTGTTCCATATGTATTATTAAGGTCACATAATATATAATGAACGATAATGTTTCTGAAATGATGGCTGACTTATTCATCGATACCTAAATATATAATGCATTACTTCATCTCTGCATGCGAGTCTTGCAAGACTCGTTATTTACTGCATTCGAGTCTTCGTTACTCTGATTTTTACAAATATCTCGTTATTTATCAATATGAGTCACCGACTCTAGTAAGAATTCATTGATTATACGATGAGTCATTGTCTATGAGTCATTTGACTGGTTACACGTGACTTTTAAGTTTAGGGTGCGTAGGGTTAATTTACTTAGGTTTTGTATAGTATACTGTTAAAAATAAGGGTATAACATTATGAATTATATGGTATAACATATGGAAATACGAGTTATACCATACAATTACGTTAAATGGTATAAGATCACATATTATATGGTATAACATTTGTTTTTTTTAGTTATACCATATAGCTATAAGCTAGCTTAATTTAAATGGTATAAGATCACAAATTATATAGTATAACATTTGTTTTTTTTAGTTATACTGTAAATGGTATACCAGGACGCCACGGGGTTATACCATTTTTTAATCAATGTTATACCATTTATTTCTAACAGTGTAGGAATATTACCGTTTAATTTATTAATTTGACTCATTAATAATACTAATATATATAGTTTTTAGATATTATATATATATATATATATATATATATATAAATATATATATATATATATATATATATATATATATATATATATACTGTATACACTATTGTAATATAAACTATATATGAAATCTATGATTTTTATAACCTTATTCTCTATTACAAATATAAACTTAAGTTTATAATTTATATATTATCTTATAAGAAAAATACTTCATACACACCTATTATTTTGTTACGTAATAAAGTGATGGCGCCAACGAATAAAGTATCAACGAATCAAATGCATTACATTGGCAACAAAAGTTAAATCCATTTATTTAAATAAAACAAATAATACACATAAACCAATAACCACATGACCTATTGTCGAGGAACTTCACAATTCATTATAATATTGATGCAATGTGATATCGCTACATAAAACGCACATTATCGCCCATGGTTATGCGTCACGTGACACATTCTATAGAACCACGTGGTGTTTACCTCAGTCGTATAATGTAGGCCTTTAATGTAGGCCTTTAATAACATGTCAACGTGGTCGTCAACGAATTAAACGATTTACCTAAATCTTCGGAACAAAGCGATACGATCTACTATACCATAGCCTATGATTATACCATATATGGACATACAGCCACTATTGGTATATCTAAGGAATCGGGTATAATATTTAATTAATTTATAAATAGAAACCATATTATATATAATGTATTTTTCAACTCAGCAGTATATACATAATATATACCCCAATCACTGTAGAATATATATATATATATATATATATATATATATATATCTGATACACATGCGCTATCGAAATACAACTTGACTGGCCTACCTTTAAGGGGTGTACACACCGCGAGCGAAAACACAGACATTACACAACAAAAACTAGAATACATACTCATATACCTACTCCTATACCTACTCCTATACCTACTCCTATACCTGGTACAATGTACGTAACATAATAAATTGAATTTAAAGGTAGAGAGTCTATAATAGACACCACGTGATGTCATCAAAGGATAACTGTTAATGTTATTAACAATCACTATCAACTAACTCCACCCATCTCATTAGAATATACTCCTCGAGATCATCACGGATTTAAAACTCTAAAACAAATTTAAAAACAAACTATAGGTATACTTACGTCACAACTGACGTAACAACTGACGTCATGAACTACACTGTAGTATACTCTAAAACCTTTTGTAACTATTTAATTATAGTATTATTATTTTATTTTGTATTTGTATTATACATAATATGATGATCCATGGATATTGTATACTATATATAGTACATAAATAGTATACTACTACTACTACTACTACTACTACTACTACTACTACTACTACTACTACTACTACTACTACTACTACTACTACTACTACTACTACTACTACTACTACTACTACTACTACTACTACTACTACTACTACTACTACTACTACTACTACTACTACTACTACTACTACTACTACTACTACTACTACTACTACTACTACTACTACTACTACTACTACTACTACTACTACTACTACTACTACTACTACTACTACTACTACTACTACTACTACTACTACTACTACTACTACTACTACTACTACTACTACTACTACTACTACTACTACTACTACTACTACTACTACTACTACTACTACTACTACTACTACTACTACTACTACTACTACTACTACTACTACTACTACTACTACTACTACTACTACTACTACTACTACTACTACTACTACTACTACTACTACTACTACTACTACTACTACTACTACTACTACTACTACTACTACTACTACTACTACTACTACTACTACTACTACTACTACTACTACTACTACTACTACTACTACTACTACTACTACTACTACTACTACTACTACTACTACTACTACTACTACTACTACTACTACTACTACTACTACTACTACTACTACTACTACTACTACTACTACTACTACTACTACTACTACTACTACTACTACTACTACTACTACTACACCTACTAACAAACACGCCCACCCACACAGGAATATTACGTAAGACACGGTGACCACGTGGTACTAATAGAAGACAGATCCGAAGATTGCGTCACCGACCGCATAGATTACGTCATCGTAGAGGCGTGTCTATACTCGGAATCTAATATATTCGTCAGTGTTACGTAATACCTATGATAACCACGCCCACAAACACACGTATACCCCACTCCTATATATAGCTTACTCTAGTGAAGTGATCTCGTGCGCAATTATAATACATATTAATATAAATGAATATTTATAAATAGTATAATTTATACTATAGTATAGTTTCGCACGAAACCACCACCCCTAGGAAATCACTTAATAACCCCATATTACTAGTTACCCCGATTATAACATATACCATATATAATCAATCCGATAACTCGGATTTTTTTGCTAATTAGCTGTTGTACCTATGTAAATACACGTACGAATACTTCGTCATTACATCATAGGTAGGCACGTGTGTCTGCAGACATATTCTGTCGGTCTATACGCGTTTGAGTAAAGGAAAGTTGACTGTATATGTATATATATGTATATTTTCAAATATTATACTATATTAGTATTGGTAAATATAGTATAATATATATAGTTGTATATTTGTATTTAAGGATATATATATTCAAATGAAATCCACTTCTGAAGTAGGTAGGAGGTATGCCTGATTTGTAAGTCCTACAACCTACCCTACCCTCACTCACCTCCACACATAACCCCTACCCTCCCATCACTCCGTAACCCCATCACCCGCACCCACCTTCCCTCACACCCCTTCTACCTCGCCCATCACCCCTCCCCTAACCCCAATACCCCTGCCCACAGATACCGTGGACTATAGGCGACGAGGAGGTGTACGTTGAAGGTCACGCTAATCTTAACCTTGTCACGTTTCCCTGTCGACTAGAATACTCAGTACAAACAGAGGTCACCTTGAATATAGTCCGTGTTTATCATGCTTATAGGACTATAGTAGTATATAAAAACACATATATATATATATATATATATATATATATATTGTATATATAATGGCGTATATGTAGGGGCCCTGCAACAGGGGGGACAGGGGGATATGTCCCCCCCCCCCCGCTTTAAAATATAGGGGGACCTCTTATGTATTGGTCCCTCCCCCCACTTTTACCACAAAATAATGTTGATTTGTTGGTCCCCCCTACATACAATATCGTTCCAGCGCCTTTACGTATATGCCATTCTCTATCATTTCTCTATCATCTCTACACATGTACTAAATAACATTATATATCGTGTATAGCCGTCATTCGATGTCCTAATTACATCGTGTTGCGACTGTATTGCATTGAAATTGCTGCAAATGGGACATCATTTGTATATTTATATAGGAATAGGTAGAATACACTAGTACACTACTACCAAAGCACCATGGTCTTTGCTACTACTACTACTACTACTACTACTACTACTACTACTACTACTTATGATTATAATACCGGGATGATAATACTAATAAATACTTAGGAAATATAAATACCTATTCTACTTCTATTATAATATACAATCTTTTTTTCAGATTAATATTACAAATATATGCATACTAGAGTATACTATAGTATAAATCATAGTATAAACTCACTTACATAACAATGATTTAAATTGCATGGGAATTATTCATAAATATATATATATATATATATATATATATATATATATATCGTTATGTTATTGTTATTTTGGTGGAGTCCTTTCATGAACTTAGATACAGTTTTCACCCATAACCTAGGCATTAATATCACTTCGAAAACACATGTCTCTATGTATGTATGTGTGTGTGTGTATACATTACAAATGACGTTTTCTAATCTATGATTTCAATAAATAAATATTCTATATATTCCTATAATGTATTCCTATAATGTATAGAATATGTATTTGAATTACCAATACAAATATTCACATTCTCCTTGTTATTGTTTGTTTACTGTCGTTTAGGCATGCGGTCATTAGGTACGCAATCATTATGCAATCATTAGTTACGTACGTATCAGGTACACGATCATTGTCTGTTGTTACGTAATCATTGACTACTACTACGACGTCGCAATTGACTCTCGGTGACGTCACAGCTGTAGTTGTCTATTGTTTAATCTATTGTTTAATCTATTGTTTAATCTATTGTTTAGCGAGCGATTTTTCTAGTTCGTTTTCTCGAACTAGATTAATTGTTTGCTCGTGTGCGCGCGCGTGTGTGTGTTAAAGTTTGTTGACTCCTACAGATTTGGGCCGTATTCAGAGACGTCGTCAGACAATTGGTGAAGTACGGCTTCCGTCATCAATTCTTGCATGCCAAGGTCATTGTTTACACGTGTAACATTATGTAACACTATATTAGTAGTATATTAGTCAATAGATATATATGTATATTGTATATATATATATATATATATTGGGTAATTTAAACTTACTCTGCAGGTCCAATTATCCAATTAATAATTATTAATATAGTATTATAATAGGTTATTTAAACCTTTAATATATATATATATATATATATATATATATATATATATATATATATATATATATATACTATCCAATTATGACTATGATAAGTTATTTAATGTATATATTTTTTTAGTTTAATTTATTTGTATTTTATATTAAAATAAAATGTAGACTATTATTTTATTATGTTTTATACTTATGAATGAATATTATGATATATTACACTGTAAATGTGTATGTACATTGTACACTAGTGTATACAGCTGTATACATTATACACTGTATATATGTCAGGAGTGATTCAATACAGTTTATCAAAGCTTTCACCTAACCTCCTTAGACTTTGTCTATAATCTGATTTGGTTTATTCATTCATATATATATATATATATAATAAATACCTTATGAGTCATAATTGCATACTTAACCAACAGACTAAGTTCAAATAACCCAATATATATTAATACACATGCACTAATGTATTAATATAATGTTAAGTGATGTATCTATAATTTCATATTTAGTATTTATATATATATAACAAATGTAGAAATTTATATAAATATAAATTCATTGCACATTATTAGGAGAATGATAGGTTTAATGATAGGTTTAATGATAGGTTTAGCAATAGGTTTAGCAATAGGTTTAATGATAGGTTTAAGGACATATTTAAGGACAAATGCATACCACTTATATGTTACATAATTAATTTCAATGTGAATATTTTCGAAGTAAATAAATTTTTAATAGTAGGTTATCAAATGTTTATAATAAAAGGGATGTGGCCTATCATAGGTTCGTAATTCATACTGTAGCGTGTAAACACATAAAGTAAATGTACACTGTACAGTGTACACTGTACATTGTAAATTGTATATTGTAAGCCAATCATTTTCTGCGTATATTTTCTGTATTTTTGTTCACCTTTTTTAATTTAAAAATGAAAATAAAAATATAAATTCTCTTGTTCTTTCTATCAAGAGTACATTTTCAATACAATTATATATTGGATTGATGTAGTATTCAATTTTTTTTAATTAATTATACTTTTGAACTAAATAAAAGACATGCTTCAATACATTTATTTAGATAGGCTTTTAAAAACAGTGTTTGAAATATTGTTTATACATTTAGATTATAATTCAGTAATTACTATATGCCTAATATATTGACTATATGATTAATATAATCATTGTAATGATTGATACTAGTGCTCCCTATTAAATACATTACTTCTGATCATGTTGCGTAGATAGAGAGTGATATATATTTTCTTATTAAAATCTTTGTTTACTTGACATAATATATTATAATATGATAACATTTTGTTTACAAATTTGTTTACAAACTTTTCAAATATGTTATGTTATACTTTCTTCATAACCAGAGATAAGTGTAAAAATACCACACCCTACTTAAGATTTTGTTAAATACACATAATGTGCCAAATTAAATCTATATTTTGTAATCTAATATATCATCTCTACTATATATTCAGCTTGTAAATCTAAACTTTCAAAATATAATGTATTACCAATATATTTAGATTTTAATAAATGTGGTGTGTCAGTAGGTATTTGTAACCTAATTCTAAATACACCTACATCTACACCCTTCATAAAATCATTTTACAATTACAATTACAATTTACAATTATATGAATATAAGGGGGGGTATCAAATGATATCAACTATCTTTAACTATATTAAATGGATATATTAAAATTATTAAAATTCATTCTTATCCAACAATGTATATGAACAATCGTATAATTTGAATAAGTATTCACTATATATACCCATAGATTTAGACTACTCTAAATTGGTACTCTAAATATATATATATATATACCCTATATGATTCTATGAACAGAAATAACATCAACAATATAATGAAAATAAATAATTGGAAAAAATTTACATGAACAAAATAACAGGAAAAAAATAACATACAATATATTTTTGTGGTTATTTTGTTGTGGATACATTATTTACATGTTTGTACATATCTGTGAATATATGATATGATGATGATGATGATGATACTAGAGTTTATTGGCACTTATCATAGATGTGACCACCCCTAGTATGTGCATATAACCTTACAATATAATGAACGAGAACAACAATACATAGATTAAATAAATAAATAAAAAAACAAAATGATAAAATAAAAAAATTTATAAAAATAGAATAATTCACGATAAATAAACAAATTAGGTAAATAGTAATATTACATTGACGATAAATTATATAGTATAATAATATTATATTAAATTATAATTATATTATAAAATGTGCAGTTTAAGCTGTATTAATATCTTATAAATAAAACATTATCCAGTAGATTTAGTAATAAATTAATGCAAATAAAAGTTTGAAAACTAATTCTAATTTAAAACTTAATACATATATTCAATACAATTCAATGACATACAATTATTAAAATTTTACTAGTTATTTTTTTTTTCGCCTATTTTTTACTGTAATATTTTTCAGTTATTTTTATTTCCGAACACCACTCTATATATGCCTCTATAATATTTAATATATATAACTTAATGTATTATCAATAAACTTGTAAACGATACATAACTAATTCTGACATACACAATTTAAATGTTATTTTTTTGAAATTTAGTTAGATAGAAATTGATTGATTTAAGTCGATATTTATTATTTTATTTTGTTATGGTTAATTAAACAACATGTTTATATAATGAAACTAGGTTATATTTAAAAATTATATTTTATATCTACTTATAATTAAACTGTTCTGTTAATTATATTACAATTATCAATACATATTAAGTAATAATTCAGTAAAACGCATTTTAATTTTACGATTCGTTATTATTTTTATATTTTCATTAGAAAAACCTACTTATATTTTGTTATGGTTAATTTTACTAAAATAAAAATATACATTCTCACTAACTTAAATTATTTATAATTCGTAAATATGTGTTCTTTATGTGAAATATACTGAGATACGATAGTTGCCGAGAGTCGTCCCCTGTCATTATTTGTACCCGATTCCCTGTGGGGGGTAAACAGTACTCAAGCTAAACAAAGTTACAGTCTACATATCTACGTATATAGACACACTTCTCCTATAGTGTAGTTGCTATATTTTAAACGCCCTGATTTGCTGCAAATAATAATTATCGCGCGTGCATTTTAAAAATAATGAATTATTTGAAAATAATCAATTATATTTCACACCGCATTCGTATTATATAACGTATAGAGTCTAATATACATACGTACGTAACGAGCACATCTACACATTACCCCACCACCGCCGCCTACACCCCGACTACCTGTTACCGCTACCTCTACTGACTACCTCTACTGACTACCTCTTACCTGTTACCTCTACTGACTACCTCTACTGACTACCTCTATTGACTACCTCTATTGACTACCTCTACTGACTACCTCTATTGACTACCTCTATTGACTACCTCTACTGACTACCTCTACTGACTACCTCTACTGACTACCTCTACTGACTACCTCTACTGACTACCTCTACTGACTACCTCTACTGACTACCTCTATTGACTACCTCTACTGACTACCTGTTACCGACTACCTCTACTGACTACCTCTATTGACTACCTCTACCGACTACCTCTACTGACTACCTCTACTGACTACCTCTATTGACTACCTCTATTGACTACCTCTACTGACTACCTCTACTGACTACCTTTACTGACTACCTCTACTGACTACCTGTTACCGACTACCTCTACTGACTACCTCTATTGACTACCTCTACCGACTACCTCTATTGACTACCTCTATTGACTACCTCTACTGACTACCTCTACCGACTACCTCTATTGACTACCTCTACTGACTACCTCTACCGACTACCTCTATTGACTACCTCTATTGACTACCTCTACTGACTACCTCTACCGACTACCTCTATTGACTACCTCTACTGACTACCTCTACTGACTACCTCTACTGACTACCTCTACTGACTACCTCTACTGACTACCTCTACTGACTACCTGTTACCGACTACCTCTACTGACTACCTGTTACCGACTACCTCTACTGACTACCTCTATTGACTACCTCTACCGACTACCTCTATTGACTACCTCTATTGACTACCTCTATTGACTACCTCTACCGACTACCTCTATTGACTACCTCTATTGACTACCTCTACTGACTACCTCTACCGACTACCTCTATTGACTACCTCTACTGACTACCTCTACCGACTACCTCTACTGACTACCTCTACTGACTACCTCTACTGACTACCTCTACTGACTACCTCTACTGACTACCTCTACTGACTACCTGTTACCGACTACCTCTACTGACTACCTCTATTGACTACCTCTACCGACTACCTCTATTGACTACCTCTATTGACTACCTCTACTGACTACCTCTACCGACTACCTCTATTGACTACCTCTACTGACTACCTCTACCGACTACCTCTACTGACTACCTCTACTGACTACCTCTACTGACTACCTCTATTGACTACCTCTACTGACTACCTCTACTGACTACCTCTACTGACTACCTCTACTGACTACCTCTACTGACTACCTCTACTGACTACCTCTACTGACTACTTCTACTGACTACCTCTACCGACTACCTCTATTGACTACCTATACTGACTACCTCTACTGACTACCTCTACCGACTACCTCTACTGACTACCTCTACTGACTACCATTACTGACTACCTCTACTGACTACCATTACTGACTACCCCTTACCTGTTACCGCTGTAGATGTCGATAAGAGGAGACGTGATACGAGTGATCGACACATTCGCCGGCATGAACATCGACCTCGACACCGCATACAACTACGTGTTCATAGGTTAGGGGTAGGGGCGCTGTAACAACTCGGGGGGGGGGGCGCTGTATTATGTACAGCTATATTATATACAGCTATACTGTATTGTGTGATCACTGTGAATCAAGTTCTGAATAATACAGATATTGACTTTATGGACTGTTATCGGTGTATTTATATTAATCTAAGACTAACAATTCATTAATATTTAATAGTGGCAATAGCCCCACCCCTAACTATTCTATTTAATGTATGCTTTCTCCCTCATTCCTGTATTTATATATATACCCCAAATGAACTACTTTTATTAATCCTCTATCACCACTAGGGGCATTGCAACAGAGGGGGATGTGGGGATATTTCCCCCCCACTTTAACATCTAGGGGGACCTCCTATGTATTGGTCCCCCCCACTTTTACCACAATATTTATTTTGATTGGTTGGTCCCCCCTACATACAAAATCGTTCCAACGCCCCTAGTAATATGTAGGCGCATGTATGTGTGTGCATAACTTCTCGCTTGTTCAATCAGACACACAGGTAGTAGGGCGCGGGTCGAGCCTCGTTAGGACTTTAAATAATTATTAAAAGTGATCTAATATAATTGTGTATAAATAATTGATCGGCACTCGTTAAAAACATGTATGCCTTAACATGAGAGTTGCTTCGAAGGGACATTTGAGCCATACATGGTTATAAGTGAAAACTTCATCTACGTTCCTGGATGGGATGAAAGGACTCCCTTAAATAAAATAACAAATAACAAAATATCATACAGTCTACCCTGTACTATACAGATATATACACATACACACATATATATATATACACATATATATATATATATATATATATATAGTATTTTCATATAATAATAATCAGATTGGTTAATCGTAATAAACCAGAGTGAACCCAGACAGATATGGAAGTTCTTATCAAATTATCGAGATATCTACTTATTAGAAAATTAAAGGGAAAAAAAACCAATACATACATAGTTATACATATATATGCATATATATATATATATATATATCCACATATATATGTATAAACATATATTTATACAATGTACACGTATCTTTATATTTGTTATTAACATTAATTCATTAAGATACATCATTCCTCTAATTTGGACTCTCCGTAAATAAAATGGTTACTTTAAATTTACCTTTCCATGAATATCCCATCCATAAAATTAGATGAAGTTTTCACTTATAGCCTATGCTTTAATGTCACTTCGAAGATGCATGTCCTTATTTATATATATATATATATATATATATATATATTCAAATATATTTAAATAACATATTTAAGATATAAATAACAATTAAATTTCACTTCACTTTATTACAGATTATTATGTATTCTAATAAGCATGGTTAAGATCTTCAGTATTATACATGCATGTATGCGTATGTATTCGTATATGATCTAATACTTAAACTACTTCAAAAACATAGGAAAATCGTACAGTTTCATTTATTATATTGATATAGTTTATTTTTGTTATTTATGAAATATACATTTGTCCAGTCAACTCTACAACACTTAATAATGCACTATTTCACATAGGTGCGGATAATTTCCAGTCCTCCATGGACATTCTGAAGGATCTGCCCGTTCTGTCTCCAAAGTTAACTCCTGAAAGATTCGCAATCGTGGTAAGTGTCTACTTATTACGATACCTCCTAAAATTGGGCGTAATCCTTAACATGATGTATGAAACTGCCGCGTGCAAGTTTTCACATGACAAAATATAGATTTACTATGTTTTACATAGATACGGCCTAAATTAACTTGTTATATTTTACGCACGCTAAGTTTCGTATAGAAATTTATGGATCGCTTGAACATCCCTTAATGATTACCTATTTTCACCTACATATTCAGGCGTATTATGGTCTAGTTATGGATTGTTAAACGTGCAAGCTGGGGTTGGGGTTTACCATGTTAATTCTAGCTCTAGCTAAAATGCTAAGGATACTAAACTAATAAAGATAATGTAGTAATTTTAATTTAAAAAAATTATAATTTATTAAAATTTAAAATTTTATTTTTTTTAAATTCTACTGCATAAAAGTATTGACTTTTTATAAATATAATTTATTTAAAATGATGTTAAAAAAATAGTTTAAAATAGGTGAAATATTTGTTATATTTTTTTATTAAAAATGTGAAGTTCATTATAATTTATTTTAAAAATATGAATCATTATCAACAATATCCTGTCACTATTAATATAGTATTATATGTTATTTATATACAGTAAAAATTTCAGATAATAATATTAATAATCAAAGAAGTAGTAGGCATTTACGTATGCTTACTAAGTGCAAAAAGTAAAATCTTGAGAAAATGACATCCGAAGTTTTTTTTAAATAAATAGTTTTATCAAGTCATATGATTTTTAATTCTATTGATCCTGTATATATATCACTTATGAACTATTGACCTCTCGACACCCAGGCTACGATAACATCTAACCTGGACTTAGCGCACACCTACCAAGACATCGTGAACATAGAACTGACCGCTAAGTCCGAACACCTTGACCAGTGTTACGCTTACTCGACCGACGTGTTTATTAAACAAGGTTAAAGTTAAATTTAATGTAATGTAATGATTCTTTGTGCCGGAGCAATCGATAGTCGAAAATAAAACTAAATTATATAACGCTCACGATAAAATGGAACATAAACGAATAAATAACAAACTAATAATAACGAACGACAACGAATAAAGAATAAGAGTACTCTAACTTAATTAATGTAATAAACCTCAATAAACCTTAATAGAGTTCACCTGATTCTGATTCTATACCCCAGTTTATGATTAGAATAACTAGAAAATACGTTACTCTGAAATATTTCGATATTCTATATATTGATTAAAAAACAAATGATTAATATCTAATTTTATAAAAACAACTAAATTCATAATTAAATTCATAATTATGTAATAGCTAAAATATGACCCTGAACACATATAGTGTTGCGTAATAGAGTGCCACAGAGTAGCTGTATTATAAGTGCAGAAGCTTTAGTGCTATTCAACAGTGCAAGTGCTGCAATAGTCAGAGAGCTTAGCACTTTAACGGCATTAACTATTTAACAAGCTCATACTTATAGGAGATAACTATATAATTATCGCTTTATTAAAGAGGAACAATTATAAAACTAACATAGTATACATTCTATGTATAAACATTTACTCTATATTCTATAAATATTATTAATTTGTTTGATTCAACGCTTTTCCATCAATTCATATTTATATATTTATATTTCTTAAAATTAAATATAACTGAAATATTAAATTACACTCTTATATTATATATATATATATATATATATATATATATATATATGCTATGTATATATGCTGTGTATATATGCTATATATATATTCTATGTACATATACACAATTCTATTATACTGCATATAAACTTTCTCTATTCACATATGTTCTATTTATAATGAAGTATACACTCTCTGAATTATATAAATTTGAATTCCTAGAAACTACTGAATTAGTCATGTTAACTAAAGTTACACAGCCATAATAATGAGTGTAGTGCAGACTCTGACCTATTTAATGGACAACTATACTGTATTGTGTAATCACTGTGAATCCAGTGTTAATAATACAGATATTGACTTATGGACTATTATTGGTGTATTATATATTAATCTAAGACTAACAATTAATGTTTAAATAGAACAATGGCAAAACAACCTCTATCAATACTATGTAATGTATGCTTTCTCCCTTATTCCTGTATATATATATATATACCACAAATGAACTATTTTTATTAATCCTTTATCACCACTAGGGGGGCTGCAACAGGGGGGACGGGGGATATGTCCCCCCACTTTAAAATCTAGGGGGACTTCATATGTATTGGTCCCCCCCCCCACTTTTATCACAAAATTGTGTTTGTATTGGTTGGTCCCCCCTACATACAACATCGTTCCAGCGCCCCTAATCACCACCAACCACATATTATCCCAAACTTGACCTCATCCTAATACAAGCATCGTCACTGATGAACTCTATAGACTCCCTCCCTCCCCCAGACCTATAATTAAATGATATTATGAACGTTATTATTTACATACATAACAGTAACAAATAACGCAACAATCATCTAAGACCTAATTAAATGTAATATGACTAATACCATATTGACCTTGACCTGACCTATCTAGCTTCACCACATCAACTAAATATCCATTAGACAGAGAACAGATCCCTTGCTTACTCTCCGTGTAATTAATAAATATAAACAAAACTTTATTAATCATTTACTATCATTAAAAACAAATACTCCTATTACACTAAAGTTTAGAGTGTAAACCTACACACATACAACTGTGCCTACCTCAGCACATACATCTATCCACTCGTCCTTCCTTTTGTTCGATAAACCTCATCGGCATAATAAATAATCTTTTCGTAACTCAATAAAATTAAATATTTATTTAAGAGTAAAATAAACCAGGTCACTGTCACGACAACACAGTAAATAACAAAACATGACTCACTTCTCGTTATTAATCATTTAACAAACACTTCAATAATCGTACATTCATTAATATTTCACATTCACAAGAACAACCTAGAATAATCTAATGCATACATCTAAACACTCAACCTCCACTTATCATGTACCCCATACAATGATGTCCAGCTCATAACTCTGATGAAACCACTATAACCCACCCTACATAACCTACCATATAACCTACCCTATAACCCACCCTATAACCCACCCTATAACCCACCCTACAACCCATCCTATAACTCACCCTATAACCCACCCTATAACCCACCCTATAACCCACCCTATAACCTACCCTATAACCTACCCCATACAATGATGTTCAGCTCACAACTCTGATGACCACATAGAAACCACTGTAACCTACCCTATAAGAAGAGTTTTAGAAGTAAAAAGCAACTGAATATTTATTATATTATAAACCACAACTATTATTAATATAATTATATAGTGATAATCTAGCCCTCGATGTACAATGTACAATGTACAATTGTATATTAATGTATATCCATACTTTTATAACGTTAAATAGAGCTGCAATGGATTCCAGACTATCTATTACATATTCTATTTGCCATACTTTATATTCCGCCATCCTTGATATTACGCCCACAGTAGCTTATCCCGAGATGGGAGGTACATCAATGTTGCACTATATATCACATATACAGTGTATATTGTACACTGTATATCAGGCTGCACTGTATATCACACGTACACTGTATATCTAACAATACATCGCTGTTCGTAGGGGAAGTCGTGGCGACGTTCACTTTCACCGGTTTCGACTACGAGACTTGCATGCGTCACCTGGTGAAGACAACGGACAAGATATTGACGAGGGACCACATCGTCAATGATAAGTACGCCCAGCCCTCAGTAGAACACCACCACGATAATGATACCGCGTCATCGAAGGTTAATACTCGAAGGAGCAAATAGCAGTGTCTTTTTAAAGGTATTTTGTGGGCCATTCTCCCCCCCATTTATTAATTTTTGCCAACCAAAAATCAGATTTTTTCATAATCAATTATATCATAATACTATTTATATATTATAAATCAGCAGATGTATTTTATTAGATTGTTTTTCATGTATAATTAAACATAAAATATTTATTTTTGTAATTTTCCCCCCATTTCAAATCCTTAAAAAAGCACTGTCCAATAGCATAAATTATACATTATACTATATAGTGTGCAGCGTATATACTATATATGATACTGTATAGTATCCAGTGTATACTACTGTATACTGAACGTCAGGTATGATGTCATATAGATCAGTATGTGTAGGCTAACACGTGTGTGTGCTGTGAATGCTGTATACCTTGACGGTCAATGTACAATGTTGTACTTGCTGTAATCTTATACAATTATTATTAGTTCATCTATATATATATATATATATAGAAGTTATATAAGGTCAATAGGTAAATATGATCATAAGCATCGAATGGTATATAGTCTATACCCTAGTCTACACTCTATGCTATACTCTAGTCTATACCCTAGCCAATACCATAATCTATACCCTACTATATACCATAATCTATTCCCTACTATATACCCTAGTCTATACCCTAGCGTCTATCCTATACCCTATACTATACCCTAGCATATACCCTAGCCTATACCCATTGCTATACCATAGTGTATACCCTAGTATATAGCATAGGCAAGGTATAGCATAGTATAAACCCAAGGCTATAACCCAATCTAAAAGTGAGATCATATTTAGGCTGAAGATAGGAAGTTCTCTATATTATCTCTGCCTGCATACGATTCTTCCAGATCTCCCTCCGCTTGTTCCAGGTTATACATAGGTATAATGCATACTGTATAACATAGGTATAATGCACACTGTGTAACATAGGTATAATGCATACTGTATAACATAGGTATAATGCACACTGCAACATAACATATACATGTAACCAATATAGCTTATACATGTACATTTTAAATCGTACAATGTGTATCATACTTCAATGAACCGCTAAATTATACACACACATACACACATACACACACACATATATATATATATATATATATATATATATATATATATATATATACATATTTTCTATCGCTATACACATAGACAGCTTATACGTTTATAATTAATTATATTTTAATCTCCAGAATACATCTTATTATATAAATATTATTTAATAATATTATAAAATAGATATATATATACAATTACTTTCAAGTGAATTGTTTACTACGATTATGTAAGTGAACTTATCATTATCATTATTATTATTGTTACAAAGACTATACTATGTTTCTCGTTACAACGTTAACTCAGGTATTACAGGTACATGTAATATATATATGTACATCCAAATAGTCTGACTCATACATGTACAATGTACATCGTACATCAATACTTACAAATTCTATAAACATATATACAGGCAGCATTACATATACGCTAAACGATTAAGTTAATTTCAACCTTCCAGAATACCGTAGAATCATCTTTAATATAAATATTATTTAACATTAGTATTCGATGACATTTAGAGAATTGTTTAATAACTATTATATAAGTGCCTAAGCATGCATTTTTAACCTCATTTTTGAAGAGCGATTAAAGAGCCGAATATAATCAGATACAATAACACTTGTGAATTGTATTTAATTTCACTGATTACTTTAAATACTATTTATAAATGACGTAAAATATGCCGGGTAAATAAATGTATCATTATTATTATTAATATTTATTATGACTATAATGAATACGCCTCATGATTCATCTCTATCCATGCCTCAAAACTATTAACACATCAACGATCACCTTCAAATACAAACTAAAGACTTACTTCCTATTTCACACTATCTTAACTTCAACTATACCCATGTTCGCAACATTGTATACTTGTCCGTACTGTTTATTACTTTAATTACATTTATTGTATCTATAATAAGAATTTTATAATTAAATTAGTGTTCAAATAAATCATCACCACCACCACCACCATCACCATCATCATCATCATCATCATCATCATCATCATCGCCATCATCATTATCATCATCATCATCATCGCCATCATCATCATCATCATCATCATCACCATCACCATCACCATCATCATCATATCCACTTCCACCAACACAGCGTTGACTCTGGCCACTACACGAATGAGTCTAGCGCCGTTATCGGTCTAGAATGTTCCAGTACCGACTGCCAGTCTCCGGCGGGCCACTCCTCCCGCACCCCTCCCTCGGGCATGACCTCTACGACGCCCCACGATGACCTCTGCGACGCGACCTCTAGCTGCGGTTTCACCACCTCCGATGAGACGGTGCTAGCGGCGGTTACTGTACCCAGTGGTGGAGGGGTCAGTATGGCCACAGGAGGAGGAGGAGGGGTCAGTATGGCCGCAGGAGGAGGAGGGGTCAGTACTGCCACTGGAGGAGGGGCGGTTAGCAAACCTGTGAAGGCGGTCAGACGCGTGAAGAGGCGGTCAGTGGTCGCCATGTTCTCCTCTTCTTTGACAGCTACCTCAGCTAACTGTTAGTGTGGGGGTAATGAGGGTGTTAGGGGTAATGAGGGGGTAATGAGGGTGTTCGGGGTAATGAGGGTGTTAGGGGTAATGAGGGGGTAATGAGGGTGTCAGGGGTAATGAGGGGGTAATACGGGGGTGTTAGGGGTGATGAGGGTGTTAGGGTTAATGAGGGGGTAATACGGTGGTGTTAGGGGTAGTGAGGGGGTAATGAGGGTGTTGGGGGGTAATGAGGGTGTTAGGGGTAATGTGGGTGGCAGGGGTAATGAGGGTATCAGGGGTAATAAGGGTGTTAGGGGTAATGAGGGGGTGATGAGGGTGTTAGGGGTAATGAGGGTGTTAGAGGTAATGAGGGGGTAATGAGGGTATTGTGGGTAATGAGGGGTGTCGGGGGTAATGAGGGGGTTAGGGGTAATGAGGGTGTCAGTGGAAATGTTGGTGTTGGGGGTAATGCGGGAGTTATGGGTAATGCGGGGTGTCGGGGTAATGCAGGGGTAATGATGGTGTCAGGAGTAATGTGGGGGTAATGAGGGTGTCAGGGGTAATGCGGGGGTTAGTGCGAGAGTTATGACTAATGAGGGTATCAGGGGTAATGCGGTGGTAATGAGGGTGTCAGTGGTAATGCGGGGGTTTGTGAAATTTTTTGTGAAGTTTGTTTTATATTACTTTTTTATCCTTTTTCCAATGGTATTAATAATTTTATTCTAGCTAAAAAAATCAAATAGGTCAAATCCGCCATTTTGCGGTGACCAAATTAGATTGACACTTTCCACATATCAGATACCTTGTTTACTACTCTCTAGCTCAATGGACATACCTGACTCTACCGTAGTATACCGTAACCCTATCACTACCTTACACGTAAATAACGTTATAGCGAGGAATGGACGATATCTGCTCTCTACGTTTAATAACGATACATTTGTATCCATTATCTTTATATGTTATACTCCGAGATATATACATTTGAAGCAGTATTTATAATCTCTAAGAGTAAATATATAATATCGCAAAGACTTAAAATATAGATATATCGATTAATTATTATATAACAAAATATATCTCCGACCCATAACGTAATGTGATAACATTTCTGAATCTTAACACCAAAGTTCAGATATATATTCGTAAGATGACAACATTGATGCTATTTACTTGTCGTTCAATTACTTTTATACTCTTTAGGCTAGACATTACTAATATAACTATATACTAGAGGCGGTACACCAGAGATCTCACTTGTATGTCTTCACATCCATATATATTAATAATAATATCAGAATTTGGCAATAGCCTAGACGAAAGAAGTGGCATAGCTTATCTAGTCATTTGCCTATTCATAGATTTATATATATATATATATATATACTACTACTACTATTACTAGTAGTAGTAGGTATATTAATACATGTCGCCCACACATACGATATAGTGTGTGCTATCTAATCGTGATGTTCTCTCTCCTCCTACCTCAGTTAAAACAATAGACAAGCCGTCTCCCGCCTCCGTTCCGATGGAGAACACACTGCTGGTGCGGAGTAAACCCCTCTCGATGACCGAAGACAACCTCAGAGTTTACAGCGGAACCGCCAAGAACAAGGCCAAGGTGAAGTTCGCCGATCTGGAACATTCCAAGAGAAAATATTGACTCTGCTCTCGTTTACGCTCGCAATTCAACCGCTTATCAATAATTCTATATACCTTTACATGTAACACGCGAACCTGTGATATTTATTTGCATCATTATCAATACAATAGTTTAGTTTATACATATATATATATAATAGTTTAGTTATGCAAGGGCAGTGCCTACGTAGATTTGCCATATTGTCGTCGGTATTTTTGTAAAATATGAAGAACAAAAGTGATACTAAATCTCGATTCATAAAGTTCTATGCACTCTATGTTATTATTCATGCGTACCTAATTCAATAACGATATAATTATAATAACACTACGTATGTATATATATATATATATATAATAAAATACTGTGATATTTATTGTGTTAATTTATGTATATTGACGTATAAGACTTCGTATGAGTATTATCATTATATGTATGAATAATTGACTTAAGAAATGCCACCTGTAGAAATAATAAATACATATGAATATATATTAAAATATATACGTTTTGCCACGTCATTTCTACATTATCATCTATAAGCGTATTACGATATTCAGATATTATTACCGTTAACATTTTAATATATAATTATAATAATAAAATATATATAGAATTCTTATTCAGTCAAATTTCAATTAATATATTAATACTATAATTATATAAATAACAACATCATAACATTTACATCGAGTTATTGATAGATAGATATATAGTTTATTGAGTGTTAAATGCACACAAAATTATAACAAACAATAATGATATTAATGATAAATAATAAATGACAAAAATAATGATGGTTTACACATGCCATACATTTGTATCCTATATTATATAGTGTGGCTATCGTTATACCTATATTTCTGTTATCTTTAATCAATTATGCGTTCATGCCACCGTTCTATCCTTAATAACATTGTAATATAGCTTAGACATGCCCACAACTATAAGCAAACACGCCCATTATATTATGCTAAATCAGGCACTCTTTGCTTAGCTATTAAACATAATGCATTATTAACTCTAATACAACGCTATACTAAACTAAACTAACAGACTACTTGCGGAACGGAGTCGACTCCCAGAAGAAATACTGACACACAAGCTTCTATATAGTGTATGCACAACTGTTAATATTACAATTATCATAGAATGGAACCATACATGTGTATTTAACAGTTTAGTTCACTATACGATATTAATAGAAAACAAATAATAACGATAGATACTCAGAATTACTCTATTAGATAACGGTATTACGTAATTAGTGAAATATAAACAATGATTATAGCCAAGTCAATAATAACTAAAAAGAAAATACGTTACCGATATAGTGATTATTTAGTCACTATATTCATTATACTCATTTCAAAGTGACTATTCACTATTGTATATATCTTTAAAGTAGTGTAATACATAGTCAATTGTAATTACTAGTTACACAAATACCAGCTGCTCCAGTGTACTATGATACCGTTACCATGGTAATAATAGAAACATGCAGAGACACTACGAATTAATACATTAAAACTAACTATTAAAATAATTGATCTCACATCATCTTAATATAATATACCATGTGCTTATGATATTAATCGAATAAGTGATAGATATGAAATATATTTATTTTTGTATTCATGGTGAAATGAACTTCAGAGTAAACGAATATTTGAAATATTATAATAAATGCCAAGAATAAAACTTAATATTAATATCATTCTGTGATAGAAACAAATTCACTAAATAACAGCTGTAGTCTATTTATATCAGGACAACATATTAAGCACAAAGATAAAGAATATCATAAACAAATCATAATTGTATCAAAAGATAAATTATGAAAATATATAGTTTGGAGAAGAAATATCTGAAAGTTTAATACAGAGGGAAATTATTCAATTGTAAATAAATATCATTTTTAGGAAATATCAACCTGAGAAAAGTTTATTTACTTTCTAGGATCAATTTACGATGAGAAGTTTAAATAAAAAATTCTGAATAACTAATTATGCATAACTAATCTCTATTTGTTATTATTATTTTTATTTGGTGGAGTCCTTTCATCCCATCCAGGAACTTAGATTAAGTTTTTCACTTATAACCATATATGGCTCTAATATCCCTTCGAAGCCGCTCTCATGTTAAGGCATCCATGGTTTTAACGAGAGCCGATCATATTTATTTATACACAATTATATAAGATCACTTCTAAATAATATTTTAAGACCCATTTTATAAAATTAATTAATGGTCCGGACGAGGCTCAA
The DNA here is from genome assembly GCA_964019155.1 of Osedax fenrisi. Classification (NCBI taxonomy): domain Eukaryota; kingdom Metazoa; phylum Annelida; class Polychaeta; order Sabellida; family Siboglinidae; genus Osedax; species Osedax fenrisi. Next base: position 2,683,348 of record OZ025239.1, read on the forward strand.
ACCCGTGTCCTACTGCTTGTGTGTCTGACGCCTTAGCCACTGAGCCATATATAGATTAAAAGATAGTAACATTTTCTCAATATAGACTATTTTTAGAAATAAATATAGAAAATGATTCATTTGTGAAATCTACTGATTAAATAACATCATACAATAATATAAACTAAAATAATCAATGTTTGTATTACAGTAGGACAATGGATTTCAGATACTATGTTTTCTAACATTAAATGACAATTATAAATGATAATAGCTTATTTATATCATATCATTAGTGGACATGTATAATTTCAGAGAATCACATTATCTTCTAAATCTCAGTATAATGGTACATTTAATGTACCTTCACATGAAATATATCTTGGAATATCTCATAAGTCTTCAAACATTTCTAATAAACTTATTTATAACTTCATAATTAACAGAATACAGTGTATTTAAGACACATATAAAGAAACGAATACCACATTACTGGAGATTCTTAATACCAAGGCATTGTTAATAAGGACAAAGATATGTCACTAATGAATTTATGAAATTAATGAAAAATTGCGCCTCCTGTACTGATAACTGTTTATTTTAATTCTATTTATAGTTTATATTTGTTTACGTGTCAATTATAAAAATATATTACCACTATTATAAATGAAAAGTTATATACTTTTTTGAATACAATAAATATTTAATTTATATATACAGTAAAACCTCTCTATAAGAAACTATTTTTTTTCAGTACTTTGTTTCTTATAGAGAGGTTTTCTTATAAAGAGGTTTTTACTTTTCCAATGATTTTAAGAATTAATTTATAATTGAAATTGCATTATATAACCTATAGGTTATATATATATATAGTAAATTTATTTATTTATATTTATTTAAAAGTATTAATCAAAAGGATAGTTTAGAAATGTGATTTATTTAAAATAGTTTTTAATAATTGTTTGAATTAAAATTATTTTATCTGTACAATGTATATATTACAATATTATACTAATCTATTATTTAACAATTAATTGTATAATATAATAAAGTGTATCATCAATACATTTAAGGATATAATAACATTTATTAATTCATTTTAATAATTTTAATAAATTTATGGATATACAATAACAATTATTAATTAATTTTAATTCATTTCGAGCTATTTATGTAGTATAAAATATTTGTAGGAAAAAAAATGTCTTACATAATAATTAATTTCTATAATTTTTATCAATATACAATACTTCTATTTATATATAATTATTTTTTATATTTTGTATACAATAAGTTTCTTATAAAGAGGTTTTTCTTATATTTTTCTTATAAGATTTTCTTATAAAGAGGTTTCTTATAGAGAGGTTTTACTGTATATATATTTAGTGTTTGTTTTAAGAATAAAATATTATTATATAATTAGAACCATTTTTCTTAAATCATACAGCTAAATATTTTCGATAAATATAATAAATCAATAGATCCCTTTTCAATGTAAAATTATACATATATTGTCAAATTCTAAATTAGTATGTAACAATACTTTCACAATTCACCATTTCAATTATTTAAAACAATAGTATTGCCACCCATATTTCAAACTATTCAGCATTATAATGTTTTTCAAGTAAATAGTCATGGTAAATAGATACAATTGTATAAAAGTGTACTTAAGTGACATATCTTTACTTCGCATAATCATTGATAAGAATTCCAACAAATTATTCGAAGGGTAGTAAAGAATTTAACAATTTTTAGATTTGAATTTTAAACACATTATTATTATTTAATACTTTTAATACTTTGATTGAATTCATTTAATATATATATATATATATATATATATATATATATATTTTAATGATCTATTTTTATAAAAAATATATTTATAATAAAGAGTTTTTTAATTAATTAATAAACTAGTGATATAATAGTTATAAGGACAATTTATTTATCACCAGTCTTTCTAATCAATATAAATATTAGAAATTTATTTGTATTTTATCAAATTATTCACTATGTATGTTAACTAATATTACTGAGATTGAGGTGTATGAAACATGGTTACAGTGTTACATTGTTACAGACACTATTCAAATTCTTAATTTGTATATGAATAATCGAAGACAATAATCAATAAATATAAAGACAGCTAATACACTAAAGTTCACAGATATCGTATACATTGATTCGTACTCATGATAAAGATATTAGGATACTATATGTAGAATACAGTAGCTATATTATCATTAACCCTATGAATATGACTATTAAAGACACTAATAAAAGTCTCAAACAATAAACGTAAAAAAAATAAATAATTATTAGAAATATTTCTATATATGTTCATATATATGAACAATGTTTAACATTATGTTATATTATATAATCTATAGTATTATCAGAGATCCTCGTATTCCTCGGTATTATCATATATTGTACAATAGTATTAAATTAAATTAATAAGTATTAAATGTATTAAGGAATAAGGAGTTAATTATTTACTTTCGATATTTATATCCATAGCACAGAGCTAGAGAGAAATCTAGCTCTATGATCCATACTATTAACAAAGATTTTCCGAAGGAAAGATATAACACTTACGCGAAATCGTGTAATTCGAATTTGTATACAAAATACCCTGGTGCCACCTATAGCGGGTTACTTTTAGTAACTATGTGTTGTTTATAATGTAAATTCGTATTTAACTATACACTTTTAAAATGTTAAATAATATGCTTTAAATTAATATTTATATGATGAAAACTAAGTGTTCATTACTAATATATAACAAACAAATATGATATGTATGTTTTAAATGCTATAAGTATATATTTAGTGAGTAAAAGCTAATTTATATTGCATGTAATTTAATAGAGCAATGAAAACATTGTTGTATGCAAACAGAGCCGAACCTAAATCTATTTCAGTGATTTCGATACTACTATCAGCGGTTGGGGCTATTACTAAATTACGTTGCATGCATAGTGAGTGTTATATCTTTGCTTCGCAAAATCTTTGCTATTAACATCTAGGTTAGAGGTGGTCTTGTTAAAATCTTGTTGTTATCCTTATTATATATTTAGAATTTGTATATAGTCTTTGTCAATATTTTCATCACATGATATTTGAATAAATTTCAAATATTTTATTTTTTTATAATTTATATAATTATATATATTTATGTAATTATAAAGTATACTGTTATATTATGATTATATTTTTTTATTATTGTTTTCTATTAGTAGTTTTATCAAATAGTACATTTATAAATGTCGATATAAATGTAGAAAAACTTCGCGAATTTACAGGAATAGGAGCTATTAGTGGAGGAGGGGTTACTAAATTATTTAGTCTAAATTTAATTATAATTATTATACTAATATAATAATATTATATGATTATCATAATGATATACGTAATACGTATTACGTATGTCGTGCGACAAAAGTAGCGCTGTAGGGAAGTGGGGTTTAATCTTAGTATGGATACTAGCAAATTTAATTCTATTATATAATATATAATTATTATATAATAATTATTATATAATAATAATTATATAATTATTATAATAATATTATATTAAATATAATATAATATAATTATTATAATAATTATATAATTATTATAATAATATTATATTAAATATAATATAATTATTATAATAATATATTATATATTATAATAATATATAATATATTATTATAATAATTATATTATATTTAATATAATATTATTATAATAATTATATAATTATTATAATAATTATATTATATTATATTTAATATAATATTATTATAATAATTATATAATTATTATAATAATATTAATAATTACTAATATAATATTTAATATCCTGTATACGGATTAACGGCAATTTTATGTCAGAACAATTAATTTAATTATGAAAATGTATCATTATGATAATCATAGAATTATCTCGAAGCAGTCTGCGTATTGTTATTATAATAATGTCAAGGTGGGCGGTACTTATATAAGCACTACTGCACATTATAAGCAGTATAAGATATTTTATAATGACACAATATTTTATAGGCTCACTTGGGGATATAATGCAGCTGAAAAACAAAGAAATGACACAACCCCAAAATAAAAATTTAACTCTGACATTCCAATAATAATAATCAGCGGCCTGCTTCGAGATTTACGATATCATATAATTACTACTATGAATCATTATGATTATCATAGTATAATAGTATAAGTTAACTTATATTATCAATTATCAATAGTATATTATATTTTTGTATTTATTTATTAAAATATATATTTTAACACATCTTTAATATGATATTAGTAACAGTTGGATTCTTTACTATGGATGAATATTATTCATTGAATATATAAATTATATAATTATTATAATAATATCATATCACGGTTACAAATATAATAGTATAACATAATGAAATATATACATAATATATACGATCAGAATTAGTTAATATCGAAATAATTTTTATATTTGATACATATACATGTTAAAATAAAATTGCCGTTGCAACCTTTAATATTATATTATTATAATATTTATAATAATTATTATCATTATAATATTTATAATTACAATATTATTATAATTAAAGCCTCAAGAGAACTTTACAATCAATGGACAAATTCGACGGACATCGATATTCGTCGATTTTTCCGCTGATCGTAAAGTTAATCTTATATACTATCTCTATATATTCATAGATTTCCGCTGATCGTAAAGTTACTCTTATATACATTATATGTCTATATATTTATCTATATATAGAGTGACTTTGCGATCAGCGGACATCTATGAATATATGTATACATATAATTTATATTATAGTAACTTTAAAATCGGTGCATATCTATAAATATATAGAGATAGTATATAAGAGTAATTTTACGATAAACGGACAAATTGACAGACATCGAAATCCGTCGAATTTGTCCGTTGATCGTAAAGTTAACTTGATCCCAATTGTATAGTAATATTGTAGGTGAAGTTATGTTCTATATATAGATATTTACATATACTTAAATATGTTTAATAGGTGATCTTAAAAATATTCACTCAATGTTAACACTTTTAGTTATTTTTAATTAAATCTTTTCGTATAATATATAAATCAGCATTAGCTGTAATTTATTATTATATTTAAGAAACTAATATTAACCTATATAATAATAAAAAATATTATATAGTGAATATATTATATAGTTTTAATGTAGCTACAATCTAGGATTGTTATTAAGATTGAATCTTAATCTGAATCTTAATCTGAATCTCAATCTGAATCTGAATCTTAATCTGAATCTGAATCTGAATCTGAATCTGAATCTGAATCTGAATCTTAATCTTAATCTGAATCTTAATCTTAATCTGAATCTGAATCTGAATCTGAATCTGAATCTGAATCTTAATCTTAATCTTTATCTGAATCTCAATCTGAATCTTAATCTGAATCTTAATCTGAATTTGAACAAAATACTATTATCCTTGTTGTAATGACAAATTTCGTTGTGGTGTTTTACATTGTGTAGCTTCTGTATTTTATGATTTATAATTCGATTGCATATAACATATGCCATATATTATAGCTTATATAATCAAAGTGAACTGTATATATATATATATATATAAATCTTATCTAATATAATTGTAAAATTTATTATAAAAGAAAATAACATATTAATATTTAAAGCAGTAATTAGTAATTAACTTTTATTTAATTACAATAGCTTTATAAGCAACTATCCTATCTATCCTATCCTATCCTAGCCTATCCTAGCCTATCCTATGCTATCCTATCCTATCCTATCCTATCCTATGCTATCCTATCCTATCCTATCCTATCCAATCCTATCCTATCCTATTCCACCCTATCCTATCCTATACTATCCTATTCTATCCTATACTATCCTATTCTATCCTATTCTATCCTATACTATCCTATTCTATCCTATTCTACCCTATTTGTACAGGGAACCAGTAAATTATTGATCAGCTATCCTGAAAAACAACGTGATGAAATACTTGACTATCTATTCAAGGTACGCATATAGTTATAGATATAATTATACATTTATTTACAATTGTATTGATAAATAGCGTACCAATAATTAAATTATGGTTAAAGTTACTTATTGAATTTGAAAATAACTTATTAAATTGAATTTATACTAAAATTAATATTATATATAATTTTATTATCCACATAATAAATAATAATTTATTTATTTATTAAACGTATTTATTATTATATAAAATGTAGTGTACAAATATATTATATTATAAAAATATATTATATAAATGTAGATATTATATTTAAATTTATATTCAAAATTTAATAAATATTATCATTTTTTTAAAATAGGTTAAATCATTATGATTTTATATAATAATAAATAAATTAATAATTTGTATTTTTATTTTCTCATAAATTTCTCCTGATAAATAGGAAAATAGGTATAATATTTCAAATAAATAATATAAGAGTTCTCCAATTAAATCATGTACCTACTAATGTACCTAACAATATACCTAACAATATACCTAATAATGTACCTAACAATCTACCTAATCATAGCCAGGGTACGGAGCAGCTCTACAAATACTCAAAGTAGAAATAGGAGGAGATGCCCAATCCACAGGTACACCACTTACGCGTACATTATTAATAATAATAATATGTATGTATTGTATGATGTATACACATGATAACGGATACACATGGAGCCCTCGAGAAGTCGTAGACTTTTACATGTTATAAATAACTGCGAGGGGTCCAGGACAATACAAAATAAATTTGTAAAAAAAAATTGTTTATTGTTTTGATTTGCCGTTTATTAAGTTATTACTAAACACAAGAGAAACAACAACGAGTGCTGCCTGGGATCGAACCCAGGACCTCTCGCTCAGCAATCGTTAACACGCGTACACACTACTTACCGTATAACAATGTTTAGCCGGGTCGGAAGCGTCTCACAGACATTCAGAGGAGGATCTGAACTTCCATCGCGGCTACGAGTGGTGGCTCATGAAAGAGGCGGTCAAGGTCAGCAACAGCTACTCTTAGTGAACCTTATCTATGCTTAACCATCATTAATAGCGATGCTTAGTTACCCTTAAGGGGTGACCATACCACGAGCGCAGACTAGCAATAGCCTGGGTAACAAGCACATCAACACGTCGCCACATATAATCTATGAAAAGTTCTATTTGCGAGCATCTGGGTTTTAGTAGTAACGTGAACACTGTACTGAACTACTTACTTTAAATTTAATAAATGATATATCATTATTTAAAAGACAATATTATGATGGTAAAGCTTAAAATTAAAAAGTAAATTATTAAACTTTAGAAATTTAATTTAGAGTGTCTAATAAGTGGTTCCCAACCTTTTTCGTCATGACCCTTTTTATTTGATAATTGATAATTTACAAATTTTCCATGACCCAATGAACTTTATTTTTTTATTATTAAACATTATTCACAAACGAATAATATAAACTATAATATATATATATAAATATTTTTAGAAATTGGCTCATTAGTCATGACCCAAACAAAAAACCCATTGACTCATAGGTTGGGAAACACTGGTCTATATCATTATTGTCCATGTTCAAATAAAGGGAAAATATAAATTCAAATAATTGTAAATGATTCCATAATGGAAATGTTAATAATTCATTAATCACATGATGTAAACAAATACCCGTTGCTCACTATCTGAACGCATACATAATGTTTACCCAGCAATAAATCATGGTACTTGTTGCTCGCAGTGTGGACATCCGTTTTGTAAAGATTAGTGACGCTTAGCAATTTTAACAACCCTTACCAGCACTTAGTAGTACTAGTGAGTCTTTATAGTATTATTAATTAATCTGTTTATTAATTGTTTCATTGGATATTTCTTTTTTTATTTAATATGTTAGCTCCGTTCCTCTCTCCCTCTCTCTCTCTCTCACTCTCTCTCTCTATCTCTCTCTATCTCTCTCTCTATCTCTCTCTCTCTCTATATCTCTCTCCCCCTCTCTCTCTCTCACCCCTCACACCCTCTCTCCCCACTATCTCTCTCTCTATATCTCTCTCTCCCTCACACTCTCCCTCTCTCTCTCTCTCTCTCTCTCTCTATATCTCTCTCACCCCTCACACCCTCTCTCCCCCCTATCTCTCTCTCTATATCTCTCTCTCCCTCACACTCTCTCTCTCTCTCTCTCTCTCTCTCTCTCTCTCTCTCTCTCTCTCTCTCTCTCTCTCTCTCTCTCTCTCTCTCTCTCTCTCTCTCTCTCTCTCTCTATCTCTCTCTCTATCTCTCTCTCCCCCTCTCTCTCTCTCACCCCTCACACCCTCTCTCCCCCCTATCTCTCTCTCTATATCTCTCTCTCCCTCACACACTCTCTCTCTCTCCCTCTCTCTCTCTCTCTCCCTCTCTCTCTCTCCCTCCCCTCACTCCTCACACTCTCTCTCCCACCTCACAGCGTAACCCCGCCATCCACCTGTCAGCCTTACCGTGGGCGTGGCCTGCGTGGGTTAGCGGTGGAGCCATCTGGTGGCCTTACGAGAACGTCACGCGCACTGCTGACTATGTGACTAGCTGGATCCTAGGAGCTCGTCGTGTTCACAATCTTACCATCAACTCCGTAGGGGTTAGTTCATCGCTAGGTGGCGCTAGTATAACACCGATATAAATTCACCAGTTTCTGGATATCCTTCACTATTTATAGTCCATTTTATATATCATATGTTTCGAGAAAATATAAAGTAAATAAATAAAATAATTAAACAATTTTATAAATAATAATCGTTGGTAAATAAATTAAAACATGGATACTTTTCTAAAATATACTAATAAAGTTTATTTTTATATAAATTGTATATATTCTATAGTCTATATTATATATTAATAAATTAAATTATGAAAATTATATAATTTAATGGTTATTAATTAAATATATACATTATTCAAGAATTTACAATAAATCGTGCATTTTTTTATATAGAATTTGTGCAAATTCGTGCAAAATGTACAAATCTAGAGAGATCATGAATTATGAGTCATGATGTATATCATGTATTATAATCGTTCTATCGGAATACTATTCTGTATACCTAGTGATAAATTAGGATGCTTAACTTGTCACTTGTGATTACAAGTAACGACATTGACCTTATTATGTTTGATAATATGATTCCGTGTTTGTTGACAAACTTGTATTACTGTTTATAATGTTTTCTATGTTATGTATATAGGCTATTTATCATTCTTATAGGGTGTTCACACGATACGGGTTTTGCTTGTCGTACACACAAATGCTGGACCGAAATTTTTCGGTCCAGCATTTAAAAAACACGAGAGTTCACACGACGCGGGTTTAAATTGTCGTAGTTACCAATAACTGTCAGCGGAAATAAAAAATAAAGTAAATAAACAAAAATTTCAAATTCGAATAATATTTTAATTTATTTATTATAATTATGGATACTTATTTGGATACTTATTTAAATAATTTATTATGTTTAATAACTGGTGAAATTGCACTGGATATTTCGTTAGAAAATAGCAGAACGAGAACTATATGGGCGCATAATTATTTAAAACGATTCTCGATCTTTAAAGCATTTAATTAAACTACTTTTATTATATCTTTACTTGAATTATTTAATTTTGTATATTCTATATAATTGATGTTTATATTGTACTTTATATTGTAGTAATACGATTAATTATATAAAAATTATTCAGTATAATATTTTTATAAAATATTGTAAACATTACCAAAGATAGTAAGATATTTCGGTCCAGCATTCATTTCGGTCCAGCAAAAATTAGGATATTTTCCATTTTTGCTGTACGGCGAGAAAAATAGGAATTCGAGTAAATGCTGGACCGAATCTATGATTTTGAAGCATTCGGTCCAGCATTTTTTCGTACATCAAGCAAAACCGCATTGTGTGAACACCCTATTAAAATTGTACATCATATAATAGTTATGATAATTAGATGAACGAATCATTTCATCTAACCCAGGAACTTAAAGTTAAGATAAAAATATACTAGAAAACCTATAATATATGCAATATATATATAATTACAATTATGAATTTATATAAATGTCAGTCTTCTTAGTATTAATGTGTAACAATGACCTCTATATGTGACCTCTAGATTGATCTATATCACTATGCTATGCTTGTCTAAATGCTATATTGCGTTACCACAGATATGGAATGAGAAACCCTACGACGTGCCCTATATCAAGGTAAGGCTTTCCGTGTTTCAGTGTAACTCCTTATACTTTACTCGTGTGATCTTACGCACATACACATACATACACATACGCACGCGCGTATACGATACTGGTATTATATCTTAAGTGTATGTTAACGTACGTCAGTATATGTATACCTTTAAAACATTTGTTTCTAATATATACCTTAGTAGCATATGGATACCAAATAGATATTGCATGGCTAAACTTAATATAGCTTATAATAATGCTTATCGTATTGTTATGAACTACAGACGTAGAAATAGTGCCTCTTTAATGTTTTTTAACGATTATGTTAATAATTTAACTGTTAAATTACGCAAGTCATATTATTCGCTATATAAACAATTATCGTGTAATTCACTAATTGTTCAATTATATGAATATAATATTGTGTTCCCATCGCCACTGTTTACCATGTGGTATAACTCATTGTTTGTATAGTATTTTAAATTTTGTTTCTTAGATTAATTGTTTTTTTTTTAGTTTATTCTTTTTAATTTTCGTTTATATTCTATGGACCTCTGTATTTCATGTCTGATTTAAATAAATAAATAAAATAAATAAATATTTATATATATATATATATATATATATATATATAATATATGAATTCGCTTGAGATGTAATTTAACAAATGGTGCTTATTAATAAAACTAAACATAACTTGTGAATATAGTATGGCATGTGTTTACATTACAACTAGTGCTTATCGACTACATTACCATTCATGACACACCTCTTCACTACCATATAAGGCATTGAAACGAGACCTACTGAAGCACGACCTCGACCACGTAAAGATAATAGCCGCGGACCTGACAGCCTACAACGAGTGGGACATCGCTAAGAGCATGCTAAGCGATGCCCATTTGATGCAGGACGTCGATATCATCGGGTTAGCTACCTTCATTATGTAGAGAGCACTCTGGGCTAGGCTCGTTGTGAGTCGGAGATAATACATTATCCTAGGACAATCCTTAGCTATCTCCGTAATGTTAAATATTGACCTAGCACAATCTTTAACTATCTCCGTAATTTTAAATATTGCCCTAGCATAATCCTTGCAATCCACGTAATGTTAAATATTGTCCTAGCACAATCCTTGCAATCCACGTAATGTTAAATATTGACCTAGCACAATCCTTAGCTATCTCCGTAATATTAAATATTGTACTAGCACAATCCTTGCAATCCACGTAATGTTAAATATTGACCTAGCACAATCTTTAACTATCTCCGTAATTTTAAATATTGCCCTAGCATAATCCTTAGCTATCTCCGTAATGTTAAATATTGTCCTAGCACAATCCTTAGCTATCTCCGTAATTTTAAATATTGCCCTAGCATAATCCTTAGCTATCTCCGTAATGTTAAATATTGTCCTAGCACAATCCTTAGCTATCTCCGTAATGTTAAATATTGTCCTAGGATAATCCTTAGCTATCTCCGTAATGTTAAATATTGTCCTAGCACAATCCTTAGCTATCTCCGTAATTTTAAATATTGACCTAGCACAATCCTTAGCTATCTCCGTAATATTAAATATTGTACTAGCACAATCCTTAGCTATCTCCGTAATGTTAAATATTGTCCTAGGATAATCCTTAGCTATCTCCGTAATATTAAATATTGTCCTAGCACAATCCTTGCAATCCACGTAATGTTAAATATTGACCTAGCACAATCTTTAACTATCTCCGTAATTTTAAATATTGCCCTAGCATAATCCTTAGCTATCTCCGTAATGTTAAATATTGTCCTAGCACAATCCTTAGCTATCTCCGTAATTTTAAATATTGACCTAGCACAATCCTTAGCTATCTCCGTAATATTAAATATTGTACTAGCACAATCCTTAGCTATCTCCGTAATGTTAAATATTGTCCTAGGATAATCCTTAGCTATCTCCGTAATATTAAATATTGTCCTAGGACAATCCTTAGCTATCTCCGTAATGTTAAATATTGTCTTAGGATAATCCTTAGCTATCTCCGTAATGTTAAATATTGTCTTAGCACAATCCTTAGCTATCTCCGTAATTTCAAATATTGACCTAGCACAATCCTTAGCTATCTCCGTAATATTAAATATTGTACTAGCACAATCCTTAGCTATCTCCGTAATGTTAAATATTGTCCTAGGATAATCCTTAGCTATCTCCGTAATATTAAATATTGTCCTAGGACAATCCTTAGCTATCTCCGTAATGTTAAATATTGTCTTAGGATAATCCTTGGCTATCTCCGTAATGTTAAATATTACCCTAGCATAATCCTTAGCTATCTCCGTAATGTTAAATATTGTCCTAGCACAATCCTTAGCTATCTCCGTAATTTTAAATATTGACCTAGCACAATCCTTAGCTATCTCCGTAATATTAAATATTGTCCTAGGACAATCCTTAGCTATCTCCGTAATGTTAAATATTGTCTTAGGATAATCCTTAGCTATCTCCGTAATGTTAAATATTGTCTTAGGATAATCCTTGGCTATCTCCGTAATGTTAAATATTACCCTAGACATTTTGTTTTCTCTGAACAACTATCCCCCTAATTGCGGCTAGTGTTTAACGAAGCTATTGAGTTAATGCTAACAGTTGCAGGTAATAGGGTACAATCAATGTTTCATAATGTCTGGGTATTAATCTTATATCGAGAAGTATATTCAGCTAGTTAATAACAAAGCTATTAGTTAATTCCGTATAATTAATATATTAAGTTAATTCCGTATAATTAATATATTAAGTTAATTCCGTATAATTAATATATTAAGTTAATTCCGTATAATTAATATATTAAGTTAATTGTATATAATTAATATATTAAGTTAATTCCGTATAATTAATATATTAAGTTAATTGTATATAATTAATATATTAATTATATATATAAATTGTATATAGTAGGACGTAACTAATATGTCATGATTTTTGTATCCGATACGTGTGCCTAGTTTAGAACCTCGTGACCCACAGAGTTCACTATCCGGACGGCTCGACCAATCAGAACGCTCTCCTCACCGGTAAGAACATCTGGTCTTCCGAGGACTTCAGTAGCTATGCCGATGATGTGGGAGCGGGTTGTATCGCCAGGGTTAGTCACCCTTCTAGTGGTTAGTCACCCTTCTAGTGGTTAGTCACCCTTCTAGTGGTTAGTCACCCTTCTAGTGGTTAGTCACCCTTCTAGTGGTTAGTCACCCTTCTAGTGGTTAGTCACCCTTCTAGTGGTTAGTCACCCTTCTAGTGGTTAGTCACCCTTCTAGTGGTTAGTCACCCTTCTAGTTGTTAGTCACCCTTCTAGTGGTTAGTCACCCTTCTAGTGGTTAGTCACCCTTCTAGTGGTTAGTCACCCTTCTAGTGGTTAGTCACCCTCCAGGTGGTTAGTCACCCTTCTAGTGGTTAGTCACCCTTCTAGTGGTTAGTCACCCTTCTAGTGGTTAGTCACCCTTCTAGTGGTTAGTCACCCTTCTAGTGGTTAGTCACCCTTCTAGTGGTTAGTCACCCTTCTAGTAGTTAGTAACCCTTCTAGTGGTTAGTCACCCTTCTGTGGTTAGTCACCCTTCAGGTTGTTAGTCACCCTTCTAGTGGTTAGTCACCCTTCTAGTGGTTAGTCACCCTTCTAGTGGTTAGTCACCCTTCTAGTGGTTAGTCACCCTTCTAGTGGTTAGTCACCCTTCAGGTTGTTAGTCACCCTTCTAGTGGTTAGTCACCCTACTAGTGGTTAGTCACCCTTCTAGTTGTTAGTCACCCTTCTAGGCCTCTAACTATAATAGTAAGTGTTCTCAATTCGATTACTGTACATATTTATAAATGGTAAATAATTATTTTAAATTTGTAATCATGTGCGATATATGGCACGCTATTATTTAGAAAATTGTCTTTATATTTATTTTATTCAATGAAATTTGAAATTTATTATTTAAATTTTCTTTCGTTTAATATCATTATATTTTTGTCATGAAAAGTGTATACACTTTTAAAATTATAATTGTAATCATCCGATTCACACATACGCATACAATATTTACCTATAAATACCTAACAAATAACACACACTCGATGCCGGTTGTAGGCTGTCAATCAAAACTACGTGCATGGCAAGATGTCCTCCACGATAGCGTGGAACCTCATCGCCTCTCACTACGCCGGCACTGTGTACGACAGCAAGGCGTTGATGTTGGCACGGCAACCGTGGTCAGGATACTACGAGGTGGCGCCACCTATCTGGGCCATCGGTAAGTTACGCTGCGCTAGGCAAGGGTGTAATGCTCACAGCAATGCGATTAATATCAAGCATCCAGCTGCTAGCAATAGTATCGATATCACTTAACTAGATTTAGCTTTGGAGCGGTTTCTATACAACGATGTTTTTAATACTCTATTAATTTAAATTAATTAAATTACATGACATATAAATTAGCTTTTACTCGCCACATAGATATGTAACTAAAACCAATATATCCTATTGCTTTGTTATATATTAGTAATGATCACTTAGTATTCATCATATAAATAATAAATAAAGCATATTATTTTTCATTTTAAAAATGTATAGTTTGATACGAATTTACATTATAAACATCACATAGTTCCTAAAATTAACCTGATATAGGTGGCGCTGTTCGTTTTTGTTTACAAAATCGAAATACACGATTTTTTAGGAATTCTTTAAACCTCTACATAATATAAGGATGGGCATTTTTATATTTAATATAAGTTAATTAGTGTATGTATAAATATATATATATATGTGTATGTGTGTATTCCTGATTTCTACACACCACTCCACTCTATTATCATCTCTTATCTCTCCAGCTCACACAACACCTATTGTATATATTACCCCCCCCCCCCCTCGCCCTTGTTCATAACCCCCAGTTGAATCATCTCCTATCTCCCCAGCACACACTACTCCTATTGTATATATTATCCCCCTCGCCCTTGTTCATAACCCCCAGTTGAATCATCTCCTATCTCCCCAGCGCACACCACACAATTCACGTCTCCCGGCTGGAGGTACCTAGACGTGGAGGGAGTTCTGCCGTCAGGAGGAACGGTGGTAGCTCTGGTTCACCCTCGTCTAGATCATCTCACCTTCGTGTTCGAAACCATGGTTACTACGTCAACGCACCCTGTCGCGACCTCTAGCTATGAGACGTTTGACTCGCTGTATGAATGAATGAATATATGAATGAATGTTTATTTAGACACAAAAATAACGTTAGACATTCTCTATTGTGTAAAAAAAAAATATAAAATAACAAAATACAAAAAAAAATATAAATCAGTTGAAAATAATCAAATTAATATTTACGAATCAATAACAATAAATTAGATTTAAAATATGAATACTTGATATTAGTTCTTAGTCCTACAGGTAGCGCATTCCATAGATCTATGCTATGCTTACAATAGCTACCCACCACCACTAGTTAGAGAGGTGGCTGTAATCATAGTGCCTGCTTTAGTTCATCATCATCTACTGGAATATATCAGACTTATCGCAGCATATTTAGAACTTCATTACTGTTATATAGTTATTTAGTTATGAAATAAAGCGTCAAGGCTTATGTATATTTATTTATCTTATAATGTGTCTCTACATAGAATGAGTGTCTTTATAAAGAAACTCGGCCTATAGAGAAGCGGTCAAGCATGACATGCCTAAATAGACGAGTCCATTTGCTACATGTCGTGAATACGGGGGTGTCATATCAGATATTTAGAACGTCATTACCAAGTAAGCTGTTATGTAATCAGTGGATACTAGTTATGTAACGGGTCTGACTAAGGAGTCGGCGATGCGATGGTTCCGAATGATGTTTACGTAGTTATAGTTGTTAAACTGCCTGCGTGGCTCAGTTGGTAAGGCGTCAGACACACAAGTAGTAGGGCGTGGGTTCGAGCCTCGTCAGGACCAATACAATAGGTCGTATAATAATATTTAGAAGTGATCATATATAATTGACAATTATTAATTGTGTATAAATAAATGATCGGCTCTCGTTTAAACCATGGATGACCTTAACACGAGATGGCTTCGAAGGGACATTAGAGCCATATATGGTTATAAGTGAAGACGTCATCACAGTTCCTGGATGGGACGAAAGGACTCCACCAAATAACACTAACAATACGACGTGATGGTAGAGATCGAACACACTCGCTGCCCATTAACAGTCGCTTACTTGTACAGCCGCTTCCATACATGGCAACACCCTATGGGGTGCACTCTATAAGATATCTGAGTTACTAAAGTGTGGTCACTGCGAGTCACTGTGAGTCACTGCGAGTCACTATGAGTCACTGCGAGTTACTATGAGTCACTACGAGTCACTACGAGTCATTACGAGTCACTACGAGTCACTACGAGTCACTAAGAGTCAGTACGAGTCACTACGAGTCACTAAGAGTGTGTCACTGAAACTATTACATACAATACAATGCACCTCTTTACTATCACAACAGCTGTCTTATAGTACACCAATAGGCTGTGGTGCTGAAATGCGTGCATTATAAATTTGTTTAATATTGAATTACTCTTAAAGTTATATCCTATAATAGAATAAATCTCTAATTTACTTACTAATATAATAAATCAGTAACGTACAGATTTGATGTATTAGTCGATGTCTAGTATTCCCTATAACCCTGTCCACCATCCTATAGGACACCACCACTAATGCGTTCTGCATTCTACCTCCTCACAAACCATCAGCCGTACATCCCCAGAACATCACATTCCAGCTTCCTAATGCCTTCGTTAGTATGTGTGTTTGCATCCATTAATGCATCAGCTATATATATAAATGCACATATATATAAATATATATATATAATATAAATACATATATATATATATATATATATATATACTAGGGTGGGTGGCCGGCGTTGCCCGTGAATGAGACTATTTTAGGTGTGGGTGTAATGGGTTAGTTGAGACCATTGGGTCTTTTTTAGATTTTTATATAATGTTTTCTAGCAGTCAGTGGGCCGTTATTTATCTTTTTTTTATTATAATGAAAAAAAACAATGATAATTTCATAATATATTTATTAAAACAAAACTTTAACTACTTTGGTATACTATTACTAATGAGTAAAAGTATTTCTAAAAACTTCAGGGTAAACAACATTTGAAGTAATTCTTCTACGGGGGTTATAAATATGAATATTGGCTGGATTTCCAACTTGCGAAAGACTGACATACAACTGTCCGTGCGTAAAACAATCACGTTCGAGATACATACCAATCGTTTCGAAGGTCTGACCTTGAGATTTATTTGTTGTCATGGCAAAAATTACCTTGACGGGAAACTGTAGCCTTTTAATAGGGACATCATGCCGTTAACGGTATCCTTGGAATTAATACATGATCACCTGCGTAAGGTCCTATTGCAATTTCGGCAGAAATAATCTCATCGAATAGTTTCCTAATTATCAAGCGAGTTCCATTTACCAAGCGAGGTGTCTCTATTGATCGAATCAGCATAATTGGTGCTCCGATTTTCAAGTCTATGACGTGTGAGGGAATACCGCATACTTCAATCGTATTCAAATACTCTACGGGGTACATCATCAGCGCTTGTTCTTCGCACATCAATCCATCTTGACAACAAACGGTATCCAGTGAGATATACCGTTTACATTCGCCAGGAATTAGATCTAGGACAGATTTATTTATTCTATTTACTACCGCGTTCAGGGAACATAGAATTGTACGCTGTGTGAGCCATTGTGAATTAGTAAAATTAGCTGACAATGTAGGGTATACAGCTTCAATTAATTTTGCCTCACTATCAAAAATAATCCCTATAATATATAGATAAATATATATATATATATATATATATATAAATAAATAAATATAATTTTTATATTTTCAAGAATTTATATAAAAGAACACTATTAAATAATTATTCATTTAATAATACTACAAATTAATAATTATTGATCACTAAAATGTCATATATTGACATCGATTTATAGTTTACATAGATCGGTAGTGCTATATCTTGCCAACGTAAAATTATTGAACATACATGCTACCTGGAATGGGGATATTGGATTTTTAATTGTTGTAAACTTAAGATGGCTAACATCACGTGACACATGATATTTCATAACAAATATTTAAATAAATAATATTTATTTTTTACATACATTTGGTTTATTTTTCTATATACGCTTATAAAATGCATTTCGATTAAATCAAAATAAACATTTATATTTATTTATATTATATATTTATAATGCAATATAATCGCAACACGTAATTTGCTTAAATAATACTTTATATAGATAATTTTAAATTACGATTTATCGGTGAACTTATGAATTCTTAGATCGTTTTAATTTTTCTATATACGCTTATATAGCGCATTGTATTAATTTCAAAATAATATTTAAATGTATTTATATAATCCAAACTTGTAGAGAGTTATTCCTTCTGGACAATTACGTGTACTATTAGAACAACAGTCATCGATAAATTAAGAATTTTTAAATATTTAAAATAATAGCGTTCTTATAGTTGTCGTAATTTAGAATTATATAATGTATTATTTAATCAAATTAAATGTTGTAATTATATTGCAGTATATAATATAAATTAATATAAATATTTATTTATCTAATTAAGTTGTAATATTTAAATATTAGTAATGACATTAACATATATTATATATGATATATAGTGCTATTTACTAATTTAAAATATTACTGTAACATTTTCACATTTTAAATTACTCATGTAAAGTATTATTTTATGTAATTAAAGTTTTTTATTATACTGTAATTTATATATTTAATATAATTTAAAATTTAATATAAATGTTTATTTTTATATAATTTTAATACAATTTATAAACAAATTTAAAAGATCTAAGAATTTTAAAATATCACAGATGAAATGTAATTTGAAATTACCTATATAAAGTATTATTTATAAAAATAATGTTGCAATTATATTGCGGTATAAATATATAATATAAATGTTTATTTTTATATGATCTAAATGCACATTATAAGCGTATATGGATAGTATTTAGTATAGTAATCATATATTTGTAAATATATATATATATATATATAATAAATAAATATATTTTTATTAATAAGTACATTTGAACTTAATTACATTTGATTAGAGCAGTTAAATATGATATTACTCCCCACTTCTAGAAAGCCCTGTCTCATCTGAACGTTTGGATAACAAAACTAAAGCTGAGGAATGCATCGGAAAGTGTGCACTTCGTGAAGCTTTCACCAATAAGTGTTAGTAAGTAGTAAGTAGTGTTAACAGTGTTGTACTGCACATACAGTCTACTCTTTAGCAACAACCTTGCGTTAATTGTTATCATTTACATTACAAAGGAGGGGGGGTCATTTCACTATTTATGTTTCGATAGTTTTATAATTATATTAAATTAAAAGTAACATTAATATTAATTTTATAATGTTAATTTCAAAACATTCTATTTGTTAATTTTCACAGTGCAATATTTATTATAATTATTCGTATATTTTCAAAAATAATCACTATATAGTTTTAGCGTAATAATTTATGAATATTTTATTTATTAGTTCATACTATATTATTTTTTAATATATATCGTTTAAAATTCTTACTTTTCCTATTAATTTTCTTATGAAACATTTATACAGAAAATAACAAATATTAATTCTGTTTAGATATCTTGCAATTATTATAAATCATTAAATTAATTTTCATAACACTAAACTTTCGAAACTTCTTTATCTGTAGATTATAAATGTAAGTATATATATATATATATATATATATATATATATATATATATATATATATATATATATATATATATATATATATATATATATATATTAATTTAACATAATAAATAACAATATGTAGCACATTGTGTGCCTATGAGCATAGATAATATTGTGTACGGAATTAAAATATAATTATCCAATTTTGAGAAATTAAAACTTCTGTATTCCATGAATTCGTCCAAAATTTTCTAATCCAAGAAATTATATTAATGTTATACGTGAGTCTCGGTGTAACGTTGAACTCTCGTGACCTCTGACACAGGTTCACGGCGGTAAGTTCAGCGTCGAACTTTGCGTGAATTGCGTGGTAACCGTGACAACGATGCCAGGAGGACTTCACGCCGTAACCGCCCCTCCTAGGGAGCAGCCATTTCCGTCTCGTTATCGCACTGATTTCAACGGTTACGTAGTAAATGATGTTACGTAATAGTGGGGGGGGTTGGGGGATATACCCCCTCACTCATACTTGTGAGGGGGTAAAGTATATCTCGTCCCTCTCACTATTTGTATATATACTATTATAAAAGTTGTGCTTTTATAAATTATACAATATAATATATTTTTTTAATTGAAATATATTGTATAAATATAAATTATCAATATACTCTAATATTTCTATATATCTAAATTGTTCTCTCTTCCTCCTCCTCCCTCATTCCCTGCTTTCCTCCCTTTCTACGTAATAGCACATCTCTCTATCAGTGCACCCATGGGTACCCGGCGACGCCCACTATTGCGTAATACATCAGTATGTGTCATGTGATCTAGGAGCGATCTCTCGCTCACAGCACTAGGCTGTAGTATAGCGGTTGTGATTACCAAGTCTTTGTATCAGGCAGGTGGAAGTAGTGTGGCTCCCTTACTCGCTCCCTCTAAGTGTGGGCTTCTTATTGACAGTGATAACTGCCAGGCAATGTCCGCTACTAACTATCGTCTAACATGTTACAATTATGTCTGTAGGGGCAGAATGTGTTACAAAATGGGGGTATCCCACTACAAGTATTTCCGGCAACTTGCCGGAAAGTAAGGGGGTTTCCCACTACAATTGTAGTTAACTTGATAGAAAATCGTTTTAAAGTTACAATATTTCCCTCAACTTGCCGTTGCTTACTTGTAGTGGGATGTGACCCCTTTAATAGATAGAGAGTTATCTAATCGATGCAGGGTAATGTAATCTAGTCACGCTCCACCTGTCACAGATTTGCCCGAGTTCTCTGAGCCGCCGTACTTTGCCCAGCAGGTCGGAGTGTTCGAGATAGTACGCCGCGCTCCCCCTGGGTCCCGTGGTAGCAGGGCTGGTGGTGGGGCTGGTAGCGGGGTTGGAGGATACGACGCGATGATGAGGCAGACTATAGTAGACGCGCCCCTACACTGGTGCCCGTTCTCTATGGTTCAGACCATCGCTATTGTCGGCGACTTTCATTGGTTAGTACAGGCTACGCTCTATCACTTGGTCATTAAATGTATCGCATATATATAAAGACAAAATATATATATATGTATGTATATATATATATATATATATATATATGTATATATATAATTTTATATTTTAACACCATATAGAATATTCTTACGAATAACCCTTAATAATATATTAGTAAATTATTAATAATAAATTGTTGCCGTTTTAGTTATGTTTACTCTTTCTTAATTTGAGATATCAAGAGTGTATCTAGGATACATATGGATTTTTATAACCACAAAGATCATAAAGTAAACTTTGTTATTAATCTTGTAGAGTTTATCTTTCTCTCTCTATATCTCTCCCTGCCTCCTCCTTCACTCCTGTCCTTTATCCCTCCCTCTATATCTCTCCCTCCCTCCTCCTTCACTCCTATCCTTTATCCCTCCCTCTATATCTCTCCCCGCCTCCTCCTTCACTCCTATCCTTTATCCCTCCCTCTATATCTCTCCCGGCCTCCTCCTTCACTCCTGTTCTTTATCCCTCCCTCTATATCTCTCCCCGCCTCCTCCTTCACTCCTGTCCTTTATCCCTCCCTCTATATCCCTATCTCACTTCTCCCACACCCTTCTCCCGCCTTCCTACTATCCCTCCTTCTCTCCTCCTTCCCTCCTTCCCTCCTTCCTTCCTGCCTCTATAACCCCGTCTCCCCGCAGGTCAGATGTAAACGTTACCGTAGACGTGCACATCCCTCTCGGCGGTAAGCGGTCAGCTACGGCCGTATTCCTAGCCGTCAGAGTCAATGACACCGGCTGTACGACCTTCATGGCCAAGGGCGTCTACTTCTTCGCAGACTTCCATCGGCGCGAGTGGAGGCTCTCTCTAGATCTAGGTCAGTATGTCATAGAGATGATAGCTAGGTCGTACTGTAACACTCAGGGGGGGTCACTCTAGATCTAGGTCAGTATGTCATAGAGATGATAGCTAGGTCGTACTGTAACACTCAGGGGGGGTCACTCTAGATCTAGGTCAGTATGTCATAGAGATGATAGCTAGGTCGTACTATAACACTCAGAGGGAAGGGGGAGGTTACTCTAGATCTAGGTCAGTATGTCATAGAGATGATAGCTAGGTCGTACTATAACACTCAGAGGGAGGGGGGAGGTTACTCTAGATCTAGGTCAGTATGTCATAGAGATGATAGCTAGGTTGTACTGTAACACTCAGGGGGAGGGGGGTCACTCTAGATCTAGGTCAGTATGTCATAGAGATGATAGCTAGGTTGTACTGTAACACTCAGGGGGAGGGGGGTCACTCTAGATCTAGGTCAGTATGTCATAGAGATGATAGCTAGGTCGTACCGTAACACTCAGGGGGAAGGGGGAGGTTACTCTAGATCTAGGTCAGTATGTCATAGAGATGATAGCTAGGTCGTACTATAACACTCAGAGGGAAGGGGGAGGTTACTCTAGATCTAGGTCAGTATGTCATAGAGATGATAGCTAGGTTGTACTGTAACACTCAGGGGGAGGGGGGTCACTCTAGATCTAGGTCAGTATGTGTTACATCATATATGTATAATAATAATAATAATAATATAACAGTTTATTGCCTCAAGAGCCGTTTACAGAGGTATGCATGAGTTGTTACCAGTACTGGTACTGTAAACAATGGGCTGGGTTCAGGGGTCACCTGCCTACTTGATACATGGAGTGTGATGTTTGTAGCCTGAGTGTAGGTCAGATGGACAGTGGTCTGTTGATACAGCGCGTAGACTGTCCATGCAACAGACATCACACCCTTAATCTATTATAATAATCATATATTGTATAATAATATCATATATATTCCTGCGTTAATAACTATTATAAATGTGTACTATAATATACGCTATTCCTAAATAATATAGTAGTTCTACTCTACGCATTCATGCATAGTTTCCCTTAGCGAATAACTCGACACCGGGCCACTTTATACACATAGACATTGTACACTGCTAGGCTGGCATCAGTATACTAGTCACATAACCTTATCAACGGTAGAGCGATGCTAGCGCAGCAGATTAGTGGTTTACTTTAAATGTAAGAATCACGATGACTAGATCATTTTACGTTATAAAATTATCAATAATATATAATATTTCTAAGGATACAAAGTCAATGTATTAATTGTAATATGTGTAATATGTGCGAATTATATACATAGTGTTATGTTAATGCAGTATACAGTTCTTTACAATTAGTTGAGATGTAATTTACCTCCTCTAGATCAAGTATGGAAAGACTTATCCAAGGGGTAATGAGAATGTAATATTATGTACAATACCAATTAGGGGTGATAGGGTGTGATATACTAATTAGGGGTAATAATTATTACTAGAATACTACTATTAGTACTAGTATACTGACCATGTGGGGCATTTTATCTCTACGCCATACATCACGCAGCACACCATGCATCACATCATACATCACATCACGCAGCATACCATGCATCACACCATGCAGCATATCAGTAATCACATAAAGCAGCATATATATAATATCAAGCTGGGCATCAATCATTACACTGCATACATTACCCAGCATGCCCTATACCACTAAATCACCCCACATTTGCAGCTGAAACTATACCATACGCATCGGGTAAATATACATTCAATGGAGGAGAATGGTATACAATGACACTATATCTAAAGGTTTGTTTACAGGTGTATGGGTGTGTGGGTATGTGTGTGTATGGGTGTGTGAGTGTGTGTGTGTGTGGGTGTGTGTGTATGTGTGTGTGGGTGTGTGTGTGTGTGTGGGTGTGTGTGTGGGGGTATATGTGTGTGGGGATGTGTATGTGTGTGGGTATGTGTGTGTGTGTGTTTAAGCATGTCTAGGTGTGTGCATAACACTATACAGAACACTGTGTATAGCATGTATGTAACGCATGTACGTGTATGTACGTGTATATCGTTATTGTTGTTATTTTGGTTGAGTCCTTTCTTCCCATCCATGAACATATTTTACACTTTTCACTTATAATCATTGATTCTAATGTCCCTTCGAAGCCTCTCTCGTGTTAAGGCATCCGTGGTTTTAACGAGAGCCGATCAATTATTTATACACATTTATATAAGATCACTTCTAAATAATATTTAAGACATATTTTAATGTTCCGGAAGGGACTCGAACCGCGACCTACTGCTTGTGTGTCTGACGCCTTAGCCACTGAGCCACACGGGCAGTTTTTAATACACATATATAAACATATATGCACCCATAAGTGTATGTATGCAACGTAAATAGTTGATTCTCTTTTAGTCATTCGTTGATTTCGTAATTAAATTATACATTTTAAATACTACTTTATTTCACACTTATATAGTATTTCCCATATGTATATATTTATAATGATATCATAATGTATAGTGTATCATAATGTACAATTAAGATACATTGCGATATAGTCTTACCATGAGAGCTACTGATTAACTTGCACTGCGTCGATGTACTCTGCCTACGTTACATAATCGTTAATAACGACAACACTCACCAGGGGCGAAACATCGCGCTGGCCGTCAACGGAGACGTGATCTATTCGCGAGACGACTTCGCGACCTTGAACTCTCACGGATTTGTAGGCATCGGTACTGCTAATTACGGTCTAGCAGATTTCGATAATTTCAAATGCGACAATATCAATTGATCTGTGTTCTTGCCTTGAAAAGTACCCTCGTTTGAGAATAATGAGGTCTTAAGTATTACCTAATATCACATATATATATATATATATATATATATATATATAACACATTGTTCTTATATATATAATTTGATATTATTTTCATAGATTACTCAATATTTACAACATAAAGTCATCATATATTGAACATAATTTCCACACACAAAGAATAATATAATATTGTAATTCTGATTATAATTATTTATCTTACAAGTTATGATAAATATGTGTTATCTGTTATCTATTGTTCGTTTATATATATATATATATATATATATATATATATATATATATATATATATATATATTTATATATTTATATATTGATTATATAAAAAACTAACATTTTAAATCAGATATACGAATTTATTAATACATATTTATGTATTAAAAGTAGATATATTTAAATTATAACAAGCTAATCATATATAAATATATAGATTACATAATATAAATAACATTTATAATAATTATATATATATAATCATGTGTTTATTATAATCATATATTATGTTATGTTGTTACATTGTTCTTGTATTATTATTATTTTATTATTTGCTTCTCGGGCCTACTTGTCCCTATTGTAGTGCCTAATAAACCATTTATCATCATCATCATCATCTTAATCATAAATAGAATATATAACTTTTACCAAACACAATTATAATATTTTAAATATAATATATATATATTTATAATATATATGTATATAAATATATATGTATTAGGATTAATAACAAGTATTGTCTACGTTTATAATACGGCTAGATTACCAGGATATATTGTCATATAATTATATGTAATTATTAAAGATAATTAAATCGATATAATAATATAGAATACCATAGGTTACTCACAAATAAAAATGTTCATTAATTTTACAATATATTACTTATGTATATTAATATATATTAGTATATCAACATATATAAATATATATATATTTATTGTTAACTATATAGGCAGATTCCTATACTTATTATATACGGTAAAATGAATACTATATGTTGTTTAATGCACTTTCTATTCTACGTATTGCTCGATTCTATTCTATGCTATTTAGTAAATTACAAGACAAGAGTTAACAAGTTACAGTTATCTTTATTCAAAGTATGATTACGGTCAACACGTTCACTGCCATCACCCACGATACATGTAGGCTCTACACGCCCACCATCTTTTTAGGGGCGTGTCTATACAATTAATATTCAGTGATACAATTACAAAGGTTCCGCTGATTGGTATAGAGCTGTTCATCGTCACTCTTATCTCTATCGACGCTATATAACATACTATAACTCAACACACTCAATGTAATATGTGTTTATATACCCATTCATAGCCACAATTATACCTTAGCTTATTCATTGCGCGAGCTATATATATAATGATACAAACTCATTTATACCCAAAAGTACTCAAGTACCACACTACATAACATATATAGATCTATACCAATAAGTACTCAAGTACCACACTACATAACATATATAGATCTATACCCACAAGTACTCAAGTACTACACTATATAACACATATAGATCTATACCCACAAGAACTCAAGTACTACACTACATAACACATATAGATCTATACCCACAAGAACTCAAGTACCACACATATAGATCTATAACTAAAGTCTTAATATAAGTCCTAGTTTTTTTTAATATAACAGAATATAATATAAATAGTTTTCAATTTACTTTCTTTATTTCCAAAGGGATTTAAAGTAATACATGTGTCTCTTCTGCTTGTTGTCCATAATTTATTAGTATTTAGTGAAATACAGGACATAGGTGCAGGAACATTATTTTTAAAATTTTAATAGACAACTAGATTCCATATATTATACAGACAACAAAAATAAAAAAAACAAGAAAATCAAAAAAAAATTTAAACAAAAACAGATAAATTTGAACATCAATACAAATAATTTATATAACAATATATTTAAAAAAAATAACATTATAATAATTATATGAGTTTTTTTTTGATTAAATTTAAATATTTATTTACCTATATAATTTATAATTTACCAAACATCATTGAGTAACATATTTGTGACTCTTTTCTTAAAAAGATTTTTATATATTGTATGTTGATTGGAAGTAAGTTCCAAAGTTTTTGACCTTTGATTTTTTACTGTTAAATTTCTTGTTGATTTGGAAATTGGAATGGAATATTTGTCTTATTCAATATATTTCTTATTTATTTTAGTATATATTTC
This sequence comes from Osedax fenrisi, assembly GCA_964019155.1. Taxonomy (NCBI): domain Eukaryota; kingdom Metazoa; phylum Annelida; class Polychaeta; order Sabellida; family Siboglinidae; genus Osedax; species Osedax fenrisi. Next base: position 2,710,782 of record OZ025239.1, read on the forward strand.
ATTTAAGTTTATTGGAAATTATTTGCATAGTAGTATAGTATTTTAGATTATCTAGTTATTTTATTTTTATATCAAGTATTTTATTTGTTATGAATAATTATATTGTTCTCATTATTTTATTATTATTATTATTATTTTTTTTTTAAATTATAGTTGCATTTATAGTATTATTTGAGAATGTATTTTCTCATAAGTTAGATGTAGACTACCAAGATCTCACATAACCTCAAGGTTATAGGAGGTCTTGAAACTACACCGTAATACTATTGTAAATTATCATGCAATTTATTGTAATGAATTTGCCAAATGTAGAGATTGAAAATTAAATTTAGGAGAGTTTGTTATTTAGATTAATAATACGAGCTTTGAAATCAAGTTTTATATCAATATTAATACCATTATATTTATTATTATATACGTTATTTATAAGTGTATCATTTAATTAAATTATATTATTTAGGTGTTTACTTAATGGGAATGTACGACGTTCATTTTTTTCTAAATGATTGTTTTTTTTTTAATTTGTTTATAAATTTATAATATAAAAAAAGAATCTTTTAAATGGTATTTAGTAATTACTATTTACATCATGTTTCTATGCAAATAATATAACACAGTTTAAAACACCAATAAGAAAATATGTTTAATGTAAAGACCATTTAAAAGATTATTTTATAATAACAATAACAATAGTATAACCAGGGAGTCTCCCTTGTATAATATACCACATATAATAGTACATATATAATATATTATTTGTTCCCATTTAATAAATGATTTATTCATAACTATAGCAAATATTTTTTGAAGAAAATTTTCAGAAAATCCTTGACAAAAATATATAATTGGTAAAAAACTCATTTTAAATCAATGATTTTGATTCAATTCTTTTTTTGAGGAGGGGTCATAACTATATTCGTAGTCATACAATGGTTATGTATAATAGCATATACAATGTATATTATACATAGAATTAGGTAGACTGCTATTGGAGATAAAGTTTGTTCACCAATTTGAATGATAATCTGCCATTGTGTTTATCTATTAATATAAAATGATTACAATTATATAAATAAGTACACACAATCATATAATATTATAAAATAATGTTACCAAACCTAGTAAAAAATGAAGTTATATAATATTTATTTTTAAATATTTTCATTTAATGACTAAATATTAATTTACTAAATAACTAGCTTATATAAGATGGAGATTGCACAATTTTAGATTAATATATAATTAATATATAAGTAATTTATTATATGAAAAATTCCAATTAAATGTATATTATAATTAGATATTTACAACTACTATTTACATATTTTTCAATTGACAAATTATAAAGAATATCACTGAATTATATTTGAATCAATATATGTAATTCAATGAATTCTCATTGTATGCAGATATTTAAATAGTGAAAAAAATATAGCAGTCTACACAATTATAAGTCTATGTATAATAGGTATATCAAAGATTTTTCCGGGAATTTCTAAAGACAAATTTTGATACAAGGATTATAGATCTTGTTTATATCCATTAGCTTATAATTATTGACTTGTATAATTTTTTTACATTATATTGTTTGTTATTTTTTATAATTAATTAATTTATTATCATAATAATTATGGGTCCCTTTAGACAAAATGAAGATTGGTTATGTCCAGATCCTAGGTAATAATTTACAATAATGTCGATTTTATTATATTAAATTTAATATTTATATAATTTTAATTTAATATTTTTATAAAAGCTGTATATCAACTAAATGCAACATTTTTAAACAATCCTGATAGTAACTATCTCATAATTCAACTACACATGGCGCTAATTATAGCTAAATAATATCGTAATATATAGTAAACGATTATAGTTTAATATAAAGTATATATCTAGATGTATGTCATGTATAAAACATGCTTATTTATATTCGATATAATATTCAATATTATATTGTATAATAAATGGTACCTACACGTAATCCACACATTGAAAATTGAAAATCCGCACAAGTGACTACCGCAATTTTAATTAATATCTGCATATAATATTATTGGTCATTATAATTAGCGTATATCTATTTATTATAAAAAGATACTCTAATGATTATAACTGAATAACCAATAAAAAAGTAACCATTGCAGAGATAGCGAACGGACGACGTCCTTGGTATAATCAAGTAAATAATAGGCTTTTAATAATTTATCATTTGGAATCGACTAGCGCCAATTATATTTGAATTATTGTGTTTAGTTGGCTCTAACAAGTTTTAAATAAATCATTTATTAAATGCAATGCACTTTATTTTTATTTTTAAAATATTAAACGGTTAAATCCTATTAAATCCTTTAATAAAGCAATACTTCCTATAGTTACTATATTATAGTACATATAATTATGTACTATAAATAATAGGCTTTTAATAATTTATCATTTGGAATCGACTAGCGCCCATTATATTTGAATTATTGTGTTTAGTTGGCTCTAACAAGTTTTAAATAAATCATTTATTAAATGCAATGCACTTTATTTTTATTTTTAAAATATTAAACGGTTACATCCTATTAAATCCTTTAATAAAGCAATACTTCCTATAGTTACTATATTATAGTACATATAATTATTATAGTTTAACTATAAACTTTAACCATTAACTATTAGTTACTATTATAATAATTATAATTATAATTATAGTTCAACTATATGGGTGTTAGTTGATATCAAATTATTATATTACTTTAATAATAGCAAACACATGTCCTTGATAATGTTATCCATGATTATCATGATGATACACATGCAGAGATTCATACTCTATTAACCTATAATCTTTAGCTATATATTCCGATGTTTTTTCCATATCATTAGAAAATGTGTTTTCTTTAAAAATACTTAACAAAATGTATAGATAGTAAAATTGTATACAAATATATACACCACAAGATAATCACGAATAAATATAGTAAACTGTGTATAGTATTGTTCACAAATGATTGCCTTTAGTCGAGATACAGATTATAGTCAACAGTAATAAGACGGCTTCTATATATCGTCTGCGATTTTAATTCTTTTGATTATTTTGTTTTCATAAATGGTTATAGAATTCCAATAATTTTCCAAAGTAAAGATGTATTAGTACAAATTGTGTACGTATATCAAATTTATAAATGATATTTTGGGTTATGAACGGTAATCCGACCAAGATATATTATATATATCATATAATATATGCCTATATCGAACTTAAAAATGTTTATCTAAATTAGTCATATTGTAATCGTGTAATAATACACACACATACACACGTATCTATAAATGTTGTAATCACAAGAATACGAGTCATAACTAACGTATACTTTTGTATAATAGATTGATACACACTATTAGCAAAGATTTTGCGAAGCAAAGATATAACACTCCCTATGCATGCAACGTAATTTAGTAATATCCCCAACCGCTGCTAGCAGTAGTATCGAAATCACTGAAATAGATTTAGGTTCGGCTCTGTTTACATACAACAATGTTTTCATTGCTCTATTAAATTACATGCAATATAAATTAGCTTTTACTCACTAAATATATACTTATAGTATTTAAAACATACATATCATATTTGTTTGTTATATATTAGTAATGAACACTTAGTTTTCATCATATAAATATTAATTTAAAGCATATTATTTAACATTTTAAAATTGTATAGTTAAATACGAATTTACATTATAAACAACACATAGTTCCTAAAAGTAACCCGCTATAGGTGGCACTGGGGTATTTTGTATACAAATTCGAATTAGACGATTTCGCGTAAGTGTTATATCTTTCCTTCGGAAAATCTTTGCTATTAGTATCGTCTACTTATGGATTATGATGTGCTATTATTCTTGATATACAATAAAATCACGTTTAACATATGCCTACATTTATATAAACACTAATTAATACACATTATGTTAAGGGAGTTTAGCGATTAGATTATTTTAAATATCGCAAAGCTTTTGACCATAATCCATCTAAATGATGTACAGTATAATATTGTTTTTTATAATATTTATTTGTAGCCTTACTTATGCAATGTATGATGTATTATATAATGTATACTTTATATTAGTTTTATCATTAGTTTGAAATTATTAATAATTAATTTAATTTTAAATATATAGTATAGAATACGCAGATTAATTATAATGGGCAATCATATTATTATAAATATTATGATAATTATGTGTAGATAATATTTAATATACCGTGCGTCGCTTGTGCAGATTTCTTTAGGATATCATATTTTGTCTAGACAAATTAGATATCAACATAACTTTTTGAATATTTTTATTAATAATTTGTAACAATTAAATATAGAAAATAATTATTTTTATTTATTAATTATTTATTTTGCATTTTTGCAAACAAATTTTTTGGATAATTAAATTTGTTATTTTGTTTGAATGTTTATAAAATATTGATATAAAAATGATATTTACTGATTTAGAAAAGTATAGAAAATATACCATTAACTTAATAGCTAATCATTAATTAAATCTAATATTTCATAATTAGTATGGGTAATATATCTTGAATGTATATTTGTATGATGTATATAATTATTATACTCTATTAGATTTTACCAATATTATATCCATGAATTAAATATTCGATAAATAAATTTTGATGTCAACAAATTACTGATTTAAAAATTCTTTTACCAAAAATAAACCTTATATTGTTATATTGTCAAATAAAAATATTAAAAATATACATCATTTTATTTATAGAAATAAAATTTTTATCATGAGTATAAATTAACCAATAATACAATATATTTACAAAATAATATATAAATATATATACATATTCAAAATTAAATCAAATTTTATATTCAATATTTCAATTTATAGTTATAACGGCATTTAAAATGCTTCTTTTATCAGTACTATTCCACATAAAAGCATACTTATTGCAACATTTTAAAGATAATATTTTAAATTTAATTAATAAATTATAAAAAAATTATAAAATGATAGCAACATTTTATGATGTCATGATGTATCGAGTGCACTTAAATAATAGTATTTATAGTCTATACGAGTAGTACATTATTTATAGTTAATTAGAAATTCATATGAAATAGTGTCATAAGAATATATTTCTATCATACTCGGTATACTATATTATTAGTAGTATTATATGCAAATCTATGTTAATATTTACGATTGTAATAGACGCTAAAGTCATGAAAACGACTCGCAAACATCCTAGGGTACCGGTAAACTCGGACCACTTTTGAAGTAAACTCGGACCACTTTTGAAGTAAACTCGGACCGCTTTTATACTTTAACCCATATTATAGAAGTATACTATATATAGTTATTTTAAACTGGTCCTAATCTTCTTCAAAAGTATTCCGACTGTATTACAAAAGTATTCCGACTTTATTTCAAAAGTAGTCCGACTTTATTTCAAAAGTGGTCTGAGTTTACCTGGTCCGAACTTACCTAGTATTCCATCTAACCCATACCACCACTACACCGACTAACCCATACCACCACTACGCCACCTAACTAATCATCTCACCCTCTCTTTCGAACAGTTGTGGAAACAATAACTTCGCCAGACGAACGGAATGCAATAAATGCGGGGTCGGTTAGTACGCTAGTGAGAGACACACCCCACCCCCACCCCACCACCCCACGTGTTACCCTCACCGGTAACGGGGTATCTATTCGCGTCGCGTGTTTTTGACGCCAAACCGTTCATTTCCAAGCGAAACCCTTTGATAAGTCAACGTTCAAGCAACAATGCCACGAGATCGGAGACACGATGGCGGAGAAGAGTAAGGGCCTGTTCAGCGCTGAAGACTGGCAGTGTTCTCAGTTAGTTTCCAGTCGTTCGTCTCTATACGTAGTACATTCAATCTACTTATTACAAATAGTTAATAATTACAAATAATTACTTATAAGCTTGTTCAGTTATACAAAAGTTTATTGTATTTATCTAATTGAAATTATACGTATTTATTATAAAAATAATATTTTTCGAATCACGTATAACTATAATGTAACATTGGAAAATAAGTGATTACTATGAAATATAAATTAAATATTCATTTATAAATAATTTCCATTTATTAATCTTGTTATTCCTTTTACGCTTTCTTTAATTCTTTCTAATTAATGAAACTTCATATGTAGATGTGGTAATGTAAACTGGGCCCGTAGAAATACTTGTAATGTATGTATGTCACCAAAGAATAAAACAATAGAAAATAGAACAGGTTATTAATACTATATTATATCAATGACAGGATGTCTGCTAACGCATATTTAGTGAAACTTTTATTTTCCGATTGAGTAATATTATCATATTATATCATGGTCTAGGAGTACAAATTTAAATATGATACGAAAATCAAGGACAAAACTCATTTTAAATCTTTAAATATGATTATATTAATTCATAATATAATTTAATACACATTATATTAATTGAAATGTCGATATAAAAAAACATCGTTTAATTCTAACCTAATTTATAAATAAATTCGTATTTTTTATCAAATGTTTTTCTAGAAATACAATTTAACATATGAAAGTATTTTTATTTGACAAATACATATCCTTGATATCATTTATGCAAAGATTTAAATCATTGAAATATAATTAATCATACCACTGAAAAGTACATAGATCGGAGTACAAAAAGTAACCATTACAGAGATAGCGAGCAGGTCTCCTGTCCTTGCTTATATATAATCTATTACCAAAGATTTTGCGAAGCAAAGATATAACACTCCCTATGCATGAAACGTAATTTAGTAATATCCCCAGCCGCTGCTAGCAGCAGTATCGAAATCACTGAAATAGATTTAGGTTCGGCTCTGTTTGCATACAACAATGTTTTCATTGCTCTATTAAATTAAATGCAATATAAATTAACTTTTACTTACTAAATATATACTTATAGCATTTAAAACATAAATATCATATTTGTTTGTTATATATTAGTAATGAACACTTAGTTTTCATCATATAAATATTAATTTAAAGCATATTATTTAACATTTTAAAAGTGTATAGTTAAATACGAATTTACATTATAAACAACGCATAGTTCCTAAAAGTAACCCGCTATAGGTGGCACCAGGGTATTTTGTATACAAATTAGAATTACACGATTTCGCGTAAGTGTTATATCTTTCCTTCGGAAAATCTTTGCTATTACTATAAATTTAATTAAATTTGCATAAATTAAATTCGACCTCGTATTGTACGTTTTTAGAATTATTTCTATATCTCCTAGAATATATATTCTAATATTTACCGATAAATTAATTATATTATTATGTTATATATCTAAAGCCGTTGCTGTGCCACTAATCTAAATCCACGTAGTGTTCTCCTACACATGATAACGTAGACACTCTTAGTCATGTTATACCCGCAGCACTAACACATCACCGGTAATCATTGTTATCATCCCGGGCAGGTTTTGGCGGCGGATTCATGGAAAGAGAGAGGAAAGTCGAGTACAAAGACAGGAATGTCGACGACAGTAACAACGAATACGATGAGGTTACGCAGCTCTAATTCCCGTAACCACGTCGTAACCACATCAAACGTGACCTCTTCACACTTGCTGTACTATATGTCGATGTTGCTGCTCCATTGCGCATTATCTTAATGATGATTTATTACCACTTTTAGTACTTTTACTTATCGACTTCATTCATATGTTTATCATTCATTAATCTAAATATGTATTATTATTTGTTTATCTATTTTACATCATCATAACGTCTGAGTCATCAAACTGTTATCGTAACACCGCACCCTCGTACTCAGTTCGGTAGGAAGAAGCGCAAGTTCCGAAAGGAATCCACAGACGACTGCGAAGGCGAAGGGCAGGACTACGGCCTTGACCCCGCGAACCAAGCGGACATCTCCTCACACGCCACGCACACGGAACCCGTAGAAAAGGACGACGAAGAAGAAGAAGTAAAAGAGATGAAAGCCGAGAAGAAGGAGGAGAAGCAGGCTGTAGAAGAAGAAGATGTTAGTAACTCAGTTATCGATGACTCGCCGGATTAATCATCGCGCGCTGTCCTATATCTAGGACGATGATGACGAAGACGATGACTCAGACGCCGACCTCTCTAAATACGCTTTCTCCGACGATAGCGATAGCGAACCCGCACCGAAAGTAGAAGCCCTCCTAGTAACGGGCAGCAAGAGATCATCTAACCCATCCACTGGTGACAGGTAAACCTACACCCCGTCCCCCCCCCACCCCGTTACCCCTCAGCCCCTAGACGACTCACACACGTGTGCGCGCCGATCATTCATTACACGCGCCCTATCTCGTACATTTCAGACGCGACCGTCGCTCTACGCCCTAATCTGACAGCCCCCAGTCGTCGACACTACCGCCGAATGGTACGTATTACTTAACTCACCTGTCAATCACTAACGGTATGATGTCTGTAGCGTGCACAGTTGTATTTGTTGACATTGATATAGTACTCGTAACATAGACGGGTGGATAGTTTTAATGTATCTGCGTTGTTTAGATGTGTTTATTAAGTGTTTATTTCAGCGAGATTCTTAGCGAATAAAGACGTAGATTTCAACGAGATTCTTAGCGAATAAAGACGTAGATTTCATCGAGATGTAATCACGATTAATCGCAATGTACGAGATATTCGTATCGTTATCACTATCTAGTCTGACTACTGTAAATACCTGTACACGCTATACAACTGTGCCAGCTAATAATATTACACCTAACCCTTACACCTGACCCTTCTACCTAACCCTCTTTCATCCTACGTGTTAACCTCATTTAAGGGGATGTCACATGACGCCCGCCTCTCTATGTATAGAGATAGCAAATAATGGGTCTACACAAAACTAGGCACGCAGAATTCTATTCATTGAATTGAGCTAATTTTGTTTATATTCTATTCATTAAATGTATACACATGTTATTACAGAACGTAATTTTTATAATATATATATATGCACACATTTAATTTTTTAATTTAAGGAATTTCTATAGAAATTGTTATTTTTTGCAATTATGCACATACAAATTTAGAAAATGTCTTCTGTAATAGTATTCATATATATGTTATTTATATAATGCAATACAAATTACTAGAATACATAAAATAGTTTTTGTGATACCTACATTTATATACACATACCTAGCGCGAAATAATTATTATGAGAAAACAGCATTTGAATATATATGAATACATTATATATCATATATAATGAATATATATAAACCACTTTTTATGTTATTTCTAGACTTTTTTCATAAATAATTTGTTTACAGATATTAAAAAACGAATCATAGAATAGTATTATGAAATAAAAAAATTTTGTAATACACATTTTTTTTCACCAAAACAAGGTGTGTGACATCCCCTTAAGAATTGCACTTAAGCTTTCAATGTAATTACATACAATTCACGAGGATTATTACGGTATCTAATTACATTCGACGAACTCTAGCACTAGGCCTAAAGTTCTATTCTTAAATGCCTATGTATGAATCATAAATATCTATTATTACTCATCTTCCCTACCTCTAACAACACTAATTCACATCCCCGATCTCACAGATTTTAAATTCCCTTTCGGCCGGGGGGTTGTGTTGACCTATCACCCCTCACAGCACGTAGTTTAACTGCTGCTGTGACAGTGGGCGTGGCAGGGGGGCGTGGCTACATCTCAATGGGCGTCACCCATCAGCACCACGATGCATAGACTTACCACGCGTTATCATTACCTACATCAATTCAATGATACGTTTATGTGTGTGTATATATATATATAATCGTACATATACATTTAATTTTATTAAAAATCGTGTAAAATCACTACTTTTATTACATTTATTACAACAACCAAACCTCAACAATATAACTAGAGGTGTCGTTACGCTATATTAAACATTACCACGGCCACGCGCTTCAGTAGTCGGAGCAGTGCTTGCCGTAGTCTAAACCTCTGATGCAGTTCACTTTAGCCGAGTCATGCGGAAACATCCGATGCCAGTTAGCCCCGCGTTCCATGCAGTACTGCATCGTGTACATGCCGCACACCATTTCACAAGTTGCCCAGCAGTATCTCTGGTAACAATGATATTAGTGATTAGTAGGGGCGCTGCAACGGGGGGGATATCTCCCCCCCCCCACTTTAAAATCTATGGGGACCTCCTATGTATTGGTCCCCCCACTTTTACCATAACATTTATTTTGATTGGTTGGTCCCCCTACATACATACCATCGTTCCAATGCCCCTAGTGATTATATATGTTAGGTTTATGTGAATGATATGGTATTATCAAGAATAGGACGTATGCATCTCTGCAAGAGTACATTTTTGTAATCCAAAATTGACACTATTTTTTGGTAGTTTTAATTGTATTTCAAAGATATTTATTTATTTATAAAATAACAATGCATTCAGTTATTAAATTTGTATTTCTATATAAATATTTTATTAAAACATACTATTTTACTAAAATATATTTATAAATTAGGTTTAAATTGTAAGATTTGTTTTATATATTATTTATGTCGACCTTAAAAATAATATACATTGTATTACAATTTTAATATAATTATATTGAAATCAATTTTGTATTGATATTTTGATTGATATATAAATAAAATTAAAATATGTACTAACCATAATGCAATACGATAAAATCATTGAAATCAGGGTTGTTGGATTTGTTGTGGTTTATTTGGTATTTTCGTTAAGAATATTTGTTTTTTATTAATTATATAATTTGTATTAATAATTTTTATATTGAATGTTATGTGTAATAAATACTTCTATGATAAAAGTACTATAGTATAATTTCTACAAAGATTCAGTAAATTATTTCCAAATTGTATTTTTCTTTCAGCCAGGCATTTTTTAAAATAAATACCTTTATATAATACACATAATCTATACTATTATTAATAATATTGATACTATTATTAAATTATACTATAATAAAGAAATTAATATTCAATACTGTTATATAAAAAACCAAATAAACTAAACAAATAAGTTCAATAAAACTGAACAACCATGTAATTCATGCTTCTCTCCAGATGGCAGTGTTAACTTATCTGATGTTTGTTAAAGTATATGATTATCTTTAATTAATTCAGAGTGATATACGATTAACTATATTTAATATATTTATAAATAATTTTATTTTTATGAAATAAATTATTAGTTGTATTATATTTTTAATATTATCTATGATATACATAATCTACTATTTTATATATTTATCAATAATTTTATATAAACTGTTTTTTTTATCAAAAAAACCGAATAACCCTGATTTGTATAAATTAAAAGATTCACAAAATATGAATCAACAGACATCCTATCCTTGATATTATTTATGTTTACTGTACAATATTTAAAAGATTTTATGCTGTATGATTATTATTCAACATATAGTTAGATTTTACATACAAACAAATATATATAAAATTAGATACGTATATATATAAAGTTAGATATGTATAGTACTCACATCAACTGGTGCAGCATAAACTGATAATACAAAGCAGAAGAACAGTATATATTGTAGTATGATTCCCTGTAAAATATATGTGCCTGTTTATACAGAGACGAAGCAAGTAGTGATCAGTTACCATTGTGGATGTTATGCGCTGCTCTACTTGAGGTTTAATGAATTCATATTATCATTACGTAAATAAATTGTTATCTTTCCGCGATGCATGATTACGTAGAGTTATTTATATTCTCGTTAATCTCCTCCAGGCACATAGTCGTGTTGCCAACTAAATAATAATCATTGCATAATCAACAACGATAGTAGAATGGCATCACTAATGGCGGATTGATATTCCGATAGTGGTTCAGTAAGAGATAAAAACAAACCGCTATGGTAAATGTATGAAACGATGTATTATGGTGTAGATTAGTCGTGTATAATAAAGCCATTAATATAATAAGTTAATACACTAAATAATTAGTTCTTCAAATTTGTTACCAATAACACTTATAATATATAGTAGTGTATTTATTTATGGTTGGTATGGAGAACATGTTTTATTAAAATTATTAAATATATAACGAGTTATTGGGTTTAAAGGTCACCTTCAGATATTTCCAGGAAACCTATTTACATATAAATAACTAACTCACAATTTATATTTAGTTTACTCTATACTATTGTTAAAATGATGCTTGAGAATTTATATAGATATATTCTTGTTTCAATATATTTCTTTAGATATCTCTTCCAGTATCTATTATGTAATTAATTCTGAATATTCTGAATCTAGTCAAATATACATCATTATTATTGATAATTGTCAACTAAACCTACATTATTGAATAAAAAGTCTTGTGAAACAAATATAATTTACTTAATTAATATGGATAAATGTACTTTTTTTAATATTCAATAATATAAAAAGTTGCCTAGTTATAAGAAGAACTATGGAATGATTAAAAGCATATCATGAATAGGTGTCATCAATAATGAGAATCATATTGTAACAATTTATATTCATATCTGTAATTCATATAGATTTATCTTTTACCAATAAGAATATTATTTTATGGGGTGATTTCTATTTGAAGAAAAATAAACTTCAGATGTAATTAATGTTGTTCATTATATATATAATGTAAGGTAAATCTTCAGTCAATACATATATTTACAGTTTTCCGACTGCGAATTGTGCTTATAAATCAATCGGGCATCCATATATATTTGATGTTTCAGATTAAATTAATGGGTTTTCAGTAGTTTCTTCAGTAGTTAATGGTGCCACTATACATGTAATAAAGCAAGCAGACCTATACATACTTGCAGTCTACTAAAGTGGAAATGTTTAGATAAGAATGAAGTCAAGCTGTATCATCAGAATTAACTTACCCGTATTAGAGATGCATAAGCTAGAACGTGTTATAGCTAATGGGATATAGGTTAGATTATAACAAACTCGTCTATCAATAAGATATACTACATAGATAATTAAATTATCATTTATATCAAGATACATTTTTACTACTGTTCATTATGTTATGGATAATTGTATGCATTACACATAGAACTAGTTATCAATACTATTACTACTAAGCAGTTCACTTTAAGAATCTATTAATAGATACTGAACCTAATCCATAACTATATCGATGTTTAATTGATGAAAACGATAAGGTGAGGTGTGAGAATTAAGATTACAGAGTAATATTACTTAATTAAATAGAGTCGACTGAAGAACATGAATGATGTTATAAAAAGTACATACACCTAATACGGGTTAACCTTTAACCTTATAAATAACGCATTAATGATACACTAGTATATTATAAAAATTCATGTAGAGTTTAAGTGAAACAAAATTAAAGTTTTAATAAATGAGGTCATCATTTCTTCACATTGATCTATGAAGCATACATACAAGGCAAGTGAATTCCATAAGGTAGAATGGCCCAACTGAACGATATTTATCTCAATTCTCATTCGCTTAAATCTTCAGTAATTCAAATATACAAATATGATCTAGTTTATTACAAAAAAATAATACGAACATAAAAATCAATGCTTGAAATATATTATGTATACAATAAATTATATTATAATTTTTATTTTATTTATATATAAAATATAATCGATATAATGTAATAAATATAAACGTAATTGATATAATGCAACTACATGAATACCATAACGTAATATGTAAAATCATATTTATTAAGTACAAGTATTTACATGTCATATAAACGAACGAAATAAAAAAGAACTAAAACGAATGAAATATATATTAACAAAACTAAAATAAATAAATCACTATACAATACATTGATCGCGAAACGGGCTTACATTCGTATGCGGCATCGACGCCTCACGTTTATTTATGAAATAAAGAGAGATAACGAACACACCTTCATCACGATACTCGGGCCGAGATGTAACCAGATTAGATAATCAACGATACGATACGAATAAATCTACGTAATCTATATTAAATGCGTGAAAAACGTAATTTGATTTAATGTTTCCGAAGTAGAAAAGTAAGACGAGAATGTGCTGCTGCTGCAGATCTCCGGGGGGGGGGGGGCGGGGGTACAGCCCCTAGTTGAGTAGCCCTCGATGCGCCAACGAACCGACCAATGGGCCGCCTTGCTTGTTGCCGACCACCCACGGATGCGTTATCACGTCCAACAGGGAGAGACGCTCGAGGGGGTTGTGTTTCAGCAGCTGTGGGTACAAAGAAGTCGGGGTGATAAGGGTAATAGGGGTTCGCTTTAGGGAAGGGAGGGGCGCACAAAGCTAGAATCTAATGCAAGTGTTGTTTGTGAAATAAAATATTCGAAAAAATAATATAGTTATACATTACAATAAATGTTAATTGTGAAATTATCACTAAAGATTAAGATATTCATTATGATGATTTTAATGTCATAGGTTATTATTATACATGCACTAAGTGCAACTGTAGGTCACCCCAAGGTCACTACGCTTAGGATGGCAAACACACTGACTATGAAAGTGGATTGTTATTATAAATATATTATACGTTTAAATTGTATATATTATATCAACATTTATAAAAATGAATGTTTTATTTTTGTTGTTGAAAATTTTCCATAGAAATTTATATATCATTAAATATTTACTATAATATAATAGTAATAGTTTAGTGTATACAATATTAGAAACTATATAAAATCTATATTTTGGCTAATAATGATCAATTATTATGATGTATGCATTTCTAGACCACAATTACTAATTATAATGGATTTAAGGGCATGTCACAGCACACACACCATTTCACAGTTTACCATGTAAATAGATAGGCAGCATATGGTCAATTAATAGTCTGGCGCGCAGAATTCTATTCATTGAATCAATATATTTTGTTGTATTGTATTTATAATATATACATGTATACCCCATCGATGTAAAGAAAGTGGATAAGCAATTAAAAAAGAAAGTGGATAAACTTTTATCAATAAATTAACAAAATTGCATCAGTGATTTTGATTGGATATTAGTCATATTATATATGTCAAATATTAAAAAAGTAGACTTTTCGTCGAAATAGATTAAAGTGACTTCTATCTATATCAATGGATTAGATTATAAATATCAATAAAATAGTATGATATCTTCAATTTAAATACACATAATTACGAGGAATGTTGATATAATGTATTTTAAATATATAATTTTATTTTTAGTATATAGTACATTAAAATTGGTAGTAATTATCCATATATATATGTATAAATAAATATTAATTTTAAATAAAAAGCAGTGGGTTTCGACTGCAGCGACCGTAGCGGATAGTGCCATACACTACATTCAATTGCACAGGTCCACTTTCTTTATATCGATGGTATACCCATATTGAAATATATTTATTATATATAGCCTATTGTGTAAATTACTGTTTTAAATTGTTATTTATAGTCATTTATTTTATATAAATTGTATTTTTACTATTATTAGAAAATAATATTTATGAAAGATATCTCTATGGGAATATATAAACATATGTTATTTGTATAATACAGACAAATTAATAATATAGCTATATTAGTTTTTATAATAATAGCATTTATACATTCACTGTTAGTGTGAATTCATTATTTAGAGAAAACAAAATTGAATATATATATAAACAACTTATGTCATTTCTAGACTGTTTTCATGGATAATTTTTTATAATATAATAAAAAACATATCATAGTAGTATTATGAAATAAACTAAATGTTAAATAAAAAAATATTTTCACCAAAACAAGGTGTGTGACATCCCCTTAAAGGAATTCACGGTCTTTAAAATAAAAAATTGTGTAAAAAAAATGTGATATAAAAAATAGATTTTTACATGTATAATATATGATATGTCAACATATTATAGGTTAAAAACATATATAAAGCATAAAAAAAATAATTTGAGAACACTACCTATTTCTAATAAAATAATTATTATATTTTAACACTATTTTTCGATAGTTATATTTTATCAATTTGAATTACTTAAAAACAATGTTATCAATAATATCTTTATTTTAATGTCAACTAGCAACATCTGTTGGTTTTATTATATAAATGCTATTGATTGGTCATTGGCATTATTCTAGAATAATATATATACATACTTGTTTATTTCATCCACTTTATCAAAATATAGTTGGAATTGATAAATTAATCATTATAAATTAATTTGTTGCAATACTTTAAAGGTTGCAATGCAATGGCTACAAAGATCACGTAATTTCGCGCATTATTTACTTTTTTAGGTGACCTATTAATTTGCTTCTAGCTTTTAAACTATTAATAATAAGAATATAAAAAGTAAATAAAATATTAAATATAATTTAATACTGCATATACTGATTATATTTATAAATTTAAAAATTCAACTTATATATATGTTATTTATATTTAAATATCGATATATTTTTTTTTACTAAATTATAAACATATTGTTATTTTAGAAATATCAATTTAAACTATATATATATATATATATATATATACATCGTGAAAGTTGTAGATATTATAGAGTTATAGATTTTGTCAAGGTTTTTATATTTGGAGATAATAATAGCTAGATCAAAAGTTATAATAAATAAACCAGAACGTATATTATAGTTTTTTCTTATATAATTTTAACAAATATATTTTTTAAATATGGTTAATATAACTGTATATAACTTGTGACCTACTTACTTATATTAACTAATACTTATATGTGTTATTGATAACTATGTGTAATATATTATATCATAGTTTATATTACAACATAAATGTATTAGAAAAGTGAATATTTAGTATAATATGTAAAAATAAAATTATTATTGAAAATTATAGATTTAATTAAATTTATTATCAATCTACACAAATAAATATTTTTATGTTGAAATATGTATATCTATTATAATATTTAGATAAATAAATTATCTCTAGTATCATATTAAATTTATAAATTTATATTCAATATATCAAAAATGTATATAACAAGAGAATCAGCAGAATCTCCTACAGAAACATCAGTATCACTATTATCAAATACACTAACAATTCAAATTACTGGGCTATTTACTATGTATTTATTTATGAGTGATTTAACCTATTTTAATATTGAAATATAGGTCATACATTTATAATATTAGTTTTAGAAGGTTATATGAAAATTTTGTATAATAATAGTTAACTATATTATGAAATATTTTCGACATACTTTTAATAATAAATGATAATTAAATTATACATAAAACTATAATTTTATTGAATTTTTCATTATTATTTACCCTAGTGATCATTAAGTGCATAACCTCCATTGATATGTATGTAAACAAATGTCAATTTTAAAAATAAGATAAAAAATCACTAAAATAGCTTTATTTGTACATTATATTATATAAAATTAAAACTATTTTATGAATTATTATTATATATATATATATATAATATAATATATGTCATTAAATAAACATATAACAGTATTGTTATTTTGATATAATATGAAATATTAGATTATTTTGAAATAATTGCATATTTAATTTATTATGTATATTTACAAAAATTGCGTATTATAAGACGTTTAATATAAACTTGGAGAGATTCTGCTGCTTCTTTAGCAAACGCGCTGCTGCTTTAAAAAGGGTTAAACCATATTTGTTATTGTTCCTGCTGAATTTTCTAGCACATTTTATATAGCCTAATTTTTCACCCATAAATATAAATATATACTGACCATATAAGTTTAAATAAGTGGGTAATTTATTACATTGAAGACAATCTGAATCTACGAAACTCTACTTGTGTTGTGTTGTGTTGTGTATGTGTCATGTAATCAATGCTACGCGTATTTAAACTAAATAACATTAGAAGTTTAAATTGATCTAAATCGATGTATCAGCGGATAATAACTAATACGTATATAAGAAAATCCTTCGAATAACTGAATTATAATCATAATATACATTATGTGGAGTGTATTGATTTTATTTATAAATTTGAAAACCCGCACACACATACACACATAGACATACACACACGCACACAAACCCTCAAACCCACACACACGCACACAAACACACCCTCACACACACACACACACACACACACAAAAAACCAGGAGTGTACAAACCGCCGAGATAAGTTGTCTAGCCTCGGTTCGTATGACGCTGGGGAAGTGAAGGTCAACGCGAATGATCCTCTTATAGGTGTCGTTCTGTTTCTCAGACTCAAACGGAGGCCGTCCCACGAGGAACTCGAATATCAGTATTCCCAAAGACCATAGATCTACAGACTCCGAGTGTGGGTGTCCTTCTATCATCTCGGGGGGCAGGTAATCCAGGGTCCCGCACATCGTTTTACGTCTGCGATGGGGGTGTGTTAGGGGGATAAAGGGGTTGGGGGGGTGTGTTAGCAGGGTTGATGGTTTTTTTATAAAAACTAAAAAACCCAGTAATTACTGGTTTTTTCAATAGAAACAAGTACTTTTGATGAAAAATAACAATACTTCTGATTTAAATTAGATATAATTTTAAAACATATTTTTTAATAAAAAATAAATAAAAATTTTATAATGAATATATATATATAATATTATTAATAATACTATATTTCTCATATTAATTCATACGATGATAATAATAGAACGCAGATTGCCTCTCGGTGACGTGACTCTCCGACTCACTAACTTTGAGGAAGGGGCGTGCACTGACCATCCAAAGTCTGCAATCTTGAGTTCCCCGTCGATGCCCATAAGCAGGTTCTCGGGCTTAATGTCTCGATGAATCACCTTCTTTCTGTGGCAGTACATCAACGCGTCGGATAACTGGTATATGTACTGCGTGGTGGTGGTGGGTAGAGGTGTCAAGTGTTACGCATTAATAAACAGTAGTGGTTGTAGTAATGGTAATTAATTATATAATATAATAACTCTGCAATGGTTACTCGTACGTCGAAATATATACTTTTTAGGGGTATGTTTAAATATATTTCAATGATTTAAATCTCGACTCAAAGATTTCAGAGATATTTATGTATTCGTAAAATAAAAATGTATTCATATTTGTAATTTTTTAGTAGTAGTAGTAGTAGTAGTAGTAGCATCAGCAGTGATAGTAGTAGTAGTAGTACTGCTACTACTACTACTACCACTACTACAGGTCTATATCACCCCATACATACAGTGGCCGACACCCTTTCGCCGAAGCGCCCCCTCTTCTCGAGCTCCTTGTACATTTCCCCGTTGGCCGCGTACTCCAGTATGAGGAATATTCGCGTTTTGTTGTGGAAGAAGCCATACATGGCGAGAACGTGCGGGTGACTGTAATCGGTTCAGCGGTGTTATGCACACGGGTGACACTAATATTGACACGGGTGGCACTAATATTGACACGGGTGACACTAATATTGACACGGTGACACTAATATTGACACGGGTTACACTAATATTGACACGGGTGACACTAATATTGACACAGGTGACACTAATATTGACACGGGTTACACTAATATTTACATGGGTTACACTAATATTGACACGGGTGACACTAATATTAACACAGGTGACACTAATATTGACACGGGTGACACTAATATTGACACGGGTGACACTAATATTGACACGGGTGACACTAATAGTGACAACAATAATGACAGTGATTCGTGTAGTGTAGACTCCATCACCGCAGTGAAAGTGTTTTCGTATGTGTGCATAACAATAATATAAAGTATCTACTATATAATAAACCTCCACATATATTGGTATAACTTAACGATGCTAAAACACATATAGATATACTATACTAGTGTCGCATAGTTATCTAAAATTAGTCCCATATATTACTGGCCGCCCCACCCCCTCCGCAGTATAAGATGACACCCTCGTTATAACCAGACGACCCTATTAAATAAGCGACCACCTAGCGAACTATTCACCTCAAATGCGATTGGATTTCAATTTCTCTGATTAACTGATGTTCGACACTACTTTCTTGGAGCTGATTCTTGTACATCATCTGAAAATGATAACAAATAATAATACAGATTTAAAAATGATAAGTATTATTATAATACTATTATAATACTATTATATCATTATTTGTTTGTTTCATATTATTATTGTTTATATATATATATATATATATATATATATATGTTTCATATTAATATATTATTACAGATTTGAGTGTTAAGTATTACATTATTATTATTTTTTAAATATTATTGGTTAATTTGATTTTAACATATTTTGTTTATAATATATATTTAAAATTTATCATTTAAATATAATGAAATATATAATTAATAATGTATTACTATTACAATTTATAACGTTAAGAATTCCAATTATTTAAAGTTTTAACCAAATATTTCGATGCCATTGTAAAAATAGAAATAACATTATTTGTATATGATAGCAAATAATGTTATTTCTATTTTTGATTAATTAAACAATTGTACACAATATTTTATTTCTATAGTCGATTATTTTCATTTATTTTGTAATGTAATTATAACATATTTTTAATTTTATATTATTATTTATTACAATAATCTATGTTATTATTAGCAAATAATTTTGTCTATATATATATACTTTTAAAAAAATCAATCAATCAATAAATAAATATAATAACAATATCATAATGTAGTACCATAATAATAAATATAATAACAAATGTAATAATAATCCTAATTACAAAGACCTATACATAATACAAGTGATATAATTTGCTTACAAAGACATAACTTTACTAACTTTCAATGCGACTATGAAATTATTTCTTTTTAATCTCGCCAAATAAACGTTTCCAAATCTTCCTTTTCCGAGGGGTCGGCCAATCTCGAAATCTTTCAACGACATTGAAACTCTAGTGACGTACGAGCCAACATTTTAGTTTTAGATCAATTATATCATATAATTATAACTTGTAATGATAGATATAATTAGTTAAAAGTTATAATTATATATATATATATATATATATATATATATAATTATAATTATAAAGCTACAGTTCTAGATATAGATATAGTTAGAGTTATAGATATAGTTATAGATATAACTATAAATTATAGCCTATAATGATAGCTATAGTAACATCGTATTATTCAGATGGAAACCACACAGTTATTGTATTTAAATGTTGAGTTTAAACAGGTCATTTCATATGTGTTATTAACAGAGTTGGGGTCAAATACACTTTATCAAATACAAATATAAATACATTTTTCTTAAAGAATCAAATACAAATACAAATATTTATTAATTTTTTTAAACAAATATATTTTATCAAATTCAAATACAAAATATTAACACATTAAATATTAAATTACATTTGAATTACATCTTATATACATTAGCTCTTCAAATCTCTCATCCTATAATCGACATCTATCCGGTTATAATTTATAACACCTATACATTTTCTAGACTATAAATTTAAATTCATAAATTTACTTATATAGTATTCATGAAATTATTTTTCTATTATTTAATAAATGTATTCCTTAATATAATATTAATATAAATGGTAATTTTTTTGTTAATTTTTGTACATCTATAAATCAATTGTTTAAATTCTACATTCTATTAAATTATTAATTTCACATATTTTTAAGTGTATTTGAACCTGTTTTTGATCAAATACAACAATCAAATACAAATACAAATACAGTACTGATTAATCATTCAAATACAAATACACCGAATCAGCGTATTTAAATACAAATATGAATACAAATACGTATTTGACCCCATCCCTGATTATCAATAATAACTTATTATTATTGAAGGTAATATCATCATTATAAATTATAACTTATAATTAATGATTGTGAATATGATATTGAACTGGAATCAGAAGAAGTCTAATATCGATGGCGTGTCGATGATATAATATGGATACCAGTGATCTCGTGCGTAATGTTAATTTAAAGTATTATTTATAAATAGTAGAATTTACATTTCGCACACGAAATCACCAATCAAAATTAAAAAACTCCGAAATCACTAGTCATGCGTTAGTAATATGATGAAATAAGTTGATAAAATAAGGTGCCTTTTTACTCATTATATAACTATATTATATTGTATACATATGCCATGCGTATTCATTATTTATTTATATTATACACGTAAAATAAATATTATTCATGCATTAATGTTATATATTAATGAGGTAAACCTTCTACTGTCGTCGATGTTGCCGATATCATTACCGAGGGGGTCTCTGTGCTCGAGACAAGGACAGGGGCAGGCCATTCTCTATCTACAACGTATTCACAGTATTACAGTTATATATAGGAATGAATCCATCGTTTATATACGTATCACGGGACTTACCTAGTTCTCGAGTTTAACATATAACATTACATTATTATACATAAATATATATATATAGATAGTTGTGTTTTGTATGCATTTAAATAAATAAGTGCTGGTAAATATATATATATATATATATTATATGTATCAATGTGGGGATGGTTTGTTCAGGCTATACAACTATAGTGGGAGTCATTAATACTACAATAATAATAATATTTATTAGAAGAATGTTCGTTTGTTTTGTTTCTAGTGATATCGGGGTATGCGCGTGTTCCCGCCAAAGGGCTTCAGAACGGTATCGCATAATGTCTATTGTTATCTCTCGTAAAACACACGACGAGAGCCTTCACCGTTACGTTATGACACAACAATAATGCTACGTAACACTGACAGGTACGGCGGTGACATCACTTAGTGACCGTTAGTCGTTACGATAATAACATTAATAATATCGCAGTTATAGTATTGGGGTACCGGTAAACTCGGACCACTTTCGAAATAAACTAGCAACACTTTTGAAGAAAACTCGGAAAACTTTATGCTTTAGCCCATATTATAGAAGTATACTATATATAGTTATTTTAAACTGGTCCGAATCTTGTCAAAAGTGGTCCGACTTTACTGATATTCGTAGTATTGCAATGATAAGTATATATCCATCGGCTAAGTATATAATGCATGTAACGTAGTCACACCCCCTTAACCTCTAGAATATATCCATTAGCCAGGCATAATGAGACGTATGGCAGGCATCTATATAGGATAGCTTACTCTAGATTAGCTTCTATATACTATTGAAAAGATAGCGAATACTACAGACAAATTACTACTTAACCGTGGTGAGTGAAACTTTATATAAAGACAGACAGACGATATTACAAATATTACGCTTCCTATGTATAATATAAACGACTACGAATATATTTGAATTTCAATTTAGAAAAAGGCTGATGTGACGTAAAAGTAGGCACTATAATCATGTTACGCGGTTGGTTGTTTTCATCGAAAGTGATCATTATAACCTCACTACAGATTCTGTAGTTAGGTATGTTTTACCTTTTTATTTGTAAAGGGCCGACTTAACCCTATAACGTAATATAAAATAACCTCAAAACGCATTAATTTTGTTTAATTTGTATTTCTTTATAAATATATTATTAAAATACAAATTTATTTATAAATAGAATTTGAATTGAAATATATTTGTCAATGGTATTTATGTCAACATTTTAAATAATACAATCTATAATACATAATATTACTATTTTAAAATAATAATATTGAAATTATTTATTTTAAAACGAGTTTTTACATTGATTTTTATATCGAATTTATACTCCTGGAAGATAGTGCAATTCGATGAAATCATTCAAGCATAAAATAAAAGTTGTGCGCGTTAAAAGACGTCTTATTCTTGTAAAAGACGTATCAACATATAATATATGATGAGTCAATTATATAATTATTATTATGATTGTGGACCATAACTTATAGTGCGTAATCTATATATTGAAAATTAAAAATGCACACAAGCAATGTAGGACACCAAACCTAATATTTATATGATATAGTTAATGCGAGGTATTAGTAGATACTATCATCTACTAGATAGTGAGACAACTATTAGATTATTGAACTATGCGATATTCGATATAATATAGTATATCAATAATATTCATTCAATATTTATTCATACTTATCTATACATTTTATAGCATGCCTTAACATTGCTAAGTTAGTAATATATGAGGTATTATATAGTAGATAATTTATATTATTTATATCATTAGATTGAAATTTAAAGTATAAAAATACATTGATTAAGTATAAAGACCAATCATATTATGTTTAGATAATATTTGGATTATGGTCTAAAGCTTCGCGATTTGAACGCCCACAAAAGTGTTATATATTACTTATAAGCTGTTATATGTATGATAGTCTATAAATTGACATACGCTAATTATAATGGACAATTATATGATATTGTAAAATCACTAATTGAATTAGTAATTGGATTAAACAAGTTTGCGGGCGTTCAAATCAATCGCGAAATTTTTGACAATAATCCATACCATCCCTTTACAAGTATTTGTTAACGTATAATACTTATTATAATAATACAATATTATACTAATTATAATGGATACAGGTAAATGCGGGAAAAGTAAATGCGGGACACATAAAAGTGTTTGCGTGACAGATTTAGGTAAATACGGGAAAAATTAAGTAAATGCGGGACAAATATATTATTTGGTAATAATTATTATATTTATTTTAATTTGTCGTATTATATACACTGTGTATACTGTTGTTACTATATACTATATACACTATACAACACTATTATAGTATAATACTGTATAATACACATATTAGTATTATATAAACATATTTGTTATATCATATTTGACTATTACAACTTATTACCACGTATTCTATTAATATTTATAACAAATGACATACTACGAGATAATACTGTATCGAAAATATACTTTACTATTTTGCTATAGCATATATATATATATATATATTTTATTTTAATAACACTAAATAGTGTTATTAAAATAAAATATTCTATTTATATACATAATATGTATTACATATATAAGAAATCGGGCACAACTATTATATTAAATACTCTTACTTTATTTAAAATAACATATATAGTAATACAAATAATAATATTTATATTTTAACACTTTAAATATTATATCATACATAATAATTATGTACTCCAATAATATTTAGTTAACATATAGGTATTTCTATATTTATATAGGCTTACACATACACACATATATATCATACATACATGCATTCATGAATACATAAATATACATACATACATACATACATACATATACATATATATATAGACTTCATGTTTAATTGAAATTCAATAGTTTTTAGCTAGCTCAATACAAATACTTGTTCATATTTGCAAGTTAAATATGTATGTGTATTAGTTATCATATAAATATAAAACTTATCAATTATACACAACAATAAAATAAATATGAACAATGTTGGTATACGTATTTGTACACGTATTCCATTGTATCATCAGGGAGGTCCCTGGTATCATTATACAATTACGTTATTCACTCTTGAATAAAGTCAGCTTGTTGTATTGTTTTATATTTTTAGGCAGACTTATTGCGAGTATATAATATGTAATTTATTATCAATATTTAATAGAATACATGGTAATAAGCTGTAATAGTCGAACACATATTTATATATAGTACTGATATGTGTATATAATACGACGGTTATTGCACGAGTTGGGAACGGTTATCAAAATATTACCAGCAAGGCGGCGAACGCGCATAGTGTATACACTATATACACTATGTCATTTTAACTGTATAATACAGTTAATAATATATTATATGTTTATATTCACTCATCAATGCCTACCGATATTGATAAAGCTTATATAAAATATATTATATATTTTATTTATATTTATATTATATTATATATATATTATATTAAATTATATAATTTATATATAGTATATATATACACATATATATATATATATATATATATATATATACAGTAAAAGCCGCTTGTGTCGACATCCCAGGAGATCCAAAAATATGTCGATACATCCGATTGTCGTTACATATGAAGAAGGCGTAGCTAATTTTAAGTTACGCCCACTTAATAGAATATATGCTTGTATTATCAAATATCAAATAGATGCTATCCTTAATTTCTATTATATCGTTAATTGTGTATATTAAGTTAATACTGTTAATTATTACACTAATATAAATTATATATAATTATATAATAAATATATTAAATAAAATAAAAGTATTCTTGAAATATATATTTTATTTTATTGATTAAGTAAAATAATTAGTAATATTTGTTTGTTTAGAATTTATTAACTTCACGTCTTTAACGTCAAATACTGGCATACGAATATCTACGTACGAATATACAATACTGCGTAGTATCAAACATGATATTAATATATATGTATATAGGGGTATATGCATATATATATATGTATATATATATAAATGGGTATGCTTGTATATGGGTAATATATATATATAACAATGTGCATAGTGTAGTGAATCTACAATAATACAAATATTAATTTTTCATAACTTATTTGATAATATACATATATATATATGACCTATAGTTCATAGTTTATTAATATGCTCAACTCTATATCACACATACTATAGTATATATGGTAAAAATGTGTAATATTTTCATAATGTCGATACACGTGATGAAAAATTCTAAATTGTATAGTAAAATGTTGTCGATACATCCGATTTGTCGATACAGCCGATTGTCGATACACGCGATATTCTGTAACATGTATTAGATGGAAATTCCAACAAATATATTTGAAATTGTCGTTAGAACCGATATATCGATACATGTGGATGTCGATACAAGCGGCTTTTACTGTATATATATAATATAATATATATAGCGGTGTGCGCGCTCGCCGCCGCCTCAATTGCTGATAACATTTTGAAAACCGTTCCCAACTCGTGCATCCCACTAAAACGACTAAACTAAACTCAGTTTAAATAGTTTAAAAGTTTTAAATATTATGTAAATTAATAAATATTATATTTGACCCGCATTTACCTAATATTTCCTGTATTTACCTAAATATTTCCCGGATTTACTTATATGTGACCCGTATTTACTTGTCCGGCATTTACTTTTCCCCCATTTACGTTTCCCGCATTTATCTGTATTCATTATGAAATTATAATCATTATTAATTATATAATTATTATAATAATATATAATTTATCGTATTATTCAGGTTATTTATACATTTAATTACTGATATTATTAATTAATGGATTCATATATAATTATTATAATAATAATAATAATTAGTATTATTATTAAATTTAAATAAACTTTATTATAAACTTTTATAATTTATAAAGTATTATCAAATAACGGTACTCAGATATACTTAATGTCGAAAGATATTGGATGTCCTTCTAATTTGTCTGTTGATACGTCATATAAAATATAATAAATTAAATTTGTAAACATACCTATATATTAGTTTGTAAATTTGAATATCTCTACTTATGTGTCACTTTGAATTTCAGTAAATCGGGCTGTTTATGAGGGAAACTTTTGATTGGATATAAATTGTGAACTATAATTATTAACTCTTATTTTCGTTGATATTGTATTTATATATAATATGAAACCATTGACTTGTATCCCAATACAAGTCAATGTATTTAACATAAAGAGATCAATACATAGATTTGTATTTTATTAATTATTAATTTGGTAAACTATACATCTATGGAAGAAGATCAAATCAAGACTTTCTATAACCTCAGAGGTTTTAGGAGGTATTGATCATAGTATATTATATTATATTAAATAGTATTAATACCATATAAAACATCCGAGGAGCTTATTAGCTTATATTAATACCTATATTCACTACATTATAGCAGGGAGATACCTGATTATAGTGTATATATTTAATAATTTATTTTAAATATAATTTATAAACATTTTAGTTTTAATTAATAATCATGTTATAATTCATTTTAAATATACAGTATGGGTTAATATTATGATAGAAAACAATATTAGTAATAACGAAACGGCAGTAATGTATTGCCAATACCTCCTATAACCAAGACCTCCTATTACCTCGAGGTTATGGGAGGTGTTGCTATAACCCCAGTATCGAACACTGAATAAAAAAAATTATTTGTAACAGAAAGGGGATATATCTATAGTTATAAAAACTATAGTTTTTGTCTTCATTTATTACTTCTTTTATACGTCTTTTTAATATTAATATACATTTATATATAATAACTAAATAGCAATTATTATTAATATGATTAAATAATGATACAATATATCGTTAAAATGCACTAATATAGAATTTAATAGCATGTTTATTTTACAATTCTAACTTATTTCTACTATTCTGATTAGTCAATAATGTATTTCTCTATGATAATTTGACCTATTTCGTTATCAATTTATTTTATGTGATTTATTCAAATATAATATTTATAAATATTAACGCTATTTTGTACCTATAGTAAGGTATTAAACATATATAAATACATCCTATAGGATGTATACAATCTAAAGCCCCAACATTATTTCAAATGGTTCAGTGATGGTTATTATAATAAAGTGTAGAGTTAAAATAACGTAAGCATTAAGTTTTATTTTAAACATATAACCATTGACATCTAAGGGGCGAAGCCATATATATACGTTAATATATAACGTCTTTGGATATAACACATATACTACAAAGTCCTTCGGATGATCTTTGGATATAATAAAGTATAAAGTTAACATATAATCAATGATTTTGCGAAGCATTATAATAAACTTCGGAAAATCTTTGATATAATGTTCGAACTATTATAATAAAGTGAAAGGTTAAAATAAAGCAATCGAACAGATATACAATTACTAAAATAAAATGGGGCCCACATATGTTTAGGAATATACAAGGCGGAAATATTGGGTGAATCCCTGCAGATAATCATTACTTATTACTGATACTGAAATGAACTTATTCAATAGTGATAGTTAACGAGTAGACTACTCACGAGTTATTAAACGTACTATATTTATTACATTACTAATAGCATAATAATATTTTATTATATTTTATTAATTTTGTTTCAATGATATCCCCAAGGATTTTCTTCGCAAAATTCCTTCGCAAAATCATTGATATCTGCATACCTTCGGAAAATCTTTGATATCTGATAAATTTGGATATTCATATTTCTATGCTCATTGTAAAACATCCGTTAAAATTAATATTTTTTATTTTATATTTTAATTTAAAATTTATGACTTTTATGTACTAATATTTTATATGAGTAATACTTTTCAATTACCATTATATTACCTATGACATTATATTTATTTATTAAAATATTAATAATCTATTAAATTAATATATTTCACTTACAATAGTAGACTGTATATATTTAATTTGAATTGTTGTTAAATCTTTCAGAAGCTTTCATTGGCTCTAAAGTGTTGCCAACCAACGCAAACATATTATTCTTTACTTTTTTGTTTAATTAATATATTAATATAATATGTTTAGGTTAAAACAAATATATGATTAACTTTAACATATTATTATAATATAAATTATGGATACCGAAGAAGTTAACATTATTGAAAATGCTTCATCCAGATCATTGAAAAAAGTAAATGATGAAGAGACTAAAATGGTTTGCCACTTGAATAGGATAATTATATCATGATAATATTAATAATTAAATATGATAATATCATTATGATTTATAATAAATATCTGAATATCATATTCAAATATTCAATATGATATTATAATAATAATAATTATTATGATAATTTTGATATTCAACGACATAATTATTATGATAATAATTATAATTCATTGAATTATTCAATGCATATTCAATATGATATTGATATGATTATCCCCCTAAATATAATATCACGTATATAGTATATACGGTATATACGTAAAATCTGCGTATTTTAAATATTATGATCATCATGGTGACCATGGAAGGTACACAAATGCGCGCTAGTTAATAAACATCATAGTAATTTATTATTAATTACATTTAATAAGACTATGACCATTACATATATTAATCTATTTTTAATAATTATATAATCATTATTAAATATGGTCATATAAATATATATTATTATTTAGTAGTAAATTACTACTTGGTTAACATTGTTAACTTAGCACCCTCAGCTTCACCTTTCTTAAACATGCACTGCTTTTTCTCCCTAATCTAATATTATATATATATATATATATATAATGTTATATAATATAATATTAAATATAATAATCCATTGATATAATAATTGATATTCGATATTAATATTATATTATAAGAGTATGGATTATAATATAACGAAGGTGATGTTTAAAGTGAAGGCCATGTCCTCGTACCGTATCAGTGGAATAGAGTTACTCTTACTATTATTGTATACGTTATTCTTTACGAATAAGATAATTAATTAATATCGTCTAGTAAAGTAATCGGACTGGTCTCAATATCGGGTGAGAAGAGGTGATCTCGAGCGAAAGTTAAATGTCTAATTTGACGTTGCTTATATATTTTTATTTAAAGTATAACAATTTGCCGGCATCGCCGTAGCGAAATATGTAGAATATTCACTTTACATTTTAGAAATAATCAATTTGACTTATAGTAGAATTTATTTTTTGTTGGTATTAATTGAGGTTTTCGTTGACACAAAATGACTCGGTATGAAATGACTGTAACCCAACGTGGGTGGTGATGTTTTGGGATGGGGGTCTTATATTTGTATTTTTATTTATATTTGATTTCTATATTATGCGTATTTCATCAAATACAGCATCAAATACACTCAATATATATATTTTATTATTATTTAAATAGAGCCAACAATTTATAAAGAACTTTTATTAAGTTAAAAAATTATGAATGTAAAATATCAACAGTTTATTTAATATCTATATTTTATATAGGACATTTGTTATGTTTTAATATGAATAATAGTAAATATTTTTTTAATTTATTAAAATATATCCAAAGAAAAACAATATAATGAAGTATTTTGCAATTTGAAGTTTTGTGATAACATAATATTAATAATATTATTAATAATTATGTATATGTAGATATACTATTAGTATTTACAATGCATTTAAAAAATATTTAAATAAATATTAATTTCATTATTAACATTATTATAATTATAATAAATATAACAGTTAATATATGTTATATATATTTACTAATTGTGTTGTATATATAATTTTTAATTAGTGTATCTATTTTGTTGTTGTCACGTTTTACTATTCTTAATTTGATCGTTGTCATATTATTGTATTATTATATTATTGGAAGGTACCCTCGTTGTGAGTATAGATTACAAGATAATCTCTGGTACTCTCCTTTGAGCAGAAATCGTATATACTGCATTATATTTTATTTCTACTCAATAAATCATATTCAATTTATCAATATAATAATACTAACAACTATTTGTAAGTGATTATATCGATAAATATAAATATAAATTTATTTTATATGAAATGAAGATCAACTTAATCTGGGACGACTTGTAGATTAATTTTGTATCACATAATGTAATAGTTAAACATCATTATACTATAATGAGTACAGTATTTACTATTCTTATTAATAGTATTTACTATAATGATTATAGTATTTACTATTCTTATTAATAGTATTTACTATTCTTATTAATAGTGTATAGGTTGCTATGTTACCATAGACTGGTCCATAGTATACATGATGTAATACATATATTGTATGTGTACTTAATAATATCACAGTTATATATGATATAGTAATATATACTATAAAGTTTATAGTATAAATATAACATTAATAAATATAAATAAAATATTATAAAAGTGTTTTTATATCAATTAATAACATTTAATTTTTATATTTTGTAATCATTATTCTTAATCGACCCTGAGTATTAGTATGATTACATATTACATCATGATTCATACGGTATACCATATATTTGTGTTTTAATATACAATCTTACGAAGGTAAACCTCTCACCACTTACCTGATATGTTAAATAAACAGATTAATTTATATAAAACGACTCATCTATACATTAGTCTATGATTGCTTATTATCGTATATGAAGCAGCTTTTATCGGAAGTAATTTCTTATATCACAACATGTATTATTTGTATTCATTTTTAATTATTTTTTATTTCTATAATTACATTACTACATTAATTTATATTAAGTTTTCGAATATATAAAGTTGTTAAAAAAAAGTTTATATTAAAAATATATATAATTCACTATAGATATTATTATTATTATTATTTTATTGATTTTTTATTTAAGCAAATCTATACTCGAAAGTATAAAGTATAAATATTATCTAAGGATGAAATACGTTATTGAAATAAACAACAAATAATACGAAATTAAAAAAATGAAGAATGTAAACTTTTTTAAACAATTAAGTAAATAATAAATAAAAAATTTAAATAAAATATATTTTGGTATACTAGGACATAGAAATATATGATTTATACCTTAAATAAATTGAATTCTTAACTTTGTAACTTATAATAGTAATACATCATTAATTATTATTATAATTATAAATAATATTATTAATACTCTCGTATATTATAATTAAAATTATTATTATTATCATTATCATTAATACATGTACTATGTATAGCTTCAATTAAGACACTACCCATGCTATAGGTGAATGTTAATTACACAGCCGAGCTGCAGTCACCTCTATGGACGCGATGTAGACAGGGGCATTGTGAGGCCCCAGCGTTAATTGCCATTATAAAAGTAACTATCGACGAGGCAATTATGATTGCATTGCCACCACTAGGGGGCAGCGTAGCGAGGAGTGGCTAAACAATGACGCCGTTAACAATCTGTAATCATATCTTACCTGACTCGTTGCGGAGTTCGCTTATCGTGACTATTATTGCGTACATAGTATAACGGGAATATGTATTACACATATATATATATATATATAAATAAGATACATATATAAATAAAATTTTGTTCTTAATGTGGTTTATCTATTTTTAATTGAATGATATTATATTATACAGTAGGTTGGAATTGGAATTAATCAGAGTGACTAGAAAGCTAATCCAGTAACCGATTAAGTTGACTCGCTAATAACGAGTCGTCGTATTGTCTTCTAGTGTCTTTGTTTAGCGCCGTCCGTTAATCTCACATACAACTTTAGTCCAGTAAT
Source organism: Osedax fenrisi (assembly GCA_964019155.1). Classification (NCBI taxonomy): domain Eukaryota; kingdom Metazoa; phylum Annelida; class Polychaeta; order Sabellida; family Siboglinidae; genus Osedax; species Osedax fenrisi. The sequence continues at coordinate 2,743,959 of OZ025239.1, forward strand.
CTTAATTAGAATAGTGATAGTGCGTTAAATCTTAGCCACTCTCGATCAATATCAACAATCGGTATTTATTTCAACAATTACTATTTCAATAATGTGTTCTAAATGAAACATATTAAAGGTTAAAACTACAAATGGACATTAGAGCCGTATGGTTATAAGTAAAATAATCATCTAAGTTCCTGGATGGGATGAAAGCACTCCACTCAATAACGCTGTAGTAAACAACAACAAACTGCACGATATACGCGCAGATTCAACTCTACGTTAGCTAGTATTACTTATGACTCATAAATGCTATGAATCGTAGGCTATGAATGATCAAAGAGTATAGCATAGAATACCAGCTATAGAGTTATCTGTATAAAACCCTGCATATTTAGGTACGTATTTTAACTCGTTTCTTTCACTATTTACGGCTAGTTTAATTCCTGTATCGCCCCACCACCCACACACACACTCTCACACACTCACAAGCACCCACACCCACACACTCTCACAAGCGCCCACACACACAAACAGATAACCAGCGACTACAGTTCGGAAGCCGGCGCATTGAACAGAATGGCATACAGAACCGGTTCGTGCTAGAGCTATATATCTAATCTATTTATAGAATGTAGTGTAACGTTGCGTTTGATCCGTTCAGCCCGTATCTCCGGTGATCGCCGACTACAATAATGATCACATGATCTTAACACACCTCATAACTATTATCTATTATCATAACTATTATCATAACTATAATCTTGTAACTATTGCATTAAGAACTTACTATATAACACAGCTACGGTATAGATTCGCGCGGTGAATTATACGATTTGATTACTGTATGACGAGTGCTTCAATAATTGTGAATGTATACTGTTTCACTCGCCTTGTTAACTATATCATACATTTAAATCACATGTATACTTACACCGTACCACCCACTTACACCATACCGTCCTCTTAAGGGGAAGCAATACCTTCTTAAGTTTAATTTTTTGAAAAAAATGAAAATAAATATTATATAGAAAAGTATAAGTTTTATAATCATTTATGTTTCATTCCATGTATTCAGATTATACCTACATTATCTATATTTATGAGTATAAATGATGTCTTATAACACCTACTATTATAAATAAATATTAATTATTGTGAATAATAGTTATTATAGTTTATTATAAAGCTTTGATAATAATCAGAATATAATTTTCAATCTGTAAACACCTTTAAAGACATTAAACTAAGCTAATTATTTAAACTAATTATATTTATAACATACTTATTTTGTATAATAAATGTAAATGTAAATACTAAACTGAATTTATTATAATTTCATGATAATATTTCAATAAACTTTGATAGCTATTTTCTCATGTTAATTGTATTAATTTTATGAATTGCTTTACTAAAAAGTTCAGAATTTTTGTTATCTATAAAAATTGCTATAAATTTCTGTATATTTAGAAAACATTCAAATGCATAATAATACATTTTTTTAATAATATAATCTAATAGTCAAATTTTATATCTGTTTTTCATATTTTTTTCATTTTTATAAGTTACTCCCATAATAAAACATAATGTATGTAATGTAAAAAAATCTTTTGTATAATAATGTATATAGTAACGTATAATAGAATGTCGTATTATAATTACATCTGCGCAAACATTATGTAAAAATATTAAAAATATTACAATTTGGAGACTTTTATAAACTGGTTGTTTTCGTATCTATTTACACGTATCCGTGTGAAGCTATTACTTCCCCTTAAACCATACTATCCACTTAAGGGGATCCCGCACATAACACGAAATATGCCAATTTCGTGTATAAATAGATAGGAAAAATCTAGGTCCACTAAAAAAAAGAGAACTGAAATTCTATTCATTTGACCTAATTTTGTTTGTAATGTATTCATAACATATACATGCATAGGAAAATAAATAGTTATTTTTAATATTATTATTTATTATATTATATATATCTAAATTAAAAATTAGCGATACTAAAATGATGGTATTTCTATAGAAATTATCATTTTATACAATGAATTCTATACATATTATAAATTATCTCTCTATTTTATTATTCACATAATTAAATTCTATATAAAGCAAAAAAAATTAATATTATAATTATAATAGTTTATATGTTCTATATTTTTGAATGCACATACCTAGCGCGAAATAATTATTCTGAGAAAACAGCATTTTTGACAGCATAACAATGTAATATATATAAGAGATTTCAATAAATAAATATTATTATTATTATTATTATAATATTGAATAGTATATAATATAGCATTATCTTATCGTTAAAAACACATTTTTATGCAATTTCTAGACTGAATTCATGTCTAATTTTTTTACAGATACTAAAAAATACTACAATAAGTATTATTATGTAATAAAAAAAATAAATTATCATCACTTTAAATGTGCGGGATCCCCTTAACCACGCATCCACTTAACCACGCATCCACTTAACCACTCATCCACTTAACCACTCATCCACTTAACCTTATCCACATAACCATGCATCCACTTAACCACTCATCCACTTAACCATTCATCCACTTAACCATTCATCCACTCCCCCAGGTGAGAACAGCTACAACGCATCGCAAGGTGACGACGACGACAGCGAAGTAACCAGCGACTCGATCTCGATGGTCGTGCATCGCTTCCTCAGTAAGCCCGCCGACCTAACCTCCGACCCCCGCCTTCTCATCGATCTCGACCACATCCAGAAGAAGCTCGACCACCTCGAGTTGAACGACGCCTCCAAGTTAACCGTCGCCCTGTCCGCTGATTCCAACGACACCATCACAGCTGACAACGCACTCAACGACACCATCACGTTCTTCAAGGACACCACTAAGATGGCGGCTAGGGCGAACGTTTCCCTATCTCTGATCAGCGACAGCGATTACCTGTTCTCGTCCGACCTTTCGCCCTCTAAACGGTCGGCGTTCAGCGCCGTAGAAACTAGCGCAGCCGTTATTACGAATCCAGCCAATCGCGCGACCCTCAAGAGAGCCACCGGTTCGCTGGCTACATCTGACGACGACACCACTACCATTACTGACTCATCACCCCCACCGGTGCCTTCAGCAGCCGCAGCAGCATTCCTATCGTCGCTGTCCCACAATCTGGGGGGTAAACCGACCGCCTCTTCAACCCCTTACGACGACGACGGGGCCGGGGGCGATGGTTACAGGTTATCGAACCTCCCGAAGCAGCACCGCCACCTCACTACCGGGGGCGCCACTCGACGCGCCGGTATCATCGACTCGTCCCCGTCCCCTACCCTAACCCCGACGTCGGTGTTAACCCCTACCCCCGCTGCTACCCCCACCACCACTACTACCACCACCGCTATCCTCGACCTATTGGACGCCGTAGATCTTGTGTCTTCCCCGGAGTCTATCGACGATCTGTTGGTGAGCTGGAGCCTTTGCGAGGAGGAGGAGGCGGATATCATTACGGATGACCTGTTGACTGACAGCGGGGGGCGGGGCAAGAGGAGGCGGGGCATTCTACCCAGCGTTGATCTCGATGCCAGCCAGGATGTTAGTAGTAGCAGTAGTAGTAGCAGTAGTAGTAGTCAGGGTAGTAGTAGTAGTAGTAGTTATGGTAGTAGTGGTAGTAGTAGTAGTGGTAGTAGTAGTAGGTGTAGCAGTAGTAGTAGTAGTAGTAGTAGTAGTAGTAGTAGTAGTAGTAGTAGTAGTAGCAGCAGTAGTAACAGTAGCAGTAGTAGTAGTAGTAGCAGTAGCAGTAGCAGTAGTAGCAGTAACAGTAGTAACAGTAGTAGTAGTAGTAGTAGCAGTAGCAGTAGCAGTAGTAGCAGTAACAGTAGCAGTGTTGGGCTACATAAGGCTCTATATAGTGCTACATTGCCAGTGATAAATTTGACTTAATAAATGTAAGTGCTGAAATAAATGTCACTGAATTGTGTGAATACCATTACATTTGATATTATGCGAGTTCTATATATAGAGAGCTAGTGCGAGTGTAGATTAGATAGTTGGCTAATACTTCTACTAAAGGTGAACGATGTAGCCAAACTTGCCTTAGTTGCTTGTGTTGTATATGTTAACCCTGCTGCTTCCCAACCTGAATATCTTATCATTCTTTATATCTACATTATTATATTTAGGAATTCTAGGGTAATCGTAGAAGCCTAACATGATTATCGAAATACTATATATAGTATATATATATTATTTATTTCGCATTTCATTCAGATTGACCTGAATTTTTCATTAAAACCTGAAGGTGATTTACACGCTATTAACATATCATCCGAAGACTCCATTCTAGGTAAGACGTCAGTGTATTCTAAAGAATTCATTATATAATTACTTCGCTTAGTAAATATTATTAAAACGGATATATTATACAAAAATTAGATAATTATATGTTTTATTAATACTTTAGTGTATATATGATTAGAAATTATTGAATATAACAAAGACGGGATGTCTTCTCTCCATCTCTTGCAATGATAACTTATCTATTATCAGTTGCATTCTGAAGTTCCGACATAGTGATAGATACTTTTCAGTTATTGTTTATACAAACCACATAAATTGTTGATACATGAAATGTATACTAATATATCATATTTTGTATTACATTACACATTATTGCAATTATGTTAATACTTGTATAAACTGCATGTCCTCATCGTATTAGTATTTAATCGTACAAATAAATATTTTTTCCATTAGAAACTTTTCAATAATATCAATTTGCTTTATAGTTTGCATATTTACAAATTTCTAAAGTGACTTCTCCTATAACTGAGATCACATTTTATTCATAAATGTATAGATAACGAATTCATTTTATAACTTGAGAACTTTAGAGATTTTAGTAAAATTTAATAATCTGTATAATCACATAGTAAAATTTAAATACTTAACTAAATGTGAAAATATATTATTATCATATCATATATTAAATTAATACATTAACATACGATTAAAAGTTGTATCTTTTTATAACCTTTTTTAGAATAATGATTACATTAATTGTATAGCATGCGTGTATAGCGATGGTGATAACTATGGTGTACCCTGGCAAGCGCCGCTTACACTGTACAATGTACACTTTACACTATACACTTTACACTGTACACTGTACATTGTACAGTGTACAGTGTACACTATATGAATTCACGCACGCACGCTTCTTTCTTCACTACCTAGATCGCGACATCAATCTGATACTGGCTAAGTACAACCAATCGGATCTAATGATGACATCATCTGAACACGACCCTAAAGGTTACCCCGCGCTACCAGCACAATACAACACTCATCGTACGACAGTTTATAGCGGAATAAATATCAATATTTAAATTAAATTTAGTCGAATTAAAAACGAACAATCGCAATTATTTTTATAATTTAATACCATTATACAAATATATATATAGATTCATAAACTGAAACCATTACAATCTCACAGTCAGTATATACACGTAATATTACAGTACCCCTCACACACACAGCTGTATCCGTAGCAGGTTCCAAAGACAGTGAGATAGTGTCGCTATCGTCTCGCGTTCGTCGCCTTCTCAACGACTCCAAACTGTCTGACAGCAGCGCCGGTAGCGGGGCTGGAGGGGCTAGCATCCACTTGATGACCACCACCACCACTACCACTAGTAGTAGTAGTACCAGTAGTACCACTAGTAGTAGTAGCGGAGCAGGTACTACTACGGCGGGGGCATCGCTAACCGAGCGGGTACGAGAACTTATCAAAGGTTCGCAGTTAATACTACTCTATCGGCGATTCGCTAGTAATCGTAGTTTAGCTTACCTACTAGTTTACCTTACTAGCTTGCTCTTTAGTTGTGTGTCCTCTCCATTCCTCTCATCGCATTCATTAGTTCCCCTCATTCATATCGTCTCTTAGTTTGTCGTCGAATGATATAAATCGTAGCTAGCAGTCGCTATAATCCTATGATAGTCGTTAAATAGGTCAATACAGAGTCGTTAAATAGGTCAATAGGTCGATATAGTGTCAGTGTAACGGCGATATAGTTTCAGTTGATTGTCATTAAGGTATCGATATAGTATCAGTAGAATTTACGGATCACATTTGAAATGCATTCGATAATCATTCATTAGATCATCCTCTATCGTATCTTATTATATCTTATTTTATCTTATCTTATTCTATCTTAATTTATCTTTATCTTATTCTATCTTATCTTATTCTATCTTATTCTATCTTATCTTATTCTATCTTATCTTATCTATCTTTCGATGTAGCAATTAGAAATCTCTATCTTTTATCCGATTTTAAAATTAAATCACACAATTCATTAATTTTTTTAATACATATTATATCAAATAAAATATGAATATAACGTTATGTATTTGACATGAGACGATGATGATAGAAATCTGGGGGGCGATTTGTATGACTTTATGTAATAGTTAAATATCATTAATTATAATAATAATATTATTAATATACGTTTTAAGGTTGATGGTGGTTTGACTTTACAATTATTTTATATTATAACTTAGCGCATAATATCAGACATATTAGAGATATGTAAGATGTTCAGATGTACAGATGTTTGAGTACTGTGTGAGATATCTCAGGTATTATACATTAAGTAAATAGTAAATTAATTAATATATAAATATTAATTTATAAATATACTATAATCATAACTTTTGCTTAGTACGATATAATAACATATCTAGAATATCTCGGTAAAAGCTATTTTGTATCTTATTTTATGTATTATATAACAGTATTTATTATGCTTATTTGAGAACCTTAATAATCTTTAATGAAGTAATAAATAACACTTAAACCCAACCCAACCAAACTTAAGCCACAAGCCAGCAAATCCTTACAATAATCCTACCCAACTGTAGGCATATGTTCTACCCATTGTGAAGTGCATTATTCTACTGTTTTTACTGCACATTGATCACACAAACTACACCTAGTATAGATTTTACTTCAGTATTTGTAAATGTAATATTAATGCATGATGAGTTAACATCATTATTAATAAAATTGTAAATTATTTATAATCAAAAGCCACACTTAACATTAAGCATAACCTCAACACACAATTCTAAATCCTTTTAATTCTTAAATATCACACCTCATTTATTATAATATACTAAATTCGATTACAATTAATATTACGCAAATAAATATACAATCATATATACAGTTTTACACACCCTTACGTAATAGTAGTAATACGCGCATAAATACATACACAGCGATATCGCTAATATATATATATTAATTCGATGAGCTAGATTTATTACGATTTGTTTATTATTGATAGAAAGATTTTAAATTTTCCTCCGAACGTTATTCACACGTTGTTTTTAATACCTAGAACACCCTACCCCCCCGCTAGTTATATAGTATCCACTCGTCTTCACCACACCACCAGCACCGCCGCGATGACCTTTAACCCTTACTACTCGCTAGGCGCCCCGTCGTCTACTTCGTGTTCATCCAACGAACTGATCGGAGTGGCTCAAGACCTCGATGATATACAGTCCTCGCTAGCGTCCATCACCAGCGCAGAGGGTCTTCGCTACCACAACCACCATCAGGGGGCTCAACAACAGTACCAGCAGCACCAGTATCAACAACACCGTACAGGTCAAGGGGCGGACTACAGCTTCACTGATCACCGACGCTACATCGACTACATCGACGACAAGCTCCCCACCACTACTGCTACTACTACTGGTATCGCTGGTATTGCAGCATCTACATCAGTATCCACATCCACCTCGGCTTCTAGTTGCCTGTCGTCCCCGCCGGCCACATCGCTGCTCGACACTCCCCTGACCACCGGCTTCGGCGTACAACAGCCGCGAGCTCTGTCCTACGAGCCGTTACCCCCTGCTACTACCGCCGCCTACCTTAGAGCTAGCACTATCGCCACCACTACCGCCACCGCGAGGACTGATTCTCTAGAGGACATATCCGTGCTCGTAGCGGACATCCTCGCTCGTAAGCGCGGCGGTGACAGCGGCGGGTTCGAACGGCGCGCCATCGACACCTGTCCTTCGACCCCTCTCTCCACCACGGCTAGTAGTAGCGGTACGTCTATAACCACCATGTCGGAAGGTACCACCACCGCCGCCACAGCAGAGGAAGGCATCGAACACACTAGTCACGTGTACAGCGCTTCACCACTGAAACCAGAATCTCGTTAGTGGGAGGAGGAGATGGAGCCTAATTATAGCTAGCTATCTATACGTGTATACACACATATCTAAATGTATATGTCTCTATATATATATATATGTATATATATACGTTAAATGAAATGAATTATTCGTTGTGAATTTAAATTAAACTATTAACTTACCATCGTGGTCCTAATACCCGACGACCTCTAACCGACCTTCACACCACCACCACAGGTAGTTGCACTTCACTGGACACCGTCACCATGGAGCGTAACTACTGCGGAGTGGAGGCTTCTATTAACCACGCCTCTAATGTGATTCAGCGACAGCTCGCCAGGGTGGAACAGATGAACCGCGTCGACCCCTTCAAGAGGTCAGTGTATGTGTGTGTGTGTGTGTGTGTCTGTGATGGTAATAATAATAATAATAATAATAATAATAATAATAATAATAATAATAATAATAATAATAATATGTTATCATTAACAAAAATATAAATATTTATACTTTATACTTTCGATTATAAATTTCGACTATATGTATGCTTAAATAATAATATATATGCCCATTTCTTAGTCTTTATAACTGGTAGAGCTATAGTAGAATGTCAGTTAGCTACAGCCTAGCTCTAATTATCTCTAGGCTAAAATATGTCATGGCCTGTATGCATGTCTATAAAAAGTACAAGAATCACTACAACATAACATTATTATTAGCTATATAGCTATTGAGCTATATTATTAGCTATATATCTATTAAGCTATTGATCGATTGATAATTTATTTAAGCAAATACATAGTCAAAATATATTATCAAAAGTATAAAGTATAAATATTTGATAACGATAATATATGCTAAAGAAATAAACAAAGAATAATACGAAATTAAAAAATTAAAAGTAATTAAAAGATTTACAGTTATCGTAAAAATAAATGAAAAATAAACGAATAATGATCGAAAAATAAAATATAGCATAAAAATAGAAATAAAATACATTGCTATTGAATTATTTTTTACATAATTTCGTTTGCTTATTTTTTTATTTAAAATATTAATAATTAAAATCTCCGTTGACGAATGAGAAGCAAAAAGTTGTTAAACTATCGGCGTATAGTGCTGCTAGAACATCGACTATGTCTATGGTATTGGGTAACATTAAAATAGTAGAATTATAGACATTATATATATTTCAAATACGTTTTAAAATTAAAATAATATGATTTCAATATAATAGTAATCAAATAATAGTAAAATATCTATTATATCTACAGGAATTTTGTCACATGTCACAGATTAATATTATTATGTGGATATGTAAAATATAATCATAAATATTTTTGTTTTCTTTGGCCACAAACTTATTTCAATTTGAATTTCAATACATAATATATAATCAATTTGATTAAAATCGATTAGTTATAGTTGACTGTTTAATGACATGCTTATAAGAACTACCCGAGTATTACTGCCCAGGTAGTCCTAGCACAGGAGTCCTTAGCGGGGTATCCTGCAGGTATCCTTAAGTGTAACTATCAATTATACATGTGAGCAGGATATTTACAAGAATTTATTATTCACAAGGACAAAATAACGGACTTTCTTAATCCTGGTAAGGACAAATAAGGACAAAGTAATGGATTTTCTTAATCTTGGTAAGGACAAAATAACAAAAATGTTACTGTAAATGTCCTGATCAGTAACATATTATACTACTGATCAGGGTATCTACAGGAAAATTTAAGTAATGTTTTGCATAGTTATATGGTCTCGATTTTTAACATTACCGTAAACACCATTTTAAGTAGCATCGCAGTAAATATATACTGTTCAGTGTGTTATAAGGATAAATTAGGACATTAAAACGCAGTTTATGTAAGTAATTGTTTGTCTGGTATAGTCAGCGATTTCAAAATGTGGGTACTGGGTATGGGACTATGGGTGTAGGACTATGGGTGTGGGGTATGGGTGTGTGACTATAGGTGTGGGGGTATGGGTGTGGAGATATAGGTGTGGCTATAGATAAAATTCTGGAAACGATAATTCGATTATATAATATTGTAGTTATTTTAATTTATTTGCTCGTGTGTCTGCACGTCGTGTTCTATTTATAGAAATGTACGTGTAAATAGGTAGATGCAAATAGGTGCTCTTATACAAAAGTCACGTCATTTAATATTTATTATTTTTAATTATTTTCAATTATTTTTATCTGTAATTTATCAATTCATATTTTAAATACTATTTAATATTTATTAATTTATGTTGTTATACTTCATTCAATGATAATAATAGTAATAAATAGTGCAATATAGTAAGTGTATATTGTTTTATTTTCATTTATGTTCCGTTATATTGTTTTTACTTAGACGCTTGATTGCTCTGGCACAAAGAGTCTTTAAAATACATTAAATTAAATTATATTCTTAATTTTATATGTATATCTCATTTCTTATTATTTATGTTATCATCAGCTGGTACACATAAGTATGTACTAGCTGTATGATAGATGTTCCTATAGATCTAGCTCATCAATCATGTTAAGGCATACTGCAGTGAATACTTGTTTATAGATAAGAAACATATAGTACCATGCAAATGTATGTATAAATAGTCAATGAACTTATTTTCAACAATTACCAGAGTTGTAGAATAGAAAATAGCTTATGTACTACTACTACTACAAAGTAATGCTGCAATATTTATAATGTATAGTATATATTGTATAGTATACATTTTATAAATCATATAAAGATATAAAGAAAGTTGATAAGCAATTGATGCACACAATGCATGTAAAAGATAGATAGATGAATAGCACTTTGATCTAGATAAATTTACAAAATTTCATCAGTGATTTTGATTGGATATTAGATTGGATAGATATTATATATGTCAAATATTAAAACAGTAGTATTTTCGTCGAAATATATTCAAGTGACTTCTATCTATATCAATGGATTTAGATTATAAATATGATATTTAAAATATCAATAAAATAGTATGATATCTTCAATTTAAATACACAAAATTACGAAGAATGTTGATATGATGTATTTTAAATTTATAATTTTATTTTTGTACATTAAAATTGGTAGTAATTATCAATATATATGTATAAATTAATAATATTAATTTAAAATTTAGTATGTATTTAGTAGTGGGCTGTGACTGCAGCGCCTCTATCACAAAGTGACATACATTACATTCAATTGCTTATCCACTTTCATTATATCGATGGTATAAACTCAATAATGGCCAGTCTTTTTTTTTTAATATTTCTATAGAAATTTGATTTTAGCAAGTATTTGTAATTATATGAAAATATAAATACTAAGTTTACTAATACTAAAAGTACTTTGTTTGTATACATATTTTTGTCTAAAGCCACACAATTAGTAGTGAAAATAATTATTCCAGGTAAATCCAATTTAAAGTTTTACAAATAAAAAATTAATATGATAATATAATGTATAATTTAATGAATATAGGTTTCACTAAAACCAATATAAATGCTATATTAATTAATATCTAATATAACCAAAATCGTAGTTATTTATGTTATAAAATATCAAAATAATATATAAATTAGCAGTCGTGCCTACAAATTTATTTGCTTCCTATGATGTATGTAGAGTCTACATTGTAGACTAAAGAATAAATTAGAAAACAAATATGATTTATTTCGTTATAATGTGTCTTCAAATATGATTATATAGTATTCTAGACGAATTCATCGACAGATACTAAATAACATATTATAAAGTAGATATAAGTACATACATGCACATATTACTTAATTCAAATGTTCTCACATGTGGTCAATATAATAATACTCCCCCACCTCTATCTACCCTCCACATCTATCTATCCCCACCTCTATCCACTCCAACCTCTATCCACCTTCCACCTCTATCTACCCCCACCTCTATCCACCCCCACCTATATCTACCCTCCACCTCTATCCATCCTCCACCTCTATCCACCCACACCTCTATCCATCCTCCACCTCTATCCACCCTCCACCTCTATCCACCGCCACCTCTATCTACCCTCCACCTCTATCTACCCCCACCTCTATCCACCCCCCAACTCTATCCACCCCCACCTCTATCCACCCCACCCCTTCCAACCCTCCCCCTCTCCCAACAGTTGGGACGACAACTCCGCGACCTCCACGACCGACTACCGTAGAGGTCATTACGACTTGACCCCTACGGCCAGCGATACCGGAGGCGGCACATCATCTGGGGACACTACTACCACCCCCACAGCCCCCGGTAGCTATGCCTGCCATCGCCTCGACAAGCTCACCGAGATATCCGAACGCTACAAGAAGAAAGAAGAGGAGATACGCGCCCGTCTAGCGACCTCCAAACGACCTTCCCCTCCTCCTCTGTCAGCCGAGTCATCCGCGCTACACCTAGGTGGCAGCAGCAGCGACGCAGTAAGCTCCGCCTCCTCTTCGGCTTATTACGATTACTCAGCGGTGGCTCGTCAACGCCACCCCACCCCCCCCGCTATCGACCCCCCCACCCCTCTAGAAGACCTCGCCGACAGCACAGCCTATAGGGGTAACACCGGGGCCTGGCAGTCCGACTACGCGTTCTCTCAGCCCTCTCATCACCGGGGGGGCGGCGGGGTGGGGGTGGCACCGGACCAGTACGTACATCTGTACAGCGTGTCGGAGACCACTAACTACATGGACCCGTGCACCGCCCCCACCCCCGACCCCATCCACCCCACCCCCGCTATGGTGGACTGCGCTCCTCAGATACAGGTGGATAGGTCAACTCTAGATGAACTGATTGCCAGCGCGGTCAGCCGGCATAGCAATCACGAAGAAATACTTCATATGGAGGACAGGACACGAGACTGGTTTGTTATACGCCGTTACACTCAAGGTGGGGGCGGAGAAAGTCGAGAGTTTTACATGCACCGTATGTGTGTTTTTTACAGCGGACAAAATGTAGCGTTTTACTTTTTAAAACTGGCTGTGTTTAGCAGTATTGAACAATATTTAACCTTTAACCCTTATGGTGTTTTAAAGGCATAACAACACTTCAATTATATAGCGGAAAACGCACGACTTTCTCTTTTTATACGCGCTTTAAAGAATTATATCATATATATTTATTATTACATATTCATGTTAATGTTAGGAATTGGATATCAATTTATTAAAATAATTAATAATATTGTATAATGTTATTATATATCAATTGTTATTCCATTCTGCATACCTATATAGCTATATATATATAGCTATATATATATATATATATATGTATATATGTACATATATTAATTTGAACAGCGGATCAAGGACTGACAATTCTAACAGCGAATCATTGATTGGCATTTGCAGTGAAACCACAATAGAGAGTACACATCCTGGTCAGTTGTTGTTTATTTACTATTCTCTTCTATAGAACATCAATATTAAAGTCGATAATACATCTACTCGTCTATTCACAACATATCGTTAATAAATATAAGAACATGCTATACTTAATATGAAATCTGTACAATGATGAATGCCTCTGATTTTATATAAATAGATATAATAAAGATACGGTGGTTCAATATAGATATGAACACGATATCACGTCTATGTCTATCTTGAAGCCACGTTCATTCATACATAAACGTATTGCACACATAAATAGATCTGATATCGTGATCACGTGACCTTCATCGGTGAATCATCGTATAGTACTTTGACGTGGAACTACTCGTATCATTACTTACGTCGATGCGGAGTGATATGAGTAATCTCCTGTTTGATGTAGACGTAACAATAGCTAACTAACACTACACCGCGCGTGAACACCCACATCACCTAATATCTATTATGTTTGTTCTATAGAAACACTTCACAATTATTCGTAAGTTTGTCCTCACCTTCGTGAACAATATACGATACATCTTCTTACTTGATCTTAACCGTAACCTCTACTATGACCTATTACACGACCTCTAACATGAACTATACGATGACTTCTACTATGACCTCTACGTTGACAGGATCAGATGATGCACAGGCTCCCCAGTTTCCCTCATCCGCCCTCGGGACCAGACAGACCTGCTTGAACACGATGAACGGAATATACAGCCGCCCTAATCTCACGTCTATTGCGGAAAACGTTGGTTCACCCCTATCTACGCCCCCCCCCATGTGATTGCCTGATTCTGTACCCTGTAATGTTTGCATGTAAACTCTAATATTCTGTTATATTTGTACATAAATGCTAATATTCTGCAATCTTTGTACCTCGCCTCTAATATTCTTAAACGTTTCCTTCATTAATTGCCTAATATTTCATATCGCTCATATATATTGTAGCGCTTTGTAAGCTTTTAAAACCCTAATTCTCTCTATATTCTTTGTACATAATCAGGATAAGGAAAAAATCGACAAATTGAATTCCGATACGGTTAATATTCGTGTTTTTGATCTCTAGAGGTGAATTTAGTTAATCGTGTGTCAGCTCCATTGAACCCTTACACCCTGAACCCTTACACCCTGAACACTTACACCCTTACACCCTTACACCCTGAACACTTACCTGCATCTAGCATGTGTATAGTGGTTGTGTGCAGGGTAGTGTTAGATTAGATAGAGAATGCCGGATAACATCACTGATTTCACTTGCCTACATCACAGATGTTCCCTATAGTCTGTGATGTTCACTTATTGTGTAACTGCTATAACATAATTAAGTTATATATCATAAGAAATTCATTTAATATCACTATTAGTGTTGGAACGGTTTCGAATATCGAATCGAATATTCGATTCTTTCTAATAGTAAATTTTTGAATTTGACAGATATTCGAAAATGTCGAATACCTAAATCTAATTATTCTAAAATGTCGAATATCTAAATCTAATTATTCTAAAAAAACGATAAAAGGCATGCATATATTTTATTATACAATAAACAAACAAATTAATAATATTTACCCTAGGCTATTTACTTCCGTTTTAACCTTAACCGGTGATTATCATATAATTCATTATTTTATTTAACATAATAGAAACTTATCTTTATTATTAAGTAATATAATTTTACTTATAATTTAAATATAATTTTTATTATAATCTAAAATAATAGAAACATATTAATAATTTAAATAATTTTATTTAATTAATCGATAAATATTGCTTATTAAATAATGATTATATATCAATAATTTACGATAGTTAATTTCCATTTTATTAAATATAATTGTAATACATATTTGTGTGTAAAAACTAGTATGGCAACTAAGAATGAATAATTTAACTATTAGAAAACTTTGTATACTTAATTTAATACAAATAATACTATTTTAAACCTTTGAAGTGTATCTATTTACTATTTTACACCTTAGAAATTAATAATTTAACTATATACAAAATTTGAATACTTGATTTAATATAAATAATACTATTTAAAACCTTCGAAGTGTATTAATTTACTATTTGAAACCTTCGAATACTTAATTTAATAAAAATAATACTATTTGAAACCTTAAAAATATATTAATTTACTATTCGAAACCTTCGAATACTTAATTTAATAAAAATAATACTATTTGAAACCTTAAAAATATATTAATTTACTATTCGAAACCTTCGAATACTTAATTTAATAAAAATAATACTATTTGAAACCTTCAAAATATATTTATGTACTATTCGAAACCTTCGAATGAGTGAAAAATCTGAAAATTTCCAACACTAATCACTATTAATTAATAAATATACTGTTCCAATTTATAGTTTTTTATTTATATTTATTTATGATAGACATTATATTAATTTATCATAATAGTAAAGTATTATTAATGTTATATATATAATTACTAAAAGTGTTAATATGGGTCAATGATTCATGGATATATTTCTAAAATTTCTAAAATTTTGTTATAAGATTTAATTTTAGGTAATATTTAAATCAATGCAATATTCTATAAATAATGAATTGAACATTTATGTATTAATAGTAATGTATTATGATATATAAAACCTAATCAAAATAAGATAAGTACATTTCAATATGAATTCCAAGTGAAGCATGTATGTTTTTAATTATTATTTTATTACATGTAATATACAAATTAATTACATTGCCTATATAATTCTTGTATATATATATATATATATATATATATATATATATATATATATATATACATAGAAGTATTGAAAGAACAAACAACAATAGAAGTATTGTTATTAATAGCAAATGAAAGAGAATACCCCATTCAGCCAGCACCACTGTCAGCGTACACAGCAAGCTTACTGCACACACACACACGCACACACTCGCGCCCACCACTACCTCTACCTCTACCTCTACCACTACCCTAGCTGCTACTTAGTCAATATCACCCGAGTATTGCATAACCACCGCCTGTCTCGTTACATAACACTGCATGCTACACCGTGGTGCTACACGGTGAAGCCACCTAATACACCCACATAGTGAAGCCACACCGAACAGTAGCATATTCCTCGCCTCAACCACAACTCTTCCGATGGCAAGTTCAACTTATCCTAGTGTCTTTGTCGAAGCTTTACATCGCGCGTGTAGGGTACAGCTACTATAGCTGCTCACCTAGCCATACCTCTATTGTATGGCTCACTCTATGACCCATAGCCTTACCCACTGCATATGTAGCGAATGTATCATTATTATGCCTATCCTCTCTATTTAAGTAGCATCATGTGCATTATCACATCATCATCACCTGACCTCACAACATCACCTGACCCCACATGATCACCTGACCCCACAACATCACCTGACCTCACAACATCACCTGACCTCACAACATCACCTGACCCCACAACATCACCTGACCCCACATGATCACCTGACCCCACATCATCACCTGACCTCACATGATCACCTGACCCCACATGATCACCTGACCTCACATGATCACCTGACCCCACATGATCACCTGACCTCACATGATCACCTGACCTCACATGATCACCTGACCTCACATGATCACCTGACCCCACATGATCACCTGACCCCACAACATCACCTGACCTCACAACATCACCTGACCTCACAACATCACCTGACCCCACAACATCACCTGACCCCACATGATCACCTGACCCCACATCATCACCTGACCTCACATGATCACCTGACCCCACATGATCACCTGACCTCACATGATCACCTGACCCCACATGATCACCTGACCTCACATGATCACCTGACCTCACATGATCACCTGACCTCACATGATCACCTGACCCCACATGATCACCTGACCCCACATGATCACCTGACCCCACATCATCACCTGACCTTACAACATCACCTGACCTCACAACATCACCTGACCCCACATGATCACCTGACCCCACATGATCACCTGACCTCACATGATCACCTGACCTCACATGATCACCTGACCCCACATGATCACCTGACCCCACATGATCACCTGACCCCACATGATCACCTGACCCCACAGTTACAACAACGCACTAAGGAGTCTCTACAGGAACGTATGGGGGCAGTGGAGCGACCAACTTCACGTTAGTTACCCCCGTTACCCCACTCATTAACCCTACACATAGTCTCAACATCACCCTATATTAAAACTACATTCTCCTAAACAATATCTAGACTTCACCACTACAACCACCACCACCACTACCACCACCACAACCACCACCACCACTATCACTACCACCATAACTACCACCATTACCACCACCATCACTACCTACCCCCTACACCCTCCTCATCTCATATCCACTCGCAGCTTCCAGAAGAGAACACATCATCAACTGCGTCGCTCAAACAATGCAAGATAATAATGACAACAACAACAGGTCACCTGACATCACACATTCGACCTTCACTATTATATATTCCACATTATAGTTTTATATTTCTAAAGCTGCCTTCACACCCTTCAGAAGTAGCCAGATTATCTCGCATCGATATTTTGTTACGGATATACTGATTTAGTCAGATTTATTTAGTACATATGATAGATATATTAATATCCCGTGATTTTATTGTAAATATACTAGCAATAGAAATTTGTATTATTAAATTAAATATAATATTTCTTAATTTTAATCAAAAAAATTAGTTTATATATTAAATATAATATATTGCGTATTGGCTCTGATATTATAATATTCTCCATTTTTATTATAATGCCACCGTAATAACAACAACCACATTCAGTTTGCACATCAACGACCCTCCCAAAGATCTTAACGACCTCTGGAGAAGATTCCAGCAGATGGAAGTGAAATTTGCACAGGTTATCTACCCTCTCACCTACCCTCTCACATCTACCCTCACACACCCACCCTCTCACACCTACCCTCTCACACCTACCCTCTCACACACCTACCCTCTCACACCTACCATCTCACAGCTACCATCTCACACTTACCCTCTCACACCCACCCCCTCACACACCTACCCTCTCAAACCTACCCTCTCACTCACCTCTCCACACAGTTATTAATGGTAGATGAAATTGGGTAAAAAAATTGTATTCAATTATTTTCTATAATATTATTAAAATATAGAATATTATCTCTTAAAATGATATATAAATCATGTCTTTACATGAAATATAACTCATAATAAGCGCTTTAAAAGTGTTTAAATAAGTAAATTACAATAATAATTTAACAATTTTTAATAATTTAATTTAAATTAGTAATATATTTTTATAAATATTTGAATGGATTTTTATAAATATTGATAGATTTGAATTTATAAAATATTTGTTATTTCATTTAAATATATATCTATATATATATAATATATATATTATATATATATATATTGTGTCATCATTTTGATATAATTCATGAATGTATATATTTTTTATAATTATATCCTCCCCCCCTCACTCCCCTCACTCCCCCTTAACTCCCCCTAACTCCCCCTAACTCATCCTCCACCACGACTACAATAACCCTAAACCCCGCACTCAATACTGACAGAGATTAGAGGACTACCCCTCCGCCCCTACCGCTAAAGTTTCCCCCAAGTCTACGCCGAAATGTCCCGCCCCCCTGTCACCTGTCCATCACGATACGATGACAGCTGCGTACCTCCTCCAGCAAACTATAGGTTACACCTTAGTTATCATACCAGTATACGTTGGTATTCATTCTTATACATAACTACACACATATATGTGTGTGTACATCATCGATATAAAGAAAGTGGATAATCAATTGAATGTAGTGTATGCACTATCCGCTACGGGCGCTTCAGTCAAAACCCACTATCTGACTCACTATCTGACCCACTACTTTTTATTTATAATAATATTTATTTATACATATATATATTGATAATTACTTCCAATTTTAATGTACTATCTATACTAAAAATAAAATTATATATTTAAAATACATCATATCAACATTCCTCGTAATTTTATGTATTTAAATTGAAGATATCATACTATTTTATTGATATTTATAATCTAAATCCATTGATATAGATAGAAGTCACTTTAATCTATTTCAACGAAAAGCCTACTGTTTTAATATTTGACATATATAATATGACTAATATCCAATCAAAATCACTGATACCATTTTGTTAATTTATCGATAAAAGTGCCATTCACGTATCTATCTTTTACATGCATTGCGTGCGTCAATTGCTTATCCACTTTCTTTATATCGATGATGTATATTAGAATATGGCATTATGGAGATTGTTAATGTAGAGAATTGCGCAAGCTATTGCTATAGCTATGACATCATTCTCAAGGACGAACCACCAAAGAGTCCACCCACACGGTCGACCTTCAAAGTAGGCGATTCCAGAAGGTCGAACAGACGTTACATCGCGAGAAGGAACTCCATCGGAAACAGATTAAGAACGAGAAGCGCACGAAAGAGAAAGTTAGAATACAATATCATATCGTGTCGTGTGCAGGCTGTAGCATATGCAGCAGTAGTAGTAGTATGGTAAAGTAGTATGGTGCTATCTGATATGATATACACATACAAGCATACACACACATACACACACACACACAAACACACACACCTGCACACTAAGATGGGTCGATCATCTTCATGTCATATTATTAATTCATATTTTTATCTATATAATCTCAAGATGAATTTGCAAAAAAAAAAAATTTTAAATATGGCCATTCAGAATACGAAAATAATTTTATAATTTGGATTTTTTTTCAATATAAAAAAAAATACTACCCTATATATATATTTGGCACGTGATAAATCATATATATTTAAAAATTTATTAATACATTTTTAATTTGTAATCATTAATAAAGCTATATAATTATATTTATAATGAATCTATATACTAAAATACAATTAAAAGAGTTTATTAAAGCAGAGTTGATGCGATCTACTCATTTAGATGTTTTACGACAGTATATAAATGAAGTATCAAAAAAAATAAAAACTGATATTTTAGATGGGGCTAAAAACAATTTGGAATTCTGCTTCTATACTAATTATGTCTGATACATCTATAATTAATAAGATTAATATATATATACAAACGGCAATAAAGTTTAAAAAAACACAAACTTCAAAGTATTTTATTGTAACCATATATTTGATATTTTTGCATGTTAGGTATAACAATGATATTTTTTATTTTTTAGCTTGAATAAAATTATTAATTTCATTGGAAAGAGGTAATATTAGGTTCATATTTTACTTTTTTGATAATATTAAATATAAAAAAGTTATGGTAAAAATAATAGCCAGATTTGAGGGTATTAATTCAGACAGCTATTACATGTAAATATACAGATATTTTGGTGATTCAATGTTGATCAACTAATATTCAATATTTTATATATTCTTTTCACACATTATTTTAAATATGATTTTACATTATATGAAATAAAAAAAAATAATTGTTTACATATTTTTTTCAACTTTTTATATGAATTTTAAAAAAAAATTAAATTAATTTTAAATTTTTTTATAATAATCTTGATTAAATAAATTGATTTACTATAAAAATAATTTAAAAAAATTTAATTTTAAATTCACAATTAATTTATAATATATTACAGATTACAAAGCTAAGAAGTATACATTTATGTTAAGCTGCTAAAGATTTAAACTATATTTCATATTTATTTTATTATTTTTACAATGAATGTATATTTACATATAGTATTTTATACATTATTTATTTCAAAAGTGAATGTTATAGTTTAGCAAATATACTTTACATTATTTACTTTATTCAATAAAAATCAATAAATAAGATATATCATATATTAGTAATTATTGATTACTAATGGTGTGTTTCAATATTTAATTTGGTGTATTTATAAATAGATACGTTTAGTTATAACATGTGAACACAACAACATAATGATATAACAACATTACATAGCTTTGTACATAGCATAGAATGTACATAGACTATATTATTTTGATAATATTTTTATATATCTATATATATATATTTTAGATTTTTATGTAGAAATATAAATTAGTAGCTTTAATTTTAGCTTAACATTTTGTATTATATATATTATATATTATATGTGTATAGGAAGTTTATCTATATTATTCTCAATATATATTCTTATAGAAATTAATTCTTCTGTTCTGTTATATATATTATTATTTCTGTATATAAAATGTTCATTAAAAAATTAATAACATTTTCTTAAAAAAATCTAAAATTATTTCTTTCATTATCTATTAAATTTCGAAAATGAAATCGACAAACTTTAATATATGATTAATGAAATAGTTATTTACCATAAAAACACAAACAAAATTATTTATTTTTTTAATATAGCGAGTATTTTTTCTTCAAAATGTTATACTTTTTTTCTTAATAAAATACGTATATTTGTATAAAAAAACTTATCAATCCTTCATTTTTTTTCATAGTATGCCACTTACTTCATTATATTAATAGTTTATATTATATCTATATGCTATTATTATTAATAAATTAAGCAAAATTAAAAATTTTTTGATTTCTTGAAAAAAATAAAAAAAATATTTGAACTTCTAGAAATTCTAGGAAAAAATTATTAAAAATATTTTAAAATGATATTTAAATTGTTTTATGATAGTATTAAGATATTGTACATTTGTATATCAATACGAATATTATAAATATATATATTGCCTTGTTACAATATTTTCCTATCTCTTAAGCTGAGTTCACCAAGAATCCGTACGGATATCCCTAATCAACTACAAAATACTTACAATACTTAAAAAGACTATTACTTATAACTTACCCTATAATTTACGAAACAAAATAAAACATAAACCAAACACTAGACTTTTAGGTAATAACAATTCCACTATACTACACCAACCTATTACCCATTGCATCAAATACGAAAGGAAAAAATTCAGCTCTTCATCAACAATTAGATGGAATAAACTACCCCCGCAACTTAGAAATAAAAATTTATCAATTAATATCTTTAAAAAGAAATTAAAAAAATGTCATCGCCAAACATTGATGTTCATTTATTCGTAATATTATCGTGCGAATTATATATATAATATTATATGTATATAATGTATACATTCGCTATTTTTATCTATATGTGATATATATTGTTAGATCCACATTATAGAATTATAATTATTAATGATGTGCTTAAAATAAATACTTAAACAAAAACAACAACACACTCCTACACACACCCCTACATACACACCTACACACACCTACATATACCCCTACACACACCCCTACACACTCCTACACATACCCCTACATACTTACACACACCCCTACATACACCTCTACATACACCCCTACACACACCCCTACACACACCTCTACATACACCCCTACACATACACCTACATACACACTCACATACACTACTACACTAAGCTGGTTTATGAGTTACGAATACTATAACATACAACTTCTCCATATGTAACTTAGGTACTATGTTATTTTAATAAATCACATTTTGTTTGTTATTAATCAAACATTAGGCTAACAAGAGCAAATTTAACATAGAATTGATAGGAAATGTTATAATAATGTAGATATGAAATATATTAAATATACTTTTTAATATGTATATGATAGCAATTTTTAATTATTTAATAGAAGATCTATATATGGTTATCATGTAATAAATAGTGTATTAAGGTAATAAATAATTATACATTCTGGGAAATATATATATTTTTATGAATATATAATAAAAATATATTTTTTAAATAGTTTTTTTTTATTATTCTCAGTATAAAAATTATTTTCCCAGAGTTAATATATATGTATAATATATATAAATGTATAATGTATACTGATAATGTATATGTACCATTATTTGAAGACAAAATTGATAAACAAAAAATATCAATATGAATTTTTTCGAAAAAATAAATTAATATTTTAGTTATGTTTATATGTTTCACCCCTAGACCTACACTCCTACACATCTACACCCCTACACCTATATACATATACACCCTACATACATCTCTACACCCCTACCGCACAGATTGAGAAACTAGAACAGATGCTATACAGTGACAAGGCTATAGACAGCAGTGTAACTACTTGCTGCGACATCTCCACCATCACTGATGAGCATTCACTTAACTCTAGCTACTGTGTTAGTCGCGCATCACTGCATTAGTCGTGCATCACTGCATTAGTCACGCATCACTGCATTCCTGTACGATGTGTTCATTAGTAACTATGTTGGCTGAGGTTCATGCTTGTATCTTGTTAAGCAACAATTCAGCATCAACAATTATCTGAGAATACATTAAAAACATGACCTCAACAAATAAAGAATACCACTACAATCATTGAATGTATTATTTCTATATGCTTTATTTATCCTCTTATGTATCCTTTCCTGTATAATGTATATTGTATATACATTGTATATTATAAAGTCTACATTTTAAATATATGTATTTAAAATATAATTTAGTGATTTTATCAAATTAAATATCGCAATATGTAAATCTTATAACTCACAAATAAAAGACTATTATTATATAAGTAATCATTATTTACTTATATTAATTGGCATACTAATTGGTATATACTATATTTATAAATTAATTATCTATAATACTTATTATAAAATTATTAATGATAATTATACATATATATATATATATATATACATATATAAATATATATATATATATATATATATATACAAAATATATTTTTTTCTGTATTCTTTTGAATGAAAATGATTATTATTAATAATCATTATATATATTATATATGATATAATAATAATAATTAAACGATATCGTAATTCAATGATATTTAGAACTCTATTTAAAGCAACCTCCCGTCTCCCCTAACCAGTTTGAGAACAACATTAACGAAGATGACCACCTAGAATCGCTGACTCACCACCACCTGTCAATCATCCATCAGCCGGTCATAGACCTCACGAGGGCTTTCTCCAGGGACTTCGGACACACGTTCCCCAGTCCTTCAGTTGCCACGGTTACTATTACACTTGCCTCCACCTCGTAACAATGCTCGACCTTTAACCCCGCCATACTCTCCCGTATCATACAATAATCCCTTAACACTCAGGCCCACCACCCATCCTGTTGTACGCTTAATCTTAACTCAATCCACCCTATCTCTCGTACGCTTGACCTTTAACCCCTCTCCTCGCCCCCCCTAGATGCGTAATGGTAAAAGAATGGTAACCGTGGGAATACAGACTGCGGACCAGTACCGATACGGCCCCGCTAACGCCCCACCCCCCCCGGCAACCTCAGCCCCGCCCAGGCAACCAGTGGTCAGTATCGACTACCAACACCGTCATCTAGGTCAAGGTCACCATTACTACGACGGACCGACGATGGAACAAACCACTACGACGACGACATTCCCTAATGGTTACCATGGAAACAACAACGATGACGATGATGCAGGAGGCAAGCGGAGAGACAGCGATGAAGGTGATTCACTGCTTGTCGATGAGTCACTTTCTCCGAGTGGTTTATCTCACGCAGTCGTGATGTGTGTGTGTATGTGTGGTGTGTATGGTGTGTGTGTGTGTGTGTACGTGTGTGTGTAGTGTGTGTGTAGTGTGTGTGGTGTGCATGTTATAATAATGAATGTGTTGGTGACTGTGATAAATATAAATCTAAACTAAAAGACATTTACATATTTACATTTACATATCAATTAATTAACATAGAAACCCTTTATGAGAAAGAGATATTTCACCTTTTTATTCAATCTATTATACCATCATAAAAAAAAATGTCTCACAAATGGTTATTATTATGATTATTTTTTTATTGTCGCGTACAAATAATTAACTTATTTATAAAAAACAACCTGTCAAATATTACTTTTATACATCTAAGTAATGATCCAAAAGAATCCTAATCTCCCCACCGCTAATAATAACCGGCCGTCATACACGATATACAGGTGGTTTCAGTTGGTTCATTCCAATAGAGAAGAAGAGGGTAGATCAGTGTGCATCGTACGATAAGAAACGGGACCTCCTTCGAATGCTCAACGAGATGAATCAACAGTCCAACTGCAGAAGCACAGATCTACAGGTACACTATCTATTTTCTGTGTTGAAGGAGTCCTTTCTTTCCATCTAGGAACTTAGATGAAGTTTTCAATTATACCATATGGCTGTAATTTACTTTTAAAGCCATTCTCACTATCCACGACGAAAGTTGATCATTTATTTTTACATAATTATATAAGATCACTTCTAAATATTATGTTAAGACGTATTTTATTGGTCCCATCGGGGCTTGAATCCGCGTCCTACTGCTTGTGTGTCTGAATCCTTAGCTAACTGAGCCACTGAGGTAGTTATATATATATATTTATATTTAATATTATTGAAGGTGGACGTATGACAGTGCTGCTATAAACACAATTTACATATAAAATGATGTTCTACTATAAGCTAAACTATTCATTTATTAAATCTATATAATATTATAATTAAACATTTTTTAAAAAATGTCCCATCCCCTTAAAGATAATATTTTATATTTAAAAATCAGATACCCAAAAAACATTATATTTTTGGCAGTTTACAATATACAAAATTGATATATATGTATCAATCTATAAAATAAATATATTAATCTATACAATAAATTGTCTATTATATTATGTTATATTATATTTGTTAAATATTACTATCGTAAGAGTGATTTATAAAGTTTGATATTTAAAAAAATGTTGATTCAAAATAATATTTAAGATATTGTAAATATAATTTTAAAATGTGTAAACAAAAAACTTATCTATAAATACTGAAATACAAACATATTAATACTAAGCCTGGGTAAAGTAAGCTAATAAATAAACTTACTAAGCTAATTAACCCTTTTAATTTTCTTATAAATTTTTTTTCACTTATATTTTAAAGTCTAGTCGAATATTTGAAAAATATTTATAAAAATTTGTATTTAATAAATATTTAATTAAAAATGTCATATCTACTTTATGTGGGTCGTTTTTAGATGAGTTATTATATAGTATATATATATATATATATATATATATGTATATATAGTTAAAATATTATTATGTTACATTTAGACATTTAACTAATAATTGTGAAAGTAATAAGTTCTATGAAAACAATATAAGAGGTCTCGACCTGTATTGATCCCACTAACTTAAACATATCTCACCACTCCCTCTTACCACTCCCTTAATAACCCTCACACCTCCTCGCCAGTTTGCCTTCCAAAACACGATGTCTACGTTTATCTCGCGCTCGAATCAACGCCAGAAGCTGATTGACCTCAAGGCTGAAGAGAGACACCTACAGGAGATCCACAAGGTTACCCGCCCTGTCATTACTATTATTATTATTATTATTATTATTATCAGATTTAGGCAATGCCAGGGTATTTATAGAAGCAGTGTTGCTTATCGAGACAATTACCCCTTTATTAACATGATAAGTTTCATTATAGATAAGAATAATAAATAAATAATAATGTTATAATAATATGACTTCCTGTTTACATATATATGATAAAAAAAATAAAATGAAACTTATCATGTAACTAAATGTAATCATCACATAAATAAATGATATAATAATAAAATTTAAATCTAAGAAATACATCAAGAATAAATTAAAACATAGAGAACCTAAATAGGAGAAAGCCAATATTAAAATATCAAAGAAACTAAAAGAAACAAGAGAAAAAAAGAAACAAATATATTAGATAAAATATAGGTAAAATGATATAATAAAAATGAAACATATTATAATACTGAACATTTTTAAATAATTATTTTTTTAATACTGATATTTTATAATTAATAATATGTTTTTGTAATTTTATAATATGTCAGAAAGTAATAAATGTAAAAATAATAAAACTAATTTTATTTAAGTCGGAAAAAAATAAATTTGAAATTATTTTAATCAATCTTTAATGAATGCCAGTAATCTCGTACGAGGTAATACCGTACGAGGTAATTTCGTACGACTTATTTAGTAATCTCGTACGACTTATTAAATTTACAATATATGATATCAATATATAATAAGTTATTATATATAATCGTATAAAAACTGTATTATTATGAAATAAATTAAATTTAACAAGTCGTACGAAATTACCTCGTACGAGGTTACTGGCTACCTCTTTAATATAAGAGATAATTTTAATTTTTTTTTGAAATTAGTTAAATGTGAATTTTTTTTTAAAGAATTACATAGTGCATTCCATAAATAGGGACCAATAATTATAAGGCAATGTGAACATATATTTAATTTTGATGAAGGAATAATAATGTTATTTATGTCACGTATTGGATAAATATTAGATTTTTTAAACTAAAATGATTGATTATTATTTCATGGTGAACATTATTATATACTTTAAACATGAATTCACAAGTATTATATTTTACTAAGTCATTGAAAGGTAATATTGTTCAATTTAAATAAATCCTTAGTATGATATAGATAAGGTTTATTATATACAATACGAATAATTTTTTTTTTGTAAAATATTGATGCAAAATGTGTTAATCTAATAAGTATTACCCCATAATAGTGTACAATAATTAATATGTGGTAAAAAAATGTAATTATATACATGAATTAAGGCCTTTAGATTTACATATTTCAAAATTATATTAGTTATCCAAATTATTTTTTTATAATTTATTTTTTAGATAAATATGTGTAGTTTTCAATCTAAATTCTGATAAATTATTATACCTAAAAATTCTGTAGATAAAGTTATATAAAGCTCTAGTTAAATTTATATTATTTATTGAGATATTAATATGGGATAATTTATTATTGAATAACATATAACAGGTTTTATTAATATTTAAAGTAAGTCTATTTGAAATAAACCATTTATGTATATTTAATAATTCCTTTTTTATGTGTATCTAGAAATTCTTGATTACAATCATCAAAATACAATGTAGTATCACCGGCAAACATAGTAAAATTGCATATTAAAGATTAACATATTAAATCATTAATATAAATAAGAAAAAAAATAAGACCTAAAATTGTTCTTGTTGTTACCAATTTTAACTCTAATTTTATCAGATAAATAGTTTTTAAAGTTAACAGTCTGATATTTATTTGTAAAATAACTTTTAATCCATTTTAAGGAAATTCCACGTACACCTATATTTTATAGTTTACTAAATAAAATGTCATGATTAACAGTGTCAAATGCCTTTTTAAGATCAATAAAAATAGCTGCACCTATTTTATTATTTCTAAATCTATTACATATTTAGTTTGAAGATTAAAAATTGCATGAGTAGTATTTAAATTTGTTCTAAAACCGAACTGACTATTAGATAAAATATTAAAGTGATTTAAAAATGAATAAAAACGAACATAAAATACTTTTTCTAACATTTTTGAGAATTGACTTGTATGTGAAATTGGACGGTAATTAGTAAATAATTTTGTATCACCCTTTTTAAATAAAGGAATTATTCTAGAAATTTTCAATATAGTTGGTACAATACCAGTTTCAAAAGAAATTTATCTTTTGTTAAATTAATTAAATAATTACGGTAGGGTTTCTTACGTCGTCGACTCCATTTAAATTACATCATCATAACTATTGTATCGGTAATCATCTTTAGCCGGTCGATGACTCACCATTAAAGTCGGCCATCTTCTATGACTCATGTGTTCATCGCGTATCTCTCTCTCTGAACAGATAGAGAGGATGAGGCTGTTCGACACTCACTGCGGAGGTAACATCATAGACGACGTGAAGTCAAGGAATGCCGCAGCCTCCGCCTCCTCCACTGCAGCAGCGGCTAGACGTAGGCGTCGCCGTAATGTCACTCAGCCAATGAAATCAGCCGGTTAGCTGACGGTCTGCGTGTGCTTCCTCTCATTAGTATGGCGTCCTATCAGATATCTCAATGCGGCGACCACTATTACATCACATCGTACATCACATCACTTCACACACCACACACACCACTCACATCGCACACTACACACATAACATCACACACCACACACCACACACAACACATCACACACTAATTCAATATAGTCGTGATCATATGTTTGGTGATCACATTGCTCGAGTATGAACTCTATTAAATGTCCATGATCATAAATTCTGTATAGTCATTGAATATCATATAATGTATAGCCATTGAATATCTCTACATCTATACGGCGAGTGTGTGATGTGACATCAGTATTAATCGTCTACTTTAATCGTGTTATCTCAGTCGAACACGTGACTTCAATGTACATACACACCATGTATTCAGCTTGACATGTCTAGTATTATGAGATATATGTTATTGGATAATAATTCATTAAACCACTAAACATATATATTCATATTCGTTAGCGATTGAATTATATTGAAGTGGAGCTATTGCAGTACTTAATATTACATTATCGTCATTCATATTAAATCATATTTCTATGTTCATTGATCGCGAATAACAAATAATATCTATGAATTAGGGTTACGAATAAATATATCTGACAATTATAATTAAATATCGTATGAATCATGTAAAATAGTGAATATATATATAATTTTAGCATTACATTCGATATCTTATTTAATAAATTAGTCATGTATACAATCTAAATTGAATAGAGCATCCCAAATTCAAGCACCATCAAACAAGTAAGAATGCCTACATTTCTAATATTTTCTTGGCGCAAGTTTCTATTTTATTCTTTTGTAATATTAATGCATTTTTCTGAATACATTCTGAAATTCTCTTCCGCTTTTACAATATAACTCGATTATAGATATTTAAATTAGCATTCATTCCTATTCAGAACAACTTTATCGTCCAATCAAACGTATCGTCGACGAAATGGAAATGAAATCTAGGTCGAAGAAATTATCAAAACTGTTCGTAACGTTGATATTACGATTATATAATCTAGTTATGAAACCACTCGATCAATTCTAATACATCATTATATATATATATATACACTAACATAAGGAACGCCTGCTCGATATCTGCAATGGTAACGTTGTACTCTTAGTTGGCATATTCAATTATATTTCAATGATTTCAATCTTTGAATTAAGATATAAAGATATTTGTTTGTAAAGATAGTTATTTATTTGTAAAATAAAAAGGCATTTATATTTTTTAATTTTTATTTCTATATAAATATTATATTAAAAATATAAATATATTTATATATTCGGTTTGAATTGAAAGATGTTTTTCTATTATAGTCGTTATTCTAAATAAAATAATGTTTATTAAATTATATTGCAATTTTAATATAATCTTATCGAAAGCATTAATTTAACAATAAGTTTGTGCATTTATTCGATATATATAATTCAAATATGTACTGCTGAACAATGATGCTGCAATACTATAAAGTCATTCCGACGTGAAATAATATTTCACAAATATGCGTTGGCAGAATATGTGCTTACCAACACAATGTAATTAACATTATATTCTACAGCTAGATTAGAGTATACATTTGTACAGAGTCGTGAGTGTGCGTGTGTGTGTCAGTAGTAAACATATCTCCCCCGCCTACATGAATAACCCCCTAACACCCCCCACCACCCTCTCTACAGGGCCTATAAGAGATATTCCGACTGTGAGAAGCAGGCCGAGATCAAGCGTACCTATCAGATGAACAGAATGAGAGCCCAGCTTTACAAACAGGTCCGTGTGTGTGTGTGTGTTAGTAGTGCACTTTATTACAGTCATGTTACTTACAAGGGGATATCGCCTTGGGACGGCCATTTTGTTGAATTTACATGTATAGAGGTAGGGAACGCATTGCCTCTGTTTATTGAGTGACTAAAAATCTCTTCATTGAATTTAAAAATTGTCTTTTGTTATATAAAAAGGACATTCGTATCTATAATTCTAGTGATAACAATATTTGATATTTTTTTAAATATATATTTTACATGTATAACAATAGATATACTTTTATTTTATTTTTATTTGTCACCAATTTTATAAAATCCAATACATAATGATTATATTTTTTAATATGGACTATCTGGAATTGTGCATACATATGTTATTTATATATAGCAAAATAAATTAGGTGGATCGCTTCAGTACTTTTATCTAAACACTCATTTATATATCAAACATAGCACAAAAATGTATTCTGAGTAAAAATGCATTTTAAAAGTTAACAATAAATAAATTCTATAAAGTCAATAAATAAATTTAAAAGTAATAAAATTATACATTCAGCTAATATATAATCAATGTTATAAAGTAATAGTTTTATACTTTCTTATCTATATATAAATATTATGTTTATAGAATTTATATATATTATAATATATATAAATATGTTATAAAATAAAATTGTTCCTTCTTTTTACTTCTCATATTTTGCAAGTTTATAGACTTTTTTTTATATATATATTTATAGAAATACAATAAATAAACAGTAAATACCGTAAAACCTCTCTATAAGAAACTGGTTTTTTTCAATAATTTTCACATAGATATGTTTTTACTTTTCCAATGATTTTAACAATTAATTTATAATTTAAAATTCATTATATAACCTACATATATATAGTATATTTAACCCGGTTATATATATAGTATATTTATTTATTTAAAAGTAGTAATCAAAAGAATAGTTTAGAAATATGATTTATTTATAATAGTTTACTTTAAAATAATGTACTTATGATAATGAATATATGTATAATAATAATGTATAATAATAATTTATGTACAATGTATTGTATTTCAGATAACAGATTAATAGAGTCATTACAATTTAAAGAATATTTTTTTTAAGGATATAATAACATTTATTAATTAATTTTAATAAATTCAAGGATATACAATAACATATATTAATTAATTTTAATAAATTCAAGTATAAAAATAACATTTATTAATTAATTTTAATAAATTCAAGTATAAAAATAACATTTATTAATTAATTTTAATAAATTCAAGTATAAAAATAACATTTATTAATTAATTTTAATAAATTCAAGTATAAAAATAACATTTATTAATTAATTTTAATAAATTCAAGTATAAAAATAAAATTTATTAATTAATTTTAATTCAATTTTAAATATTTATGTAATATAACATATTTGTAAAAAGGGTTTCACACCAACTCGTACGAAATTATTAACTCTAATTATTAGAGGTTAAAGTTTAACTGTGTTATTTAAATCTCCGTAAAAAGGGTTTTACACCTAATTATTAGAGTTAATAATTGTGTTCGAGTTGGTGTGAAACCCCTTTAAGATACAAAAATATCTTATATAATACAAATATATGATAGAAAATTATTAATTAATTTTTGTAATTTTTATCATCATACAATACTTCTATTTATTTTTATATATAATTATTTTTTATATTTTTTATACAATAAGTTTCTTATAAAAAAGTTTTTCTTATATAAGATTTTCTTATAAATAGGTTTTTTAAAAGGTTGAATTCCAACCACATTTTTTACAAACAAAGAGGTTTCTTATAGAGAGGTTTTATGTATACAAAAATATTAAATCAAAATAAGCTATACATTATACAAATATAAATGGTAATACATATATAATTAAAAAAATTGTAAAACATTATATAACAATATAATAGTTGGGAGTGTATATTTCAAAATAAATGTAAAAAATCCAGTTTTAAAATTTGTAAAAAATGATTATATTAGAAATATATAATAATATATTAGTAATAAATGTAGATTTCAAAATAAATAATTTATTTAAAATGTCATACTATAGAATATGCTTTTTATTCCTAAACTGATAATTTGTTCACAGCTACTAAATAACATATCAATAATTATTGATTATAATCAATATTACATTTTAAGATTTTTTCCGTTTTTAACAAATGTATCTATTGCAATAACACTTAAAATGCAGTCATAAAATAGCAATAAAATTTAACAATTTTGTTGAATTAAAACATTTATTTTTGAATAAATCATATATAACTTGCATATCATTTATATTATATGAAATTTCAATTTAGAACTTACATTATAAAATAGCATTTTTATAGGTATAAACAAAATATTACATAAAATTATAAGATTATTTTTTATTATAGTTTTTATTTAAGATTTTTACAATTTAAAAACTTTATTTATTATGATGCGATATGTATATCCAATAAGAGCATTTGTTTGATAACTATTATATATTTTATAAATTTAATTTAATTTTTATATTTTTCCATTTTACATTAAATTTAGATTATATTATACTTATTCATTATATTATTCATTATTATTCAGTATATATTATTTATTAGTTGTTTAAAATATTTTGGTCGAGTGAGAACTCAACTAAAGTAAGTATTCTAAGTTCTATATTATTATATTCAATTATTAGTATTGATTAATTTTATATATATATATATTTTCATATTATTATTAATTAGCATTCATTATTTATGTTATAATGTACTCTACCTAAATAATAAATATAATAGAATTATCAAAACATAAATAGTTGTTACCAGTGAAATAAAATTCAGATACAATTTGAGATATAATTTGTGTTTAAAATAGATACAAAAATGGTGATTAATTTTGTTCACGTATTTCTATAGATATTATTTTTAATTATATTTATTTATTCAATATATTTTATATATATAACTATAAATTTCATACAGCATTATTATTCCGAGTAACACACATCTAAGTGAAATAAAATATGTAAACAATAATAAAACAAATACTAATAAAATATAAAACATAAATGTCAATAATATCAAATAATACTTATACATATAAAATTAACACTATGTAAACAAATGGCTAATGACTATAATAAATTTCAAAATAAATAAATTATTTTAAAAAGGCATACTATAATTTCTAAACTAATTTCATAGATGATAATTTTACAGTTGTAGCACTAAATAACATTTTATAAAAAATAAATTTTGTTCCCGATGTTAACGAATTTATCCATGGAGATATATTGGACTATACCCCTTAAAGTTTAATTTATAAACAAAATTATTATTTAATATTTATTTTTAATTATTTGTATAATTTTCATTATTATATATATAATATATATGTTACATAATCTTAAATATAATCTACCACTATATTTTAATTATTCTATTTATTATTTACATAAAGTGCTTGAGAATATTCTATATATAATATTTATTTTTAACTATTTGTATCATTTTCATATTATATAGATATAATATATATGTTACATAATCTTTAATATAATCTACCACTTTATATTTTACTAATTATTCTATTTATTATTTACAGAAAGTGCTTGAGAATATTCTAAGTAGAAAACGGTGAAAAGTATAACTTATTGAATTCTCTTACACATTTCTCAATTTTTACCTCAATAAAATATCTATATTTATACCATATAACAACGAACTTGAATATACTTTTATTTGAATACACATATAAATCACAATTATTAAAAATAATTAAAAGAAAATACATTTATAAAACCATATATTAATATTATATATATATATATTAATATTATATATATATATATTAATATATCGTAGCTATCATAGAACAATGCGAAGTGTTTGAGCAGGTGTAATACTCTATGTAGATGTTAAGTAAGGTATGATGTTCTCCTTGAACCAGAGGCTACTGATCTGAAGGTGATCGGTGTTGACCTTGAGAAACACGAGCTTCTTGTCTGCGTCCATCTGCTTCAATCCCAACAGATCCTGATCAGGAGCGACGTAGTTTAGTTGTATATCATTATAAGTATACGTATATAGATATAGACATAGATATAGATATAGATGTCTATATTTAAATATTAGAAAATAATTTAATTATCACCAAATAAATATTACAATATTATTTTCAAAAAATATGATTACAATATTATTAAATATCAAATATCTCGTAATATATAATATATGAGACTATTATACGTGCCATGTACATTCTATAATTCATATAGCTATGCAAATATCTATATAATAAAGGTAATCCATCATAGAGAAGAAATAAATAACATTCAATTGTTTATTTGAAAATAAATAAACAATGGTGTAGCGCCCAATCACAAATTATTGAAGGTCAAGAGTTATTAGTGGTCAGTTTAAATATCACTATCCTTGTTGATAAATTGAATTTTTTTTTAATATTTGAAAATAATATATGTTTTTTTAGTAATACTATATTTAAGCATACGCATATTTAAATGCCTACTACTTCTTTGATTATTATTAACATTATCTGATATTTGCACTGTATATAAATAACATGCAATACTATATTGGCAGGATATTGTATTATACTTAAATAAATTATAATAAACTTCACATGTTTAATAAAAAAATATAACAAATATTTCAACTATTTTTTTTACATAATTTTAAATAAATTATATTATAAACAACCAATAATATTATGTAGTAGAATAATATATATTGAATAAAAAAAAATTACTTCATTATCTTTATTTTTATCTTAGTTTAGTATCCTTAGTATTTTAGCGAGATCTAGAATTAACATGATAAACCCCAACGCCAGCTTGCACCCTTAATATGAAAAAAAATATGACATCAATGACAGGTTGCCTTATTGTGAATGTATGTCAATAACTATTGGTTTGTCAATGAATCACTGAATGTTAAGCAAACCACTGAAATGTTCATATTTCTAATTAAAATCACAGAAGATAGCGCTAATAAATTAAAAGTAGCATGTTATAGAGAGCAATAGTAGATATAGTGAGTAGTACAGTAAGTTAGTAGTACTATACAAACTAGATATTAAAGTGATGTCAGTTTAGTAATCAGGTATATTTATATTCGAATAATACTTTAAATTATTACCTTAACAATAATTTTAATAAATAAAACCTTCCGTTATCAATCTTAGTTATATACTAAAGCAAAGTTACAATACAATTATAAAAGATATATTATACTTATTCAAAATAATTGTTATTTCAAGATATAGAAGTTTTTTAAATTAAATATTCTCAATATCTAATGTGCACAATAGTTTTACAATGTGTTAATTGATCACATCCATTGTATGAAAATATTTATGACAAATGTAAATCTATTGTAAGTGAATATATTTAATCAAAAATAACATTTGAACCATTTTCAGACATTTAATTATTTTTGCAATCGAAAAATGTAACCAAATTATATTTAATTTGATCGTTACAAATGATTAGATCGTAAATGACATGCACATCATCACAGATCATCGATGTAAAGAAAGTGGATACAAAATCGACGCATGTAAAAAACAGATATGTTAATGGCACTTTTATCGATACATTAACAAAATGTCAGCAGTGATTTTGATTGGATTTTAGTCATAATACATAGGGCAAATATTAAAATAGTAGGATTTTCGTCGAAATAAAAGTGACTTCTAACAAATTATATATGTATTTAGATTATATATGTCAATAAAATAATATGATATCTTTAATTAAAATAAATTAAAATATAAGAATTATGAGGAATTTTGATATATTGAATTTTGTATATTATATATATACTTTTATTTTTTGTAGAGATAGTATATTAAAATTGATTGTAATTATCAATAATAATAATTTAAAATTTAGTATGTATTTAGTAGTATGTTTCAACTGCATCGCATCTATCACAAAATGCCATACACTACATTCAATTACTTATCCACTTTCTTTATATGCGCATCACCTCGGATGCAAACATACGTAGATTTCATTAACGGCTATTAGGGAATACGAGAGAATATGGGGAGGGAGGGAGATCAGATTTGTGTTTAGTACTTAAGGCTGGAGGAGCGAGTTAAAATATGATTAATGTTTTTATTTTAACAACAACATATTACCCAAGTTTAATATCTTATGTATAAATTTGTAAAATTTCTCTAAATTATTTTTGAGTATTTATATCAATAATATTTATACCACTGAAGTGTTTTTATAAGCGTAATCGGTATAATAATTATTTGAAATTGACAGGAAATGTATTAATATATTCGGTATTTTTGTAAATACTTGTCACATTTAATTGTATATTTTTATATCGTATACAAATATGTATCTAAACAAATTTCTATATTTACATTAAGCATAGATTATAGATAAATTCCATATAATAAATAAACAAATAACGTATATGTATAACAAGATATCATTAGTTGAAATGAGAATCTTCCATAGTATATATATATCTATAGAAAATTTAGAAATGCGTTATTTCTGTAATTATCTCTGTCTATAGACTATTACTATATATTACTATATAAATTTATATTAATATTTTATAATTTCCTTAAATATATTCATTTGTATATCGTATTATAATATATATTTGAGTACTATATATTAGTACTAATTAATATTATGTCAGTGTTGTTTATATACCATTATATTTTACTTGTCATTTATATATATGTATATATATATATATATAAATGAAATATATAAATGTAATATATATATATATAAATGTAATATATATATATATATATATATATTTTATAATCTTGTGATTATTTAAAAAAAAAAACTTGGAATGTCATTTTCTACATTTCCTCTTTTTCACTTAGTAACCACATGTAAATTAGATAGAGTGTTGAGATAGAGCAACACCAGAGGGTTGAGAGTGACAACAGAGGGTTGAGAGTGACTACACAACGAGGGTAACCTTTAGATAGAGGGTGGACTGCTGCAAAGGAACGATGATACTGGTGTCTCCATCTTTGTAGAACTCAAACCACTGCGGGGGGTGATTAGGGGGAACATGTGTAATAGGGTTGATAAGGGTAAGAGAGGAGTAGTGTATGAGAGATAAGGGAGATAAGGGTGAGCATATACTGTAGGGGAGATAAGGATATGTGTGTGAGAGAAGGTATGCCAAACACTATAGAAGCAGATGAAGATGATAACCTCGGATTCTTTAGGTTCCACCATAGTGTCTAGGGCAAACTTGATCATTACAAACTTGTTGAGCTTCATTAGGTTAGCCTTGTAAGTCGCGTTGAAAGTCTGACGTGTGTGTCAGGTTATATTATTATGTATGTATAATATGTAGGTATGATACTAATATGTAAATGTAATAGTTCTGATGGTAGTACTAATGCAATACTAACAGCTTTCTTCTACACTATGGTAATGTACATACAACTCCTTATCTACATTAACTCTAGTAGTTGGTTAATAGACACGAGGTTACGATAAGAGGCACGAGGTTACACATCAAGGTGCGATGTTACACTATAATTCGCGTCGATTATGGTGCAACGTTATATAATACGGCGTTAGGTTATGTAACTAGGCGCGAGGTTACGAAACAAGGCGCAGGTAAGAAACTAGGTGCGCGGGAGTTGCGAAACAAGGTGCGAGAAGTTAAGCGGTATACTAGGTGTACAAGGTTATGAAGCTAGGTGTACAAGGTTACGTAACAAGGCACGCGTGGTTATGATATCAGGTGTGGAGGTTACGAGGCAAGGTGCGAGGTTACGAAACAGGGTGCGAGAATTTAAGTGGTATACTAGGTGTACAAGCTTACGTAGCAAGGCGCAAGGTTATGCAATAAGGCGCACGAGGTAATGATATCGGGTGTGGGAGGTTACGAAACAGGGTGCGGGAGGTTACGGGAGGTTACGAACGTTCTCCTGGTTGATGTCTGCGAGGAAGATGCTGTTCTGTTTGTACAGCTCTGCATCCATAGGGTCGTGCCAGTACTGTGCCTGTATTATACTGGGTAAGGGAGATAGGAGGGTGTTACAAGAGAGGGGGACAGTACTGTGCCTGTATTATACTAGATGAGGTAGAGAGGGGGTGTTATAGGGGAGGGG
Organism: Osedax fenrisi; assembly: GCA_964019155.1. NCBI lineage: Eukaryota > Metazoa > Annelida > Polychaeta > Sabellida > Siboglinidae > Osedax > Osedax fenrisi. The sequence goes on from OZ025239.1 coordinate 2,783,441, forward strand.
TCAGTGTGATTCCATAGAGAGCATTATACAATTACAATTACGAGTTATTGAAGCTGTTCGATAATTTAATTAAAATCGTAAATTAATAAAATCGCCAATGACATCGAGAAGCGTGGTTAAGTTATTAGCAGCGCCCCCTATAGAATGGAATACTTCAGGTTAAGGGTGCGGTACCAATGCCTGTAGTGCGTTCATCACTTAATAATAAACACGAGCGTGCTATTCTACCACTTGTTGACGACAATAGTGGAGAAGGACATCTAGAGGACATCTTATTTTGGAGCCATTCAGAATAGTAGATAAGTGAATGTTTAAATTCACTTTATTACAGAAACAACAACATCAAATAGACGATTATTATATATAGATATACTAGCTCGTACATTGTGACAGATAAAAACAATGAATTCTATAAATAGATCATGATTCATGCCGCTGTTATACTAACTTGTCCTGTACAAATCTGTAAAAGGTGTACGAGTATTAGAAGACAGCCAGCGCAGCGGTATTACTATAGCTAGGTGATATATGTGTATATGCTATCATTGTATATAAGCTATAGATAAGAGATATAAGTCTATAAGCTATGTGTGTATAAAAGCTAAAGTTAATAGATATATTAAGAGATATAAGTCTATAAGCTATGTATGTATAAAAGCTAAAGATAAGAGATATAAGTATTATCAGTCTAGTGGAAACAATGCATATTTACTTAAGGAATGATAATTTAGGTAAGAGTGTAGACAAATATAGTATATCAAGGACAGGAAATAGGAGATATATCTTCTCAAATAGGGGTAACTTTTATATTCTCAAATAGGGGTGACTTTTATCTCCTCAAATAGGGGTACATTTTATCAATATTATACATAACATTGGTTTTATCATATTTTGGTTGCATGAAAGGTTTCTCTTACAAACATAACGGGTGATGCTTGATTCGTAAATTAAAAAATGCATTCCCAGCCCCCGATACTAAAAAATCATTCAACCGTAACCGCACTATGATGTCCTGTCCTCGATTTAAGTTACCTAATACTTTGTATATAATACTTAATACTTAGTATTTGATCTGAATACCAGTAAACTCGGACAACTTTTGAAGAAGATTCGGACCAGTTTAAAATAACTATATATAGTATACTTCTATAATATGGGTTAAAGCATAAAAGTTGTCCGAGTTTTCTTCAAAAGTGTTGCTAGTTTATTTCAAAAGTGGTCCGAGTTTACCTGATCCGAATTTACTGGTACCCCTTGATCTTAGTAATGTGTATTCGGATGGTACAAACTTTTTGTAAGCGCCCATGTCCAGAAGCTTGCGAGCGTAGTTGCAGATGGAGCTCTCCTCGGGACACTTGGGAAACCCGTAGACACCTGGTGAGTGACGCAGACATCAGATCGGTGTAGTAGGATGGGCGAGGGAATGCTAATGATTTAATCAATCAAGAATAATGGTACGATAACTTGCAATTACTTAAGGAGATACAGCGGTAGGAAAATTAGCTGAAATCCGTGAAAAATAAAAATAAATTTTAATATGTAAAATTGACCAAGGATTAGCTATTTAGAATCTGTCAACAAATTATTCATAGATCATTTTGTATAGTAAACCATTATAAAATGAATTATTTATTTAATAATCTACATTCATAACTAATGTAAATTGATTATATATAGTTATTGTTGTATATATTATATGAGGTGATATTATAAATTAATTGAATGGCTATATAAAGATTCACCATAATTTTGCAATATATATAAATTCTATAAATAATAAATACAACATTTACCATCTATAGAAAGAAAGTGAATGAACAATTGACGCACGAAATGCATGTAAAAGATAGATACACGAATGGAACAAAATAGTATCAGTGATTTTGATTGGATATTAGTCATATTATATATGTCAAATATTAAAACAGTAGGTTTTTCGTCGAAATAGATTAAAGTGACTTCTATCTATATCAATGGATTTAGATTATAAATATCAATAAAATAGTATGATATCTTCAATTTAAATACACAAAATTACGAGGAATGTTGATAAGTTATTATTTAAATATATAATTTTACTTTTAGTAAAGATAGTACATTAAAATTGATTGTAATTATCAATATATATATATAAATAAATAATAATAACTTAAAATTTAGTGGGTATTTAGTAGTAGGTTTCGTCTGCAGCGCCTCTATCGCAAAGTGCCATACACTATATTCAATTGCACAGGTCCACTTTCTCGCTATATGATAAAAGATGATAAAAGCACATTTTCTATCTCCCAAATAATGAATACAGAATCACATGTATGTTCTCATAACAAGGTATGCTTACATTAAGTGCAGTTATTTAGGTATCATTACAATTACACTACATTAATAGCTAAATAATATTCGTTGCTGAAGTAAAAGTTGATTAAAAGTCAACAATGTATTGATATTAGCGTAACTAATGATTAACTAACCGTTGTAAAGCTGTAACACTATAGCGCTGTAAGATATGCACTAATGGCTATTCATTACAATTAGAAGTGTTGACTATATAATTATACCTACAAGTATGCCAGTTGCCTATAATGGAAATCATTATTATCGCTAGCTAAATATAATGGAATGAAATATAACGAGTGTATCATTCTAAAGTTATTGATACGCGTGTGATAGTTATTAATTTTTATGATTAATATATAACAGAAGAGTCGTCGTTCACAATTATTCTATATATTATGAATATGAGTAAACGCGAATATTAATCGCCAGTTATTATTAATAATAGAAATATCGTTTCATAATTTATTAGTCATAAATAAAGATCACATCATAGTGTATATTATAGTCGTATTACATGTAATACGTAATATTAATTAAGTATAACAGAATCATACACTACAGGTTAATATACTGTAGTGTATAGCCTATCTTGTAGATAATGCGAGGTGTTAAGGGTGAGGTGTTATGGGGTGAGGTCTTAAGGGGCGGAGTTAAGGGGCGGAGTTAGGGGGCGGAGCTAAGGGCGGAGTTTGACCTTGATGTTGACCTCCGAGAGTGATCAGATTCCTCATCTTTATTCCCGAGCATCTCTGCACCAAAGCCCTCCTAAAGGATCATAGATAGATAGATCAAAAGTTTATTGAATTACTGGTTATATATAAAGAAAGTTATAATTATATATAAACATATCATTATATAACATATATAAACAAAATAAATAAATGTGATAACAGTAAGACAAAACGACACGATACAAAAAAACAAGAAATAAACGGAGAAGTAAAATAAAATTAAAACATTGGATTATACGAGCCGTTGAATGATATGTCAACTATTGAGTTATGCGGCAATAATGTCTACTATAATGTCTACTATAATGTCTACACACGTCTCTCACCTCATTAATATATTAATCATACGATACACAAAGACTAAAGAAGCATTTTTTAATGTAAATATTTGTTAATATTATTATAACTTAAATACGATACACTTCAGAACTGTTGTATTACTACTATTTATGTGTCTAAATAAACAATCTAATGTGATACTCTGTAGAATAAACATATAAACTACATGCGTTAGGAATTAAACTTAGCCAACACACATTATAAGTAGTCCACCATCATTGTCTGGCTATGTTATATCTATGATTATCTAGTAATAATGACGTAAACATAATGGTAATCCAGTAATGATACTAGTGCTCACTTTCTATCTTGGATACATAGGTTAAATAGACAGATGATAACTCCTGTAGTAACTTGTATAGAAAAGTGTTACTATGATAAAACCCAATAGAGCTCATTTACTATTAAATATCATTTGTAGATTATTGACGTGTAATGCTATCTTACAATTACGCCAATTTTTGAAATAGATAAAGCTTCATTAAACGTGATTTTACATAATAAAGAATTTTGTAATAAAATATTGTTAATGTAAATACTATGTTTTGTAATAGTATAATGATAACATGCATAATATATGCTATATTATAATTGTAAGTAATAATTTTTTTAAATAAATAACATATTTCTATAATTATAAAAGTATTATATTTAGGAAGTATCAGTTATTAGTAATAACTTATTACCATAAATTAACATGGGAAATATTGATTTTTCCGTTTAAAAAAAATGTATAGAAACCCTAATGTATATAATAATAATAATAATAATAAACATTTATTAGAAGTTTTAAATTTTAAATATTTTTTCGTATGTAATATATAATTATTTATGTTATTATTTCCTCTAAAGGGCTTCAGATTAAGATCAATATCTTTTCTATGCTGTCGCCCGAACATATACAACTAAAATGTATCGGAAACTAACAAGAATTGTCCCCCTTGTGAGAAACCCATGGCGTTGAAACCGTTCTGAAGTTTGGGGTCCGATCGTATCTGTTTACAAACATCTTCAACTTGTTTGTTGACGTCGCCATAGAAACCAGTTAACGTATCCTACGTGCGGATGTAGGGAAGATTAGAGTTCAATGTGGACTTTAATCTAATGAATTCTGAGTATTCATTAGTATACACGTACAACTGAATAATTAGTATAGATAACAGATCTGATACAGATAAGAAGATGGTACAGATTAGGAGATGGTACAAATAAGGAGATGTCACGAATAAGTAGATGGTTAAAATGAACAGTTAAATAATATTCGTTGCTGAAGTAAAACTTAATTAAAAGTCAATAATGTATTGATATTAGCGTAACTAATGATTAACTAACCGTTGTAAAGCTGTAACACTATAGCGCTGTAAGCTATGCTCTAATGGCTATTCATCATAATAGGCGAACGTATGTTGACTAATGATGTGGACACTAGACTATTCAATTGGAACGGCTATAAGTCATGTCTTCTTATAGTCTTATAGACGTGCCTACAGAAACTACGTTACAATTACCATTACAATTACGCACAATATACTACATGGTAATATTAGAATATTTAACGAATGATGTTATTTCATATATATTAGGTTACGTAATTTAAATTTATATGTAATATGTATACGAGGATTGCGGTAAGATTATTGTTAAATCTTAGCTAGGCTGAAGTTCTCGGATTTAATTTCAGCTGGGCTTTAATGTGGGCTATACAAGGAGGCGTGGCTTATTGATCGTTTGATTGACATGTCTAGTATTGCATCGACTCGTGGGGGTGGGCCTAACCTCGAAGACTCCGCCTCCGATCTGGAGTGACAGGATGTGGATGCCGGGCACCTGCTGCTTAATGAAGTCCATCAGCGAACCGAGGCTGAGAGGATTGCAGCAAGTGTCTCCTGTGTGGTAGAGGGCGGGGCTGGTGAGGCTGGGTGCATGCGTACCTAACTATACGCTGACGTCTGCTATGTGTGGTAGAGAGAGGGTGGTAAGACTGGTAATATGGGTGCATGCGTACCTAACTATATGCTGATGTCTGCTATGTGTGGTAGATAGAGGGTGGTAAGACTGGTGAGGCTGGGTGCATGCGTACCTAACTATACGCTCACGTCTGCTATGTGTGGTAGAGAGAGGGTGGTAAGACTGGTAATATGGGTGCATGCGTACCTAACTATACGATCACGTCTGCTATGTGTGGTAGAGAGAGGGTGGTAAGACTGGTAATATGGGTGCATGCGTACCTAACTATACGATCACGTCTGCTATGTGTGGTAGAGAGAGGGTGGTAAGACTGGTAATATGGGTGCATGCGTACCTAACTATATGCTGATGTCTGCTATGTGTGGTAGAGAGAGGGTGGTAAGACTGGTGAGGCTGGGTGCATGCGTACCTAACTATACGCTCACATATGTAGAATGTGTTATGTACAGTGCGATTTAAGTGCTAATGTACTTATCAACGTACTTATTACATTGTGTTTACGTAGCATTAGAATAAGCTTACGGTGATGGATACATACGAGGTTTAGAAGTCGTGTAAATAATGTGATACGCGGGAAGGTGGCAATATAAATATAGGCTGAGTAAATAATGCTGAGCACTTTCCTTTACATAGTAGTATAGTAAAACAAATATCTAAATATATAAAAGCATTATCAAAGATAAGCCTAATTAGGATTGCTATTGAGTTTTTTCACCGATGAATCATCGAAGAATACTAATAAATGCTATACAGTAATATTATAAATGTATATAAAATATGATATAATATTATTTATAAATATTAAAGGTCTAATTTTTTTTTACCATTTTCAGCTTTTTGTGAAGTATTACATTTATATTATGTTATACTTATACTTGTACTTAAGATATTACATGAAGATGTATAGTGTTAAATAATGATTCAAGTAGAATTACTAAACCCAGTATACTTATATTTAAATCTATCAAAATTTACTCTAATTTTTAATATTTTTAAATATCCTTCTTATTTTATAGCCGTAATAATATAAATAAATGTTATATTTTATAACAAATTGAACACACTATGATTATTATAAATAAAACAACTATGTTTATCTTTATTTCCGAGCGAGTATTGCGTAAAAGTAAATAAAGCAGGTTAAATGTACTATATTAATCGAAAGATAATAGTATTCACACTACAATAGCATACTTTCGGTTGGCTACTCCTACTAGTTCCTGAATACTGAACAGTGCTAACAAAATACATTATAATATAGGTTACACGAAGCTTTTAATATAAGAGATTTACGTGTATGTTTGTAAGTGAAAGTTGATTTGCTCTCACGTAAATTTGAAGGAAGTTTATACTAGAGTGTTTGCTCAAAGGTAGTAAATACTCTAGATAGTCAATACTCTAGGTAGTAAATTTACTTTAAAGTATTAATACTATAGTTACTATAGTATAAATATAGTATAGTATAAGTCTGTCATTATGGGATAGTACTTCAAGCATGTTAGTATATTGCACCATGATACCTTTGAAACTAGTTTAGATGATAAACGTCGTTATCGGTTAGAATAAGTAACTTAAACTTAATCCCAAATTTGAAAGACAACAAGATTATTTCACTAATTATTTGTCAGCTACTTACATATTATCACACACTCGATTATCGAGTCCTTTGCATAGGAAGTTTATAAATTACTATGACTAATTGAGTTAACTCAATTGTAACATTAGTCTTATAGGTAAGTCGATAGGTTGAATACTATGTAATACTTACTAAGAGTGAATTTCATTAGTCAAGTAGTAGTAATAATGTTTTGTAATTAATAGTCAATTATTTACTAAATAATTAAAGAATTTAATTAATTCACTACATTATGTTAATGATAATCATTGATTCAGTGATAATATAATGATTATCATAATAATTATTATAATAATATGTATCATAATGATTGTGATAATAATATAGTACCATTGAATGATTTAATGAATCAATTTAATTATTATAATGATGATCATTATCATTATCATAATGATTCACACATCATAATGATTATGATGTGAATTAAATAAATTATTTATTTATATAGTCAACATAAAATTATTATCATCATAATTATCATAACTATTATAATTATTATGGTAATCATCATAATTATTATTATCATGATAATCATATTTATAATAATTATTATTATAATTACGAGTATTTGTTAATTTATATTTAATATGTAAATTAAATTAAATTATTAAATTAATATATAATATAATATTCAATTATTATAATTACTATAAATATTATATTGTTACAATAATTGTATACTAATTAGGTAGGTAATACTTATTTAGTAAATAAGTTATTTACTAACTTAAAGTTAGTATAGGTTATCAAATTGATAATCAATAGCAATTATATAAGTAAATATAATATTATATATTACCATAAATAATTAATATATAAATATAATAACCCATTCCATGCCATATAACTAATGGAATATTATTTATATTATTAATTGAGTTTTCATTTTTTGGATGCGTAATTTCAATACTATAATTTCGAGTAAACGTAAATGTAAGACCAATCTTTTTTGATTTAAGTTCTATTATAAATAAAAATAAAACACTAAGTATTATATATAATTTCATTATAAATAAATTATAAATTGAAATTAGGTAAATAGTAACGTAATCACTTGTAATTAGTGAATTTAATATATTGTAACACACAAAGAATTATGTTTAAAGTAATTTTTAAATATTTTGAATTTGTATCACATGATAACCAGATGATAATATTATGAGGGTAAAGGTTAACCATTAATAATAAATCATAGATTTAGAGTACCAAAAAAACTGGTACTCTAAATATATGTAATAAATGCATGTAACCTGTATCAAGACCTCCTATAACCTCGGTTTATAGTCTATAACCGAGGTTATAGGAGGTCTTGCCTGTATACTAGGAGAATAGATTTGTATTTTACAAATGTAAACTATAAATCTATGACTAGGAGCAAGACCTCATATAACATCGAGGTTATAGGAGCAAGACCTCCGGTTATAGGTTATAGGAGGTTATAGGAGGTCTTGATAGGAGTCTTGCTAGGAGAGACTGTTTTGGTAACTTTTTAGTTCCTTTCATAGAAAAGTGCCAGTTATCTAGGAATAACTCCTCTTATTCATTCCAGATATAATACAACAAAAATAATTGAAAATTGACACAAATTCAGAAAGCAAAACGATATTTAAAAATATAGGAATTTACATTGAAAATGTACGAAAAAATTTAAATTACAGATATGAAAAGAAAATTGTTCACAGGTCAAAATTGCCTTTTGGCATATGCAATATATAAAAACATCCCTAAAAAATATTAAAATTTTTTTTCGATTTTTAAATCGATCTACGGAAATTTTAATTTAATTGGAAGGGATACAAAATTATCAATGGAATAATAAAAAAAAATGTATATTATATATGTCTATCATCATTATATGAATATAAAATTATAAGTATTAATATCAAAATAGAATATACTTATTCAAAAAATGACTTTATTGATAATTTTAACAAATTTTAAATAAATTTGTCAATAAACTAATCGTAAACATTTTTTTGTTAGAAAAATAATTTGTTATTATTATTATACTTCGTAAATATCCATTATAGGCGCTTAAAAAAGTGTTATGCTTAATTAAAATAATTTATCAAAGAAATAAGCGAATACATTATATTAATTAAAAAATAAAAAAAATTAATTTGAAATGTTTATGTTAAATACAACCTTGAGGTTGTATACAATCTCGAGGTTATATAATAGTAATTATTTAGATTTATATAGCTTTCAGCTCTGCCTACGTAATACAAATATTTGTAATTTAGTTATAAAGGTTGAGTATTTTGGATATTCCTAATATTGATTGGAATGGAGTTCCAATTTATAGTGAACATACATTTGAAAGATCTACCTCCAAATATCTTTTTGTTATAAGTATATGTTTTAGTCGAATGGCTCTAGTAGACCTAAGAGAGTGAATAGGATTAATAGGATCTAAGAAGTTATAGAGGTAAATTGCAATTTACCATGCAACCATGGTTGCTGCGTAAGTAATAATTTATGAGTATGGCATAGAAGTTTAAATAGTCAACAATTTTAAAAGTTAACCATTTAAGGAAATGAGGAAAGAAGTGAAGATATATATATGTCTTATATATATGTATACATATAGGTAATATAATCAGAATAACATAAGTTATAAGTAAGTCTAGTAGTAGCACGAACAATACGATCAATTTTAGATATTGATATAGCAGAGGAGAGAGTTACAGTAGTCAAGTTGAGAAAAAATAAGTGAGTTAATAAGAATATAACATGATTTTTTAGTTAACAATTTCCTAATAAAACGAATATATATATATATATATATATATATATGTAAATTAGTTAAATTACATATATTATATATATGCCTATAATAATTAAAATTAGTGTACAAAATAAAGCCGAGATTTTTAATGAAAGGTAGAATTAAATAATTATTTACAGACAGATGAGGAAGTATGGATTGAGAATGAGAAATATTTATGAGTTCAGTCTTAGTTTCATTTAACAGAAGAAAATGTGTTAGTATATACACATTAATATGACTAATTCCCTTTGAAATAGATGAATTAGAGTCAGTGCTGGAGTTCTGTAGTTTTATATAAATCTAAATGTCATCAGCATAAATATGATAAGATATGTCAGACAATGACTGCATTAGTTTAGATAGTGGAAGAATATATAGAGTAAAAAGTAAAGGACCGGGCACCGACCACTGTGGTACTCCACATGCATGTAACGGGTATAGGTGAAGAGATCGATTCACCAAGTTGTACTGAGGAAGAACGATTAGAAAGATAATATGTAAACCAAAGTAGGGGAGAATCAGATATACCTTAAGCATAGAGCCTATATATAAGTATATCATGATTTGTAGTAAATCAAGGCAGATGATAGATCTACAAAAACCATCTGTATGCATTTGTTATCATCAAGAGTAGTAAATAAGTCATTTAGAACATATTTTAGTGCGGTCTCAGTTGAATGGTGGTTTCTCATGAGGGTCAAATATTTTATTGACAGACAGATAATTAAAAATTTGCTTAGAAACAATTATTTCGAGAATATTACTTATTATAGAAAGTTGAGTAATTAGTCTAAAATTAGTTAAAACTGATGTATCAAGATTACTCATATTAAGTATAGGTTTTATATAAGATCGTTTAAAAGATGACGAAAATATACCATATATAAAAGAGTATAAATAGATAGATAGTAGATGATTTGAATTAAAGATGACGATTTTTTTTAAAACTGAAAGGGGGGTAGGATCAATATACGAAGTAGATTTAACAGAGTTTAGTACGGATAAAATCGCAGTTAAAGAAGTACTGAAAACACGGGTAAAGGAATACAATGTGTATGTGTATGTGTGCATGTGTCTACATATTCATGAATCCTTATTTCGAATATGATCGTATTAACTATTTTATATTCTAATGATATCATTGCTAATTAGGTTAACCATAATACCCTAATTAGCTTATTCTTTATGATCCATATGCTATTAATTAATACAAATTTAACTAATTAATAAATGGTATTTTATTATATTATTATGGAATATTTATTTAATTATTATTTATATACTATTTATTTATTTATTGTAGCCTACCTAGGCTAATTATTTAATATGAGACTACTTTTTTTTAATAAACCTCAATAATTCAATCAATTTCTAAAACTAATTATTTAAATTAATTAAATCATATAATATTATCAAAGATTTTGCGAAGCAAAGATATAACACTCCCTATGCATGCAACGTAATTTAGTAATATCCCCAACCGCTGCTAGCAGTAGTATCTAAATCACTGAAATATATTTAGGTTCGGCTCTGTTTGCATACAACAATGTTTTCATTGCTCTATTAAATTACATGCAATATAAATTAGTTTTTACTCACTAAATATATACTTATAGCATTTAAAATATACATATCATATTTGTTTGTTATATATTAGTATTGAACACTTAGTTTTCATCATATACATATTAATTTAAAGCATATTATTTAACATTTTAAAAGTCTATAGTTAAATACGAATTTACATTATAAAAAACGCATAGTTCCTAAAAGTAACCCGCTATAGGTGGCACCAGGGTATTTTGTATACAAATTCGAATTACACGATTTCGCGTAAGTGTTATATCTTTCCTTCGGAAAATCTTTGATATTATTAACTTTTTCACAATTTGTAAAGTTGATATTCTTTCAAATATCTATTAATTATTTTCTACTAGATACAATATTACTTATACAGTTAGACCAACCTTATGAAATAACTATAATAATAATTATTAAAAACTTTTAATTTCTTTATTTTTTTAATTACGAATTATTCTTTATTATTTCAATAACGTATCTTATCGTTAGAAAATATTGAATCCTACACTTACTGGCTTCACCATGGCATGAAACTATATATATATATATATATATATATATATATATATATATATATATATATATATATATATATATATATATATATATATATATATATATATATATAAATTGCAATATATAAATTGCAATTATAAATTGCCTATGCATACATATATATATATATATATATATATATATATATATATATATATATATATATATATGTATGCATAGGCAATTTATAATTGCAATTTATAATGTAAATGTGATGCCAGTAACGGTAGGATTACTGACATCAGTAAAATATTGATTACCTTATTCAAGTTTGAACTCGAACTCAAATGTTACCATATTTAATGCACACTACGGTGTATACTAAAAGCGTGCATATTTTAAGAGTAAATACAAACAAACATACAAATAGTATACAAGTCTAATCATATATTTATAGAATGATGTCATTAATGGGTATTAACTCTTTTCATTCATTACGGTTTTCATCTCGTATTTAAATAGAGAAAATACATGCACATTGCATATATATATATGGGATATATCCTATATATATCCTATAGGATACAATTTCATATACATACAACAATATTCGCACACGTACACTCTACGACGTACACCCTATGTCGTATACGCACACGCACACACACACACACACACACACACACACACATACATAAACACACTATACATGTAAGTATGTAACTATATAGTGATATCTATACACCTATATCACTTACATATCAGTACGATACCACCTACCATATTTAACCTATCTTAAAACGGGTTTACAAAATTCTCTCTCGACTCCTCTCACCGGTGCTTTTTTAATAAGGGGGGGGGGTTGTGGGCAACTACTCCACTATAAATTGCCTTTTGAATTTTTGTCCACAATAAATATCAGATTTTCCCATAATAAATGATATCATAATCCTAAAAATGACTAATAGAGGAAAGAATAAATATAATAATTGTGATTTATTAATACCGTTAAAAATACAATTAAATATAAATTAAAATAAAACATTTATTAGGTGGATATTAGATACAACAAATAAGTAGAAATAATATATTTCTAAGGAGGATGAATCGAGTTAATAAATCCCTTACAGGATGAATCTGTTCCCAAGGGTTTTAATTCCCTAAATTGAAGTAAGTTAACGAAAAGTAGGACATATACATAAGTAGGCCTATCATCAAATCAATAAAACAAGTATATTTCCTATTTCTTGGTATTTCCCCTCAATTTCAAATCCTCAAAAAGGCACTGCCCCTTACGCATGTACACATCCGGTTGCACTTCATCTCCCTTGCATAACATACCCCCTACCCCCCTAAGTGGCTCCTAACTTGCCTCCGAACTACTAATAACGTGTATCATACGCGTATTCCACTTTAATCATCTCGTGACTACCGCCTCGTGGGATTCACTGCCGTCTTATATCAGATCTATAGATCCTGGTATAGCAAGACCTCATATAACCTGGTTGGTGTTATAGGTTATAGGAGGTATTGGGTATACCCGATAATAGTCCTCATTTATCGCCAATCTTAAGTAGCACCTTTCGATCATGTCATTATATTATTTATATATTATTCAGACGACCTTACGATTTGCATATATAGGAACGGTTTATCACCTATGTATTTGTGTGTGTGTGTGTGTGTGTGTGTTTGACTACAGGCATAGGTATGTGTGCGCAGGAATATACTTATATTTGGCTAGAGCCAAAGCGTTATATATAGTATGTCTATAACTACATAATGTATTCCGCTGTGTAGGTGTTGTAGCAACTTTAGAATTACTTCTAGGATAATATGAATGAATGGACATTTGTTAAAATAGAATTTTATTTGTAAATATATAAGTAATGATTTTCATGATGTAGAATACATATCGATAGTAACAATTGGGAGATATATAAATGAACATTTTCGTGTATGAAAGTCAATATTCAACGAGATGAAATGGCTTGATCTTGAATAATCACAATATATATTAGGTTGACTACCTATATATCACATAGGTCTCTATCATTAATACCAATATTACTATAGGTATGCCACCTACGTATATCACATATATCAATAATATATATATATACTACGCATACATACGCAGATATAAATAATAAATAATAACAATGAATAGTCAATAAATAGTAAATGGTATGACGAATAAATGGGCACTTTCTTAAGCGGTGAGTTTATGAACTAAAGTCTGCGTGGTCTGCTATCACGTGTCTACGCCTGTGGCTAACACTGTACGTACGTAGAAGTGTTCTCGTAAGCGGTACCGTAATGGTGGGTGTTAGTAATGGCGCCTGTTTGGTTACCGTGGTAACGAAATGGTATCGCGTAATCCGGGAACTGGGCGTGGTTAGGGGCGGCGTGCGTCGTCGTCTCGTCGCGGTATCCTAGCGACGTGGTAAACACTTTAGCGGTTCTCTTACCGCCGGTCAACATGCGAAGATAGGAGCGCGCCGGAACTGATACGGGAACCACACGAGGAAGGGGACGTGGCTGATGTCGTGGCTGGGGGCGTGGTCTTTCGAAATCTCCCCGACGGAAGTTGTCGGCGCAGCGGTCGTCGACTCTCCAGTAGTGGCCACGCCCAGAAGGAGCTCGGCCCGCCTTCACGAAACACTCGTTAACGGAGAGGTTATGACGTATGCTGTTACGCCATGCTGTCGTGCAGCGCTCGTAATACGGGTAACGGCTAGTTACGTAAGAATAGATGTCCGCTAGAAGGACGCGACCTTCACTCGAGGTCAGTATCGCCTGAGCTATGATCTTCATATAGGATATCACCGGTTTAGAGTGACGCGGGTCGCGGTTTTCATCATTCTCCGCTAGAAGGTGGTGACCTCTACTGTGACCTTGAGGCGTGTTGTTGTAGTACTCGCGGTCGAGTGATCGGTTCGGTTCGGTACTGATGTCTGAGTCGAGGCAGTCCGAAGTCAAGGTCGTGCGCCACGTAGACGGGGCGTTCAATGGCATCGCGTACAGAAGACGTTCGACCTCTGCCGAATCGAAGGTGAACCCGTGGAACGTGCAGCTATCATCGACATCGTTCACCGTGTCACGTGAGTCGAGGTACGGTAATAAGTCCAACATAGTCCGCTAGGGGTCGGTGTATATCGGGTAATGACGTAACGCTGGAGTTGTGGTCAAGTTTTATACAGGCGATAGTTTGATTGACGTGTGCGATGACCATACGGTTACAGTACTACAGGACGTAGTTAGCATGCTTAATTGCAATTATAGAACACGCCCACAATGTGACATTTTGCTTATTACTGAATTATTAATGATTTATATATATATATTTATTTATATTGTTATATATATATATGTAAATAACTATAGTTGTATAGTATATTAATATTATATTAAAGTATTAATTAGCATTATTATTTATTAAACATATCGAAATAAAAGTACCCGGATGATAATTTCTATAAAAGCCTGATATAGTACATAATATAGTTCTATATACGAACTATACGCACTATATCACTACGAGATATAGCATTATTGTATTGTATAGAATATAAAAACAGTACAATTTACTAAACAATAACATAGCAATATCACTTATTATTGTTGTCCGTGGTATATTGAATGTATATTATTATTAAATTATTATCGTATTACTATTATTTTCTTCCCGCACGAGCGAAGGGGGTTGGGTTTGTGACCCTATTTTAGTGCTAATAAACCTAATATCATCATCCAGATCATCATATGATGTGTCATTGATACCTTATCATATGATGAGTGTGTTAGAACATTGTGCACATATCACATGGGGCACCTAAACAACCTTGATGTGCACATATGTATACATTGTATACCTATGTATACTATACATGTATACCTATATAGTACAACTATGCTAATCATATATAGTGAATTTGCTGCCTCGCCGTCATCGAATTGAGCTTAATTAAAAAACGGATTTAAAAAGAGAAAATACAAAATAAAAGGATAATGAATTCGCTACAGTAATACATATATTATATATATGTAACATTTCCTATATAATTTTACTAATACTCCTCCTCTTTGCTTATACCTAACGCGGATACACGCTGATGCATAACCTAGGTAGCTTAGGAACCCTACTCATACAACCCTTTATGTAATATTCATACAACCCATTATGTCATATTCATATTCATTTAACATATGATATGTTACAACCCATCACATGTTTACAGAGTTCGAATGTAAGAGAACACTACATTGACTATGGTTTAGATATGATGTCCGCGTGTGTTCCCAACCTAGTTATAAATGATAATGAATATGTTTTAATTTTTAATAACAAAATATTTATTAATATTAAATTGTATTTATGAAGGGAGAACGATTGATGATTCTACCTATATATATATATATATATATATATATATATATATATATATATATATATATATATATATATATATATATGTGAGTTAATGTTTACTATCGTGTTTATATGTTTTAATCTGAAGGATATACGGCTGTACTTAGGCCTACTTTATTGAACCTGAACGATCGTATTACCCCCTGTGTGTGTGTGGAGAACAATCCGTTACGTAATAACCCGTAATACACTGCCCGCCACGTGATGACTCATAATACCGTATTAGTGATGACGTCACGCTGGTGAACCATTACGTCAATGCCTACTGTGGTAGTATTAGTAGTATACTATAGTATGACGCATGATAGCCGTGCGTGTGTATGCTATACACACACGGCTGTAGAAGGGTGACGGCTTTACACGTATTAGTGAAGTCAAATGTTGCCGAATTTGTCGACATAAAATATTAAACAAAATACTTAATTATTGATTACTCGTCAACGATTATAGAATTAACAGAGAGCCCACGTGGGTTACTGCTGCATGGGTTGATGCATGGGTTGCTACAGCAAATACTGATATCCTAAAGAACATCATCAGAACATCGTTTATAAAAGTAGATCGTCTGAACATGTTTATTCAATCAAACATCACTATAGCATCGTTGTAACATCATCTGAGAACATCATCTGAGAACATCGTGTTATGTACCTACAGAATCGGAACATT
Organism: Osedax fenrisi; assembly: GCA_964019155.1. NCBI lineage: Eukaryota > Metazoa > Annelida > Polychaeta > Sabellida > Siboglinidae > Osedax > Osedax fenrisi. Next base: position 2,800,396 of record OZ025239.1, read on the forward strand.
CTTAAGATGTTCCGATTATGCACGATTCTAGAACACCACGAAGGACATACTTTTAACACCACGAAGGACATATTTAGAATACAATCAAGGACATCATTAGAACACCGCGAAGGACATCATTAGAATACCACGAAGGACATCATTAGAATACCATCATTCAATGTATAATGTATCTTTATAACACCGAAGTTCGTCATCGAACCATGGTCCACATTGGATGATGAGTCACCACTGATAGCTAGTTATGACTCACCACTGATGGGTATATAATGATAACGTTCTGATTATGTTTGTATGCTCGGAGCTTTAGCTAGGAGTTTTTATAGACACCGCTTTTGCTTTAAATTTCGTATAATTTCGTATGAAATATATACCTAACAATGATTGTATAGTGGGTGTAGATGGGTACATGGTTGTACAATGTACATATATGATGTGCCACATAGGTATTAACATTACCTGTATGTATTGGTACATCCTCCGAATATCTTTATTATATATAATCTCTATAAAAAGACATAATTCATCGTCAAATGTGCATAAATGATGTTGCGGTGATTAACTGTAATTTAAACAATGCACATTCGATATTGTATGATGATGTTCTGGGGATGTTCTGGGGATGTTCTGGGGATGTTGTTAACAACATTAGAAATCTAATGATGTTTTCATGATGACGGCGTATTATCGGTTGTCCTATAAAGTATACCGTATATCTAGGGGCTCTGCAACAGGGGGGACAGGGGGGAGATGCCAATACCTCCTATAACCGAGGTTATGGGAGGTCCTGGATATGTCCCACCACTTTAAAATCTAGGGGGACCTCCTATGTATTGGCCCCCCCCCCCACTTTTACCACAATATTTATTTGTATTAGTTGGTCCCCCTACATACACACAATCATTCCAGCGCCCCTACGTATATCGTGTATTATCAGGGACTCCCTGGCATTATAGGCATTATATCCCTATACATTATATCCCTATACAATATATCATGTATTATGTATCATTTACATTTAAAAAAACATATCTAGGATTGTTTACAACTCTTTTATTCTATAGAATAGCGTAGATCTACTTTAAAACATATAGGTATATATATATATATATATATATATATAGGTTAGAACTATAGTTTTAAACCTAGATAATATAAGATATTCTATAACTATAATATTTAATTTAATATTTAATATTTAATATATGTATATATATGTGTGTATGTGTGCATTGTGAGTATGTGTGTATGAGATACATAATATTTATTAATTTACTATCAATAACCCCCATTTATAAAATATATCTTCGTAACCTATTAACTATGCGATTACGTATAACCTTTATTCTGTATAACAAAACCATAGGTTACATAATATTTAATATTTGTAATATTTATAGAATTTTAAGATTGCCACTATAAACAAACATTATCCAATGGAAAAATATATCCGTAATTTCATATATTCAATGAATTCCTATTCATGTATATATTCATATATATATATATATATATATATATATATATATATATATATATATATATATATATATATATATATATATATATTAATAATAAATAATATATATTTAGAAAAATAATCGCATTCATTATTTGGAAGCATCCAGAATGCATCTGGAACACGATTGTTGTATCGCGATATTTAGTTGTATATGACGCAATGACGCAATGACGCAATGACGCGATGACGCAAGCGGGAAATTACGTAACGATAGAGTAATTCTGCACAGGAAACTGGAATAATACTTTTATTATTTTCTCATCTTATATAACAATATTATGTATTGAAATTTAAATAATATGTAGGGGAAAGTCTCCGATTACCGACCCCCTTCTAATACCGACCCCCTATCGTATCTCAGTAACTATTAGAGATATTAAAAAATTATATATACATTAACTGTTAGTAATTTAATGATAAATATGAATAAGTATTTTGTTTAAAAAAATATTTAATCCTACAATTGTTATTTGATAAAATGTAATATTCTGTTTTTACTTTTTAAATATTTGAATAATAACTTTTTTAAATCATTGTAAATACTTTATTAATTAATATATAACTTAATTTTGTGCATGATATTGTAGATCAATAAAATGTTTATAACTAATATAAAAATAATTTAATTTTAATAACTATTAACCAATATATCTTAATTATAGCAAACCATATTATTTTCCTATTACCGACCCCCTAAATTACCCGAATACCGACCCCATGTGATTTATAATATCCAATCAAAATAGATCCGTATTTTACTTTAAAATATGTCGTAAGTTGTTTATGTATCATTGATATAGATTTAGGATTCATGATTCCAGTTGATTATATACATACTGATTAATAAATAAATATTACATAATTATATAGGTTACTAGGTTAGTCCTACCTATTCTATTTTAATATAATTACTATAAAGTTTAAATTTAAATTTAATATCACTTTTAAAGCATAATTTCAATAAAAAATAAATTGCGTGCATGTTATAATTAATTATATTTATATATATATATATATATATATATATATTATTATTTTTATTGGATATTATAATACTATAATTATTTAGACCACGATTATTTTAGTGGTCGGTAATAGTAGAAAGGGGTCGTTATTAGGCACATGTATCCGATTACCGACCCCCCTATTTATTCTTGTAAATATACTTATATAAACAATTTAAAATAGCCACATTATTGGTTACCATAATATTACCCTAATTACAAAATTTCAAATAAATATATTTAATATTGAATAAGTTATTACAAATAATCATTCAGGGGTCTGTAATCGGAGACTTTCCCATATATGCATTTAAATGGAAATATAAAAACTAGATTTTAAATGAAATAAAGTAAAACTTTTCCCGATGGAAACGTATTGGAAACCTATATAGTATTATATGAAACTATATAGGGTGATAACCTATATATTCTTATACATAAATCATATACCTAAACCTAAGGCTAGTATGCTAACCTTGTACTTACGTCTAAACTATAGCCTACATAACATTATTTTAATGTATTATATATAATATATATATAATAAACAATTAAATATTGATAACATATATATTATAACATATATATTAATGAAATAAATATAGAATCAAATATTTTAATATTTTCTATAAAGTATGTACCCATAGGTACAAGTATGTACCTATATACCATATATGCCTTTATATATTCAGTAGAAGCCGGTTTTACAGACATCCCTGCACTCGAAACATGTCAATATAACCGTATGTTGTTACGTAAGATAAGGGCGTGGCTAATTTTAAGTTACGCCCATTTAGCAGAATTTATATTTCTATTATCAAATATGAAATATATTCTAACCTTGAAATCTATCCTACAATATTGTACATGTAAGTTACCATGGTTTCAACGGTAGGACGGTGAAGTCCATTAATATAAATAAATGTGGATATGGTCATAGGGTAGAATATATTTCATATTTTATAATAGAAATATAAATTCTGCTAAATTTCCCCTATTATATAATAGGGGAAATGCATTAGAATTATAGTAGATCCATGGGTCTACTATAATCGCATCACCTCTTAAGATTTAATTTTGTTTTTAATTTTTTTTATATTATGTAGATAGTATTCATATATAAATAATAGTTATATAGTGCTGATAATGTTAGTTGCTGGTAAAATGAAGAACACGAGTATATACTGGATATTATTAATACAAATATTTTAGAATTCAAAAATATACGTTATGATATTATGTGTAGGTACCTATCTAAAGTATTTATGCATATATTTTAATTATCTAATGTATTATTAGCGATATTATATATATATACTCAACACATTTCATAAAGACCCTTCAAAGGGTTCCAAATTGAGGGGAGTTGAAAAGAGTGAGCAAATTAAATAAAATGTTCTGAGATATAAATCCCAAAGTTTTAGTTGTAGATTTTGAATAATAATAATTATAGTTTTTTCACGGGGTGATGTTTTAAAATTCTAATGTATTATACTTATATTTAATTTTAGATAATATGTATTATTATTATTTAGATAATTAACTACATTTTTATATTTAAAAATAAAGTTCAAATAAAAAAAAACGAATATTTCGAATGATTCCCTTAACAATTATAATAATATAAACTAAATAAGATACAAGGATGAATGTAATATATATTTTATTTATTTTTTGATAATTATGTAAAATAATTAGTAATATTAAGATAGGTGTGTGTTTAATAGTCAATACTTTTATTGTAGTCATACACCATAGGTAACCCAGCAAACAATTTATCGACGATTTTGGACGCTTTTGAGAATTTATGGGCGCTTTTCGACGCTTTTGGGCGCTTCAGTTCTCAATCATATTGAATTCGTCGCAAATACGACGCTTTTGGGCGCTTCAGTTCCGAATCTTATTGAATTCGTCGCAAATTCGACGCTTTTGGGCGCTTCAGTTCGGAATCGTATTGAATTCGTCGCAAATTCGACGCTTTTAGGGCGCAACAGCGTCCAAAGTACAATAGAACAATTCGACGCTTTTGAGCGCAAATTTTCATCAAAGCGACGAATTACTTTCGGAACTTTTAGGCGCATGGCGTCCAAAAGCTTCGAATTTGCGACGAATTCAATACGATTCGGAACTGACAGTAGAACGGACAGTGCCCAAATAAGGACACTCTAGGACCTAGAGTCTAGGTATCTCAGAAGCCATAACTCCTACACAAAATGTTAATGAATAACATATTCATAATTATATAAATAGTCTAAATAAGTATTTTTTATTTTTAAATTATTCAAAATAGTAATAAATCCAATGAACTGATTTTTGTTATGACATTTTTAAATTTATGAACAAAATGTCAACTTAAAACCTTCTTTCATGTATAGGGTGTCCGCATTATAACACAGGGTGTCCGTATTAGGACATGGGTACCGAATATGGACACCCCGACGGGGGTCCCCTGTTATCTATTGAATACAAATATTAAATAAAATGTTAAAATCACAATAATATATATAATATTAATATATTGTAATTTTTTAATACAAATATTGTGTCATCAAATGTTAAGACCATTTATTTTAAAAGTGTCCCCCGTATTAGGTTACTTTCCCCTACCTAAAAATAGGTTTATATATTTATACATATTATAGATACTATGCTCAAACTGTGTAATATTTTCATATTGTCGATATACGTATATATACGTATATATACGTATATATACGTATATATACGTATATATACGTACGACGTACGTGACGCAAAATTATAATAATAATAGTACAGTAGGATGTATTGTATGTATATGTATGTCCTATGTACTGTACTATACTGTACTGTTATGTATTGTATTGTACTGTATTGTACTGTATTGTACTGTACTGTGATGTACTGAACTATACTGTACTATACTGTACTCGGTGATGGGCACGATCACGACTTTTCACGATCGCCGATCGTCGATCAATTTCGTCGATCATTTTCTAACGATCGTCGATCGTCGATCTTTTTAGTCGATCATTTTTTAACGATCGTCGATCGTCGATCGTCGATCGTGTAATTATTTTGATCGTCGATCGCGATCTCGATCATCGATCGCCGATCGTAGATCTCGATCGTATTATTATATAAGCGTATGAATTCCGGGCTGCTGCATGAACCACTAATGATCCACGCAGTACTCACCCATTCACGCCGTCATATCAATATATTTATATATATATATATATATATATATATATATATATATATACATATATATACCAATGTATCTTTTTTACTAATGTAATCGTAATATTTTACCGCGCGAGACATGCAAGATCAAACAATACGTTTAATTATCTACTCTATAATAGAGTCTCTACGCCAAAAATGATTATTTTTCATTTGAGTATTCTATCAATAGTGCCATTATAGCAATAATATCTAACCCAAAATTTAAGTTAAATTGGTTAAGTAGTTATGAAAAATAACGTAGAAGAAAAAGATATGTTGTTATCTACATTTAAGAAACATGTTAATAGACATATCCCAGATAACGAGGTTTATAGGTACACCAGAACAAAGCGAAACTAATTCAGATGAATTATATGTTATTGATGATAATGGACCATCCCCTTCTAAATCAACGGTAGAAATAGAAATACTTAATTATATAAATAGTAAAAATACTAATTTAGATATGCTACATAATTATCCTATTATAAAAATGTTATTCATAAAATACAATTCTATACTCCCATCATCCGCGCCGGTGGAAATGTTTAGTATTGCTACCAATATAAATAAACCGAAACGCAATAACCTATATGATACTAACTTTGAATTGTTAGTTCTATTGAAAGAAAATTCATTATATTAATATTATTTTATTAGTAATTTGATCGTATTTCAAATTTTCATAAATAAAAGTTATTATTATATCCACTATTTTGTTATTTCTTGATATATGTTATTCCTAAATATATATAAATTATGTTTAAATTTTTTTCACGATCGTCGATCGCGATCAGTTGCTGACGATCGTCGATCATTTTCAAACGATCGTCGATCGCGATCAAGATCACGATCGCGATCGGGATTGACGATCGACGATCGACGATCGTGATCGTGCCCATCACTGACTGTACTGTAGAGATATGTTTATACATCCGATATGCAGCTGTGGCGTGTATTAGATAGATTCAAACAAATATATTTAAAATTGTAATCAGAACCTATTTGTCGATTTACGCAAGACCTCCAATAACATCAGGTTATATGAGTTACTTATATACGTGACATTCGATACAATTGTAGTTTACTGTATACATATATATATATATATATATATATATATATATATATATATATATATAGGATTTATGCAGATCTTCTATATTACACCGACCATGCTAATTATAACGGTAATATACATAATGTAGCACACTGCAATGTACAAACTTAAATTTGAATATTTACATAATATTAAACCTGCACATGCTTTCTCTAAGTATAGTACGTCTTATTATAGTACGCCCTATATATGTTTTGCAAGAAGAGATGATATGTTTAGGTTTTTGTTTTCATATCCTTCCATAATTATTCCTAGTTTATTTATTTATTAGTTTCGAGAGAATAAAGGGTTAATCACATAAGTATCAACTAAGTTATACTACAAACTACACATCATAAGTTATTAACATTGTTATTAACAATAATAACCTATAAATTATCAATACATGTATCATACATAATGTATGCACACATAAATGGAAATTTAATATAGGTTAAATTAAATAAATTAAATATATCATTAACAAAATAAATAATACAAATTATTAAATCTTAGTCATAAGTTATGACTCTAGGAAAGGTTACTCCACATTAAAATATTTTATAAATAATATTCTAATATAAAACGTTAATCTAAAAAGTAAGCTTAGGTCGCGATTTAGGCCTCGTTACTTATCAATATTATAAAGATAAATATGGAAATTATTATATCATTTAAAATTGATTATAAAATGACTTTCAATGGTTTATGGTTATACAAAATTTATCAGAGAAGTATGAGATAAGAAAGTTACTAGTAAGAGTTATAAATGATATTTTTTTTGGAAATAAACAGCATAATTTTAGACACATCTAGATTAAATATAACATATTATATTATTGCCGTTCATCGTACGTACATAAAACATAGTATCACATAGTAATGCCGTAACACGAAAAACATTGTATGGGTCGTTAGAACGTTCTTAAAACACATACGTTCTAAATTCTATATTGTCATAATAACCCGGATAATAACTACGAACAAATGTTTACATATTCAACCTTAATTTATAAAACAATATTATAATCAGTGATAATAACTTCCGGATATTTAAATTTTATAAATAAAATTAAATAAATTGAAATTACTTAAGTCGAGTATAAGTGAAATAATGAATATATTTAATAAACTAAAATTTATGGTAATTTTATACATATTAGTTTTTATTATATTAAATATTATAATTATAAATAATATAAACAAGTATGAATAATTATATTGATAATTATAATAATAATTCTTATTATTTAATAATTAAATTAATAATAAATATAATAATTAAATATAAATGTATATAAATAAATCATGCGATTTATTGTTATTCATATGAATTAGTAATATAGGACTATGATTAATAAATGTATACGTGATTATAATAATTCATACTATTATAGTATTATAGTAACTATAATCACAAGGGACCATTGAAATGGTCAATAATCAATGTTAATTTTAAATCATTACATTATTTTGAAAATATGTCAATTTCAGTAATAGTAAAAGTTGATATTCACATATCGTTCATTATGTGTGTGTTATATTATATACCCACAGCTTATATGTATAATGCCTTATACAATTTGCCTCTCACTATGCATGTGCTAGTCTCACATGCATAGTATCTTGTTCATCATATTTGAAATATACCATTTTATAGGTAGCCCCAAACACAATCATTTCATGATTATGTTATCTATTATCAGATAATCATAATCTTAAAAGGGGTTTTATATTAAATCTATAATACTATATTAATGTACACTGGTAACGTGAGATACGCTTGTTAAAATATACATATTATTATATAAAATCTATAGAATTAATATATATATATATATATAATGTATGTATATATATTATATATATATATATATATATATATATATTTTTATAAATATTTATATAGGTATATACTATATGGTATATATGTTATAATAAATATAAACATAAAACTGAATTACTAATGTATTAATATGTATATTAAATGTGATTTAAAAGAGTTTCCTCGAGTTAACCATGTCCATTATGCTGATTATAATTTTCATATAAATTACTTATTTTCTATAAAATATATTATGCAGTATATCTTTATTATAAATGGTATAATTATTAATATAATACCTGCATATTAAATGATATGAAGATAATATGTAACATCGTTTATATTTAAATTAATTACAATTTTAAGAATATTCTACTGGATTTTCTTCTTATTTTACCAATATAATATTTACTTGTAAATTAATTTTATATTATTCATTGCAATATAATATATAATATATTTTTTTATATTAAATCGCTATAGATTTAATTTCCTATATACTTTTTATTGTTAATTATTCACTTAAAATAAGATAATATTTAAATAAAGATTTGGATTTCTTAATCTTTTTTCTTATAATAAAATAGAGTATTTATATATATTAAAAAAAATATATTTACTAATTCAATAACCTTAATCATTTCAATATTTCTTTGAAAGTAATCCTTGTTATGTATTCATTATTTACACATATATTATGCAAACGAAGGTTTCATTTATAGTTATTTAATAGGGCGTTGCACGGTTAAAAGGATAAAAAAGAATTTATTAATTTTTGTTTTACTCTATATTAGTACTTTATTATATGTTTTTTTTGTATCCGTGAGAAATTACCTGTGAAAACAGTTTAGAAATCAGATAAAAAGTAGATTTTAGGACATGTTATATGGTAATAAAATGTTATAAAATAATAAATAACATATTTACAATATGATTTTATTTTTACATAGTTTGAATGCTGTTTAATCTATGATGACAATTTATCACTATGTGTGTATGCATATAGAATTTATAAGATACATTAATATACCTATAATACACATTTTTTGCTTTATATAAAGTACATATATATATATAAATACAGAGAACGATATTTTATAAATATATTTTGTAATAATTATAAAAAATATAATATCTATAGAAATATGTTATTTATATGTATATATTATAAGAATGTTTCTCTATATATCTGTGCATATATAATACAAACATAATATAATAAAATTAGCTTAATGCAATGAATAGATCTTTGTGAGTTTTACTTTGTATTGACTATAGATATATTTGGTAAACTATAAATATATGGTATAGACCTATGTTTATCCTATCTATTTACATGTGATTATATCAACATTCATTTGTCGTGGGATTTTCCCTTAAATAAGGGTTGTTCGCAAAGACAATTATTTGTTCAATCATAGAGTCAACATTGTGTACAATTTATATGTATCGCAATAAATTAAAAACTGTTCACATATGAAGTTATAGTGGAAAAGTTATATAAATTATTTATTGTTATGAATATTTACATGAACTTCATTTATCATTATACTAATATATACATATTATTCATTCATTCATTCATTCAATTTGTTATGTATACATACCAATTAATAATATTTTAGAAAATTGATTTTAATACTATTGTTTAAGGGGGGAGGTGCGCGTTCATCTAATCAATGCTATTTTAGCTCTATCTAAAAATGCGAAGGATAAATAACTAATGGAGATAATTTCTTAATTATTTCTACAGATACTTCTCTCCATCCTATAGAATCTTTCTTTATATAAATATAGTTAATTTAAAATGGTGTAAAAAAATAGTCTCAATTAGTAAAATATTTATTTTTTATTTTGTTCATAAAAATGCAAGTTTATTATCATTTATTTAATTAATATAAAATATAATAATAAATTCAACATGATTCCTATATGATGATGATGATGGTTAATGAATCATTAATAATGATACACAAATATATATATATATAATAGAGAACGCTATTCTCGAATGTGTTTTAAGTATATATAGTATACTATAGTATGTTACTTATATATAATAATAATAATAATAATAATAATAAATAGTGCGTAGTTAATAGTATAACAATAAAAAGGATATATACAGCATATTCTCTCGATAAAAAGAATAAAATATAATATAATAAAAACGAAAATAAAATGTGTTATGAATTATAATATATAAGTTAAATAAACATATTACGTAATGTAATTTATAAGTATATCGCTTCTTCGATATATGGTTGATTTCCGTATATCGTCTGGAAGATTATTCCACGTAGCTGCAGCCATATATATATATGACTAGGTATACCGAAAAGCCCTTCCGCCATGTTGTTTTCTGTTGATGGTAGGTAGCGTAAGTAACTTAGAGTTTGAGTTTCTTAGTGGTCGTATACATTTTTTTAGATGTAGTAGGTCAGTTAATTATGTTGGAGTATTTTTGTAGAGAACAGTATGTATTAATTTAATAAGTCGTGTCTTAATTCGTAAGTCAATTGTTAACATTTTTAGAGAAGACATTAACGATGAAATAGAGCATCTATCAAATTTCCTTTTATTAAATTAAAAATAAATCGAATAGTAGATTTTATAATTCGGTCTAGTTGTAATAGTTGTAATTTAGTTGAGTTAGTGAGTAAAGTAGAGCAGTATTCAAGTCTGGAAAAAATTAAAGCATTCGCTAATAGGTAGACTGTTTTAGATGGTAGAGATTTTCGTATTTTGTATAGTTGAATAAGGTGAGTAGTCGTTGATTTAGCTACTGAATTAATATGTGTAGTAATAGTTAAGTCATTTGTTAGAGTGTTCTACATTTATAGTACACATTTCAGATAAAAATAATAAAAATTAAAAAAGTAGTAGGAATTTACATGTGGTTACTAAGTGAAAAAGTAGAAACTTGAGAAAATGACATTCAAAGTTTTTAAAAACAAATAATCACAAAAGATTATAAAATATATATATATATATATATATATAGTATTGTTTATATATAAGTAAAATATAATGGTATATAAACAACACTGACATAATAATAATTAGTACTAATATAGAATACTCAAATATATATTATAATTCAATATACAAATAAATATATGTTATAAAATAGAAAAATATGAATTTATAGTAATAGTTTAATAATAGTTATAAAGTATAATAAAAAATAAATAATGAATAATATAAAATAAATACAAGAATATAACATCTTGACTAGACAGAGATAATTATAGAAAAAAACGCATGCTAAATTTCTGTGGAAGTGTCTCCTTTCAACCAATGATATCTTATTATACACATACGTTATTTGTTTATTAATTATATGGAATATAATAACTATAATCTATGCATAATGTAAATATATAAATTTGTTTAGTAAAATATTTGTATACGATATCGAAATATACAATTAAATGTGACAGGTATTTAAAAAATATTGACATCTCTTGTCAATTTCAAATAATTATTATATCGATTACGCCTCCACCTTAAGATCAATATGATCACCATATTCATAATTTCTATAAATAGATTTTTAAATCTATTATTTATCTAAATTGATTCTTTTCATCTTTTAAATAGTTTAGAATTCTAAATTAATTTGTAAATTCAATACCATAGTATACATAATAATACTTAGTTTCATTAAGATTTCTTGAAATTATTTCACAATATAGAACAATTTTAATTAGATCATTTTGCATTTATTGCAGAAAAAATATATAATTCTAAAATCCGCGATAATTTCACCAAATAGCTTAAAATAATTTTACATGTGCCATAGATTGAATTTATGAATTGAAAAAATATAATTTTATTTTATATAATTATGAGAACATTGATAATTCATTATAGATGAATTTAACTTATATTATCCATATAATGGTATTATAATACCTTTATAGTAAGATATCTATATATTTAGGTAATATTATATATACAAATTAATACTAGATATAAGTAATACTACAAATAAATTATAAATACTTGCGAACAAAATTACTTCATTAATTTTATGAATATTATTTATACTTTATTATTAATAATATATTTTTCTATTTTGAAACTAATATTTAAAAATGTGTAATTATATTTCTAATTTCGCGTTCTAATTATTAACTTTTTAAATCATTTACAAATCAATATATAACTATCGTATTACGATTTCATTTGCTCGTCATCCATTATACTCTTGTGTGACCTCCATCCGCAGACCTCATTAGCGCCATTACGACACCTCAGTTCCTCTCCGAAATGTCACCTCCCGATGGTGCCCATCGTCATCGAGCAAACGGGAAGAGGGGAGAGATCCTACGATATATATTCACGTCTACTTAAAGAAAGAATTATTTGTCTCATGGGACCCGTTAATTATTTAATATAACATTTATACATATATAATATATAATTATAGATACATATTTAATAATACATAATTATAATCATTTATTAGAATTTTGTTGTTTATAATGCTGTAATAAATATAAATAACAATTATTCAATATATTTTAATTTTAAAGGGATTTAAGTTAAGATTATATTTACATATATATATATATATATATATATATATTAGTATAATAATATATATTTATAATTTATTTAATAAAAGTATCATTTATTGAATCATTATGTATTGAATTATATGTTATAAATTGATAAGTTGATGCATTTCTAGATTCACGATGAGATGGCCAGTGTTGTAATCGCTCAACTGTTATTCCTCCAATCAGAGAGCAGCAAGAAACCAGTTCATATTTATATTAATAGTCCAGGTTAGTTATTACGTAATATGATACAATATTTGATCATCTATTAAATATAGTTTCATTTTTATATACGTCTTATTTTTATAGATTAATATATTTGTACATTGTTAAGCCGAAAATGTCATACCGAAAAGTCAGCCAACTCTTGGATGATATTTTACCGATTTGTTAGCGATTTTTCACCATATATAAAATTTAGAGTAATGCTATTTCTAAGCGATATTCATTGGAAAATAAACTATTGCCTTATTGTAAATTTTATAAAATAATAAAAATTTAATTTAAATATTAATTTAATTTATAGATTTATGAGATCGTTTTAACTTTTTCCTTGTTGTTAATAATATGAAAACCTGATGAAAACTAGGATGAATACAAGACATAAAACAATTAAACAATGAAATAAAACGTTGATTTACACATACAATGATAATAAAACATACCCACTAATGAAAGATGTTGAAAAATCTATTTAAAATTAGTGAAATTACTAAACGGGTGAGATATCAGCCATGTGTCACACTGAAAAAGAATATCGCTCAAAAATTGACCAATTTCATGGGCTTAATAATTTCATTCTAAGTGCTCAATATATATATATAAAATTATGTATATATATATATATATATATATATATATATTATTATTATTATTATTATCAGATTTGGTTTTAACAACCGGGTAATTTTGTCTTTAAATTTTTGACAAGTCCTAAAAATGTCAATTATAATTGGAATAATGAATTCCTAAAAAAAAGAATAAACTAATATAACATAAAGTTATATCTTGGTTGACTTCCTGTTTACACTAAATCTAATTATGAATAACCATATAAAAGGATGAATAAGATCAAATAATTGTACTTTTGAAGGACTTGACAAAATGATTAAAAATCATCATGTAATATATAAATATAAAAAATAAACATTAAGCAAACTAAAACTAAAAAAAAAACTAAAAACAGACAATAAAGGTTAAGAATAATAAATAAATTACAATTTAATATATATATATATATATATATATATATTGGCAAATATTCAAAAATAAATTATCTACACAAAGTAACAAATATTTAGATAGATTTCAAGTTAACAATTGAACGAGAATATGTAGAGATACATTATGTTACTTATTTAATATAATACATATTAGCTTTTTTTATGTAGATAAAGCGAAGCGTAATTATAGTATAAAATATTAAACTTATTAAAAATTTAAAAATATTAAATATAATTTGAGATAGAAACTAATAGCATAACAAATAAATCACAAGGTTACAAAATAATTAAAAATATTATTGCTGGGAAAGAGGGATAGATACTAATTTTCTTTTATAAATATTTAATTCATTCCAAAGTCTTGGTCCATATAACATTAATATACATAATTATTCATATATTTATATTTATTATAAGGTTGTATGAAATCAAAAGTACTTGTATTCATATTTTTTTTAGTTATTCTTTTATAATATTTATAAATACATGGACTACAAGTTTTATAATATATTCAATGCATAAATATTAGTGTTTTATATTTACACAAATTAAAGATATTTAATAACTTATCATTATAAATAGTTTTTTTGAACTAAAATCAATAGGTTTAGAAAAAACTAATTTCAATACTTTTGTTTGTATAACATGAATACAGTTTATATTAGGTTTAAAATTATACCCCCATATTTTTAAACAATATATTAAATGGGGATAAAAAAGTTCATAATAAAGTTTAATCATAGGTGATTCATTAAGGCAGAATGATACATTTTTTATAATTTATATATATATATATATATGTAAGCATTTGTTAATAGTATATTATACTAATTTTATTAAATAATATATAAAGTTGATGTCGTAAAATCATTAATTTTCTTTAATAAATAATTTTCATAAGGATGGAAAAATATAACTTAAAGCATGTTTATAGTATATATTAGTGATGTAAATGATGCTTAAATCTAAAGCATGATGCAGTCTCAGTCTCAGTTACCTAAAGTCTCGGCTCGGGCTCGTTTTTTTTCCGAAAATTAAAGTCTCGGCTCGGCATCAATGACCAAAAGTCTCGGCTCGGCATCAAAACTATTTACATCACTAGATGAAATTTACATTATTATTCACTGAATCACGAAGTTGGAGCAGATTATTTTTTTAAGTTGATGTAAATGTGAAATATATAAAAATTAGTACTAAATGTAATTTCAAAAAAGCATCATTTCGACTCTGTAATGTTTTTTAAAAGTCTCAACTCGGCTCGGTCTCGTTTGGCTAGAGTCTCGGTTCGTCTCGGCTCGTCTCGGCTCAGCCTGGGCTTGTTTTTTTTCCGAAAATGAAAGTCTCGGCTCGGCATCAAAAGCTCGGCATCATTTACATCCCTAGTATATATATATATAAGTATATACAAAATAGATATTTTCATTGATTTCTATACTAACATAATCAGCTATACAGTCGCTACTAGGTGAATTCTTAACCCCACCCCTCCAAGCTAAACCCCTCCCCCATCTTCACTCCACCCCTCTAAGCTTAACACCCCCTCCCAATGCTATTAGGTGAATGCCTAACCCCGCCCCCTCCAAGCTAAACCCCTCCCCCATCTTCACTCCACCCCTCTAAGCTTAACCCCGCCCCTCCCAATGCCAGGCGGTTCCGTAACATCGGGTCTGGGTATCTACGACACGATGCGCTACATCCAGCCTCCCGTAGCCACCTGGTGTGTGGGTCAGGCGTGCAGTATGGCCTCGCTACTGCTGTGTTCGGGGGCTCCTGGTATGCGCCACTCGCTGCCCAACTCTCGTATCATGATTCATCAGCCGTCGGGTCAAGCTCAAGGTCAAGCTACCGATATCATGATACAGGTTACTCTCTCTCTCACTCTCTCTCTCTCTCTCTCTCATTCTCTCTCACTCTCTCTCTATCTCTCGATGAAGGGTATATGTGACCTCTGTTCTATAAATAGATTTGTACATGTATTTAAAAAATAGTGGTCTACTAAAAGTGTATTAACTTTTTTTCTTATTTATTCAATACAATATTTAACCTATAGGTTATATTATATAGATCATTATAATGATATATATTATATAGCTCTATAATAATCGAATTTTTTATAGAATATAAATATTTATTTAATTAAAAAAAATGCAAATATTATTTAGTTATATATATTCTAAATTGTCTGAAATTTACAATTCATTTTAAGAATTATTGAAGGACTTGATAGTTTTTTTGAATGAGTGAAATTAGTCAAAATAATTATTCTGAAAAATTCAATTCTAAATATTTACAATATAATTATGAAAAATGTATGAAATATATATATATTTATGATAACTTATCACCTTGCATAATTATAAATAAATAGCCATCTATGAATATTGGTTATTTAAATGTATATATAATATTATTTATTTTAGCTTTTAAAATTCTAAAAATGATCTTATATTTATTAAATTATGACGATTATTAAATTTAATTATTTTTTTAATTATTACAATTTATTTAAATGATATACTTTTAAAAGTGTATATTTTATAGTTATATTTTACCTAAAAATGTAATTTATATATCATTTTAAAGACAATATATAATATTTTAATAATATTATATAAAGAAAAATTTTAAACCTATTTGTTGTTCTCAATTTAGGAGGTCTACCCTTAAGGGCTGGTGTCTTATTGAGATGATACCAACTATTGATATGATACAAAATGAACTTTGACATCTTTATTATCGCACATATATTTTTAAATTCACATTTACAGTGTTATAATAGCATATTATAATATTGGATATTAAATAATTAGCATTGTATATAAATATTACCATGTTGGTAATGGAAAATGTATTTAAACGATATAATCAAATTATTTCCATTAGGGGTTTATTTATTTTCAAATTAAATTAAAATTTTTGGAATAATTAATTTATTAATAATATATTGAAATAAACGAATGTTAATATATTAAATTATACGTATTTATTAATTAAATAAAGTGAATAATATTACATGCGAATAAAATAAATTAGTTCAATTATGAATTCATAAACTTAAGTAGAATTATATAAAATTAACATAACTCATTTAAAAATTGTTTCAAAGTTATTAAATACTCATAATGTTAATACATTAACATTCGTTTATTTGAATTTATTCAATTTGAATTTATATAAATTAATTATTTCACAATTTTTTAATTTAATTTGAAAATAAATAAACCCTTAAATAAATCCCAAATGAAATAATTTGATTATATCGTTTAAAATACATTTTTCATTACTAACATGGTAATATTTATATACAATGCTAATTATTTAATATCCAATATCATAATATGCTATTATAACATTGTAAATGTGAATTTAAAAATATATGAGCAATAATAAAGATGTCAAAGTTCATTTGGTATCATATCGATAGTTGGTATCATCTCAATATGACAACGGTGGAGATACATATGATTTTTGAAATAAATATATTTTTATTAAAAATGATATTATAAAACTCAGTAAATTTAATATATAATCTTTAAAATGATATATGACTTGATGCTTACAATTAACTTTAAGTTTCATAAATATGCATTTATAAATACAACCGTATAAAAATAAAGATTAAAATAATAGTAAAATATTTATATTTTTTTTAAAACTTTTTATTGCTCTTTTGTTTTAAACTTAATTTTGAATCTCTGAATCTCCATAATTTGTGATCTACTCGATAAACTTTTATGAAACTTTTCATAATAAATATCTCTTCATATTATATATTAAGTTTGAACTAAAACAATAATTTAGTTACTGGAAATTACTGGAATTTTAATATTTTAAAATTATTTTAAAATTAGTGTTTTGTAGGTGTCATTCTCATAGTATTATAATTATCATTTAAATCTATAACGCAATCAGTCATTCTCTTATTTATTTCAGAAGTTATCATACTTTGTAAACAACATCTCCTATCTTCACAATGTAAATATTCACATTTTTCGCCGGCCCTTAACAACACTTTAACCTCTAACTAACTGACAACTCTCTGACCTCTAATTGACCTCTACTCGACATCTAACCAGGCCGAAGAGATCACTAAGATGAAGAAACAATTGAATAACCTGTACGTCACACACACTGGTCAACCTCTGGACATTATCGGTCAGTACACAGCGTACCCACCCACACCCATGGACATACACACTGACATACATATTGCATACACACACCCATACATACACACCCACACGAACATATATATTGCATACACATACATACATACACGGATATATATATACACACATATACGGACATACATATTGCATACACACACCCATACATGGACATACACACACACACACAGACACACACACACTGACATATACATACACACACATATACATATACACACATACACACTAAGTCAGCTCGATGTCAAAAATACATGGGTTTATGCATCTAATATCAATATATATCATGATTTTAACTGCCCGCATTGCTCAGTTGGCTAAGGCATCAGTAGGACGCGGATTTGAGCCTCGTCCGGACCATTAAAATAAGTCTAAAATAATATTTAGAAGTGATCTTATATAATTGTGTATAAATAAATGATCGGCTCTCGTTAAAACCATGGATGACTTAACACGAGAGCGGCTTCGATGGGACATTAGAGCCATATATGGATATAAGTGAAAACTTCATCTAAGTTCCTGGATGGGATGAAAGGACTCCACCAAAATAAAATAAAATAATAAAAAAGTACTGAATGATATGGCTGTTTAATTTGTTATCGCACACATACATACACATATATATATACACATACATAGATAAACATATACATATATAATATACACTTTGCACTTTTAAATAAATAAATTTATTTAGGTATTCATAGAAAAGCAAGCTATTTCTAATATTTATTAGATTGAGAAAGTAAAGAAATTTATTATTAAAAATATTGAATATTAAAAATCTCAAATGCATATAAAGTTGACACATATTCTTTTTGTAACAGTGCTACGTTCATTATGATACTGCACTTTATGCACTATAAGCTAGCCATCGGCAGCCATTGAAGTGTTTCATATCACACTGAACACAGTATATCACTTATTTGTTGATGGATAATTTATTTGTAAACATTAAAATCAAATTACATGTAGACTAGGATGTTAACCTATATTACTCTAGCCCTTAGAACTTAGCCCTTAACCTTTAGCTCTTAGTCTTTAGGCCCTAGCATTTAGCCCTTAGTCTTTATCCTTTAGCCATTATCACTTATACCTTAGCTCTTGACCTCTAGACCTTAACATTTAGCACTTAGCTCTTAGCCTTTAGCCTTTAGCTGAATAGTTGTGAATATTGATGTGATAATTCCACCATTCATTATTTATATTTATAATATTTTAGATATGCATTATTATAATAAATATTAATATACAAATATTCTAAAAGGGGTTTCACACCAACTCGTACGCAATTATTATAGTTAATAATTACATTCGTGTTGGTGTGAAACCCCTTTAAATGTAAATTGAATGCTCTAGTTTTTTGTTGATAATATCTAAATATTGTTGTAAAATAAGCAATTAAATACGATGCATTTATTATATGAGATATTGTATTATATTTAAAATTTACATTAATAATAAATTATTTTATAATTAAATGTTATTTAGATTTACATTGAGTACTATAATAACATTAATTTTTCATTACAACACATTTTAAATGCATGTAACTCACAATGTATTGCCATTGTAAATAATGCACCATTATAATGCACCATCAATAATGCACAATCATTAATGCACAATAATTAATGCACCATCAATAACACACCATCAATAATGTACCATCATTAATGCACTATCAATAATGCACCATCAATAATGTACCATCAATAATGTACTATCATTAATGCACCATCAATAATGCACCATCATTAATGCACCATCAATAATGCACCATCAATAATGCACTATCATTAATGCACCATCAATAATGCACCATCATTAATGCACCATCAATAATGCACCATCAATAATGTACCATCATTAATGCAATATCAATAATGCACCATCAATAATGCACTATCATTAATGCACCATAAATAATGCACCATCAATAATGCACAATTATTAATGCACCATCAATAATGTACTATCATTAATGCACCATCAATAATGCACCATCAATAATGTACCATCATTAATGCACTATCAATAATGCACCATCATTAATGCACTATCAATAAGCCGGAGTGGCTCGGTAATTTTTTTTTGAAAATTGCTGCACTTTTTTTTATATTAACTAGATAACATATTAAATTGAATACAAAAAAAAAAATTAAAAAAATTAATTATTGGAGGTGCGCCACCTCATTAAAGTTTAACATGAAGAGATAGGAAGTTTAACATGGAGGAGATAGGAAATATTTGAAACTTCGATTTAACATCATTAAAAATTTTTTTTGTAGTTTTATCTGCAATTATAGTTTGAATTATATATTTTTGTATAAGATAATATTTGTACAATATTTTTTTTCGATTTTCCAGGAAATTTCCAGGAAATTTTGGAAAAATACAAAATATTTTAATTTTAATTAAAAAAAAATTATTTATAAAAAAATATAAACATAAATATATATACATAAGTATATGAGTGTACTATTACATGAAATTAATTTTAAAACAATAATGTATAGTATAAAATATGGTTATTTATTCACTATTTTAATGTAAAAATATGATAAATTTTATATTTGAAAAAAAAAAGTTTACGCACTATTACAAAAAATTTTTTTCAATCGACTGGATTAATAATAGGGTTTTTTTAAAGAATTTAAATCGTTAGAAATTTTTTAAAATATATTTTACTTTTTATCTTATTTTTTTATAAATTTTAAATTATTAGTTTGCTCTATCATTTTTTTTCTTTTGTAAATTTGTAAAAATCAAGATACAACTTATATTATAGAATTTAAAGAGCTTTGTAAAAATATAAATTATATTAATTTTAGATAAAAAAAATATTATTAAAAAAAAAAATCCCAATTTTCCCCATATTGGTCAGAAATGCTGATATTTTTTTTATTTCTATAAATATTTAGATAGCTATATTTATAATATATATATTATGTTAATTTCATTATATAATATTCATTATTGAATGAGTTATGTTATACTATGTATTATAAATAAATTAATACATTCATAATTTCTATCTACAAAATTAAACATTTTTACTAATTTTGTTTTCACAATTGTGGTCATAACTTTTTTTTAAATAAAAATTAAAAAAAACTAAGATATGACTTCTATTATAGAATTTGATAAGCATTCCAACTATACAAATTTTATTATAATAGCATAAATATATAAAATCTCATTTTAGTACCAATATCCCATATTCGAATATCTTTATAGTTATTATTTATACAGTAAGATTAGCCGATTATATCCATATATGTTGTTATTTGTCATTTAGTAAATGGTTTGGGGTTATATAAAATATAAAAAGGTGTATTAGTAAGAAGGTTCGTGGTTAAAGAGTATAATAAAATGAATATAAATTTGAAAATTAGTTGTTTATAAGGGTTTATAATGTAATTGTCATGTGATTTCAATATAGGTAATAGCGGTATTTTTTCTATAGAAAAATATTTATAGGTATTTTTAAAAGCTCTGGCGCACGGCGAATACTACATGTAAAAAAAAAAAAAGTATACCATTGTGACAGAAATACTCCAAACATAAAATGCTAGAAGGTGCAGCAATTTTCAACAAAAAAAGTCCGAGCCGCTCCGGCTTAACTATCAATAATGCACCATCAATAATGCACAATCATTAATGCACCATCAATAATGCACCATCAATAATGCACAATCATTAATGCAGTATCAATAATGCACAATCATTAATGCACCATCAATAATGCACCATCAATAATGTACTATCATTAATGCACCATCAATAATGCACCATCAATAATGCACAATCATTAATGCACTATCAATAATGCACAATCATTAATGCACCATCAATAATGCACCATCAATAATGTACTATCATTAATGCACCATTAATAATGCACAATCAATAATGCACCATCAATAATGTACTATCATTAATGCGCCATCATTAATGCACCATCAATAATGCACCATCAATAATGCACCATCAATAATGCACTATCAATAATGCACCATCAATAATGTACTATCATTAATGCGCCATCATTAATGCACCATCAATAATGCACCATCAATAATGCACCATCAATAATGCACTATCAATAATGCACCATCAATAATGCACCATCATTCAGTCTGAAATCAGTTACATGACATTTTTATCAAATAATATTTTATATACAAAATTTTGAATATATGAAACGACTAATTGAAATTAATTATTAATTTATATTTTAAAATAATAGATTTATTGAATACTTATACTATATGAATACAATTCTGGATTAATTATATGTTAATTATAACATAAATATAATAATATGATAAACTTACAAATATAAAACTAATATATTTCATTGATAATTTTAAATTTTAAAAATATATATATTTTTTAAAATTAATTATTTATAACATTAAATATAACTATCCATTCAATGAAAACATTACTATAAATCCATTAACTATATGCAATTGTTTTATACATTTATTTAAATTTATTATACAGACATGATAATAATAAGCTATGATATTATTATACTTTACATAGTCATAGTTGTGTATTTATGTATGCATGATATTGTTAATGAGTTATTAAGGGGGTTCACGGTCTTTAGATTTCAATATAATTAGATAGGACTTCTTTTTTTTTTTGAAAATTCAAAAACTCAAGAAATAATTAATATTTTCACATAATTTAAATTGCATAACATTAAGATATATTGTGTTAATTCGTCTATAGGAATTCTAAATGATTAGAATAATAGTTTTGAAAATATCAACATTTAAAAAAAATAAAATATCTATTTTTAAAATTTAATTATCAATTATTTATAAACTCTACATCTAATCACACATATTTTCTGTAGCTACAATATAGAGATAATACTAAACATACTGTCAAAATTTGAACAAGTTTAGTCAATTATTCATTGAGAAATAGAAATTAAAAAAAAAAAACTAATATTCTGAAATAATTTATGTTAAAGATTGACTATATTATTTATCTGCTTTTTGATATTTATTATTATGGTAAAAGTTAGTTTAGCTAATTATTACAATTTTTATATTACTTGTATAATTTGTCATGCTTTTGACATAAATTGCATCTATATAAATTATTATTATTATATATTATAGTTGCATATGAAAGAATACAAATATAACAAAAATAAATTTTATTATAATTATGATTGATTTTTTTTTATTAGATAATATTATAAGAGTAATCCACTTCCATAATCCTTTGCTGAACTTTTCCTTCTCTGTCTTGCCCGTCTCCCTTCCCTAGAGTATGTCACCTGTTTCTTTTTAGAGGATCTCACTCTTTTATTATTATAGAACAAAGCCATCGGCCAATCACTAGCATTTATAAAATGAAACCAACAGATGGCGCTGGTAGACATGAAAATAAATATATTATTGATATTACTGTTTTTAAATATTTCAAATTGATACATTATAACTATTGAAAAACAGTGTTATAATATATGTAAACCGTAATTTTTGCGCTATTTTCTAAATTATTATTTTATTAGAAATATGTAGTGTTATAAAATTATATTTTTTTATGCTTTATATATGTTTTTAACATGTGATATTTTGACATATCATGCATTATACATGTAGTAATCTATTTTTACAATAACATTTTTTTTTTAAATTTTTTTTTTTAAAGACCGTGAATCCCCTTAATGTTTCATTTAATAGTTGTTAGACCATTATTTATTCAAATTTTAAAATATATTACATTTAGAAATTATTATTTTGACAATGAATAGTTATCTCGATATATACATCAATAATATTACACACACATATATATATATATATATATATATATATATATATACGAAGTTATACATTTATGTTAATTATTATGCATTGATTAAACTAGAAAAAGGCATGGAACGTGATAACTTCATGTCACCGTGTGAAGCTAAGAAGTTCGGCCTAATAGACGACATCTTAGAACACCCCCCCTCCCCAACCGAACAAGCCTAGAATGTGTCTGCTTCAGTATTTCAATTATAACCAATAAATCAAGTAATTTCGCTGCCTACTGTTGTGTTATTATCGAGTAAATATATATAAGCGTAAGGTTTATGGTTGGACTACAGGTCAACGATGTGATACATTAGTGTCATTAACGATAATAGATGAGACGTAATTAACATGACAGAGATTATTAATAGATGTACAGTTCGTGTACAAAATAAACGACAAGTTTAAATAGAGATGCGTCGTTAGATCTACATCGATAAAGTTTGGTGTACTTTAAATAATGCTTATCGAGTTTGTACTTTTTAACATATTATAAGTTTAATATGTTTACCTTACCTCACCAGGTCGAGCTTGCTCGGCATAACATCACACAGTTTCTCCATTCATCTCTTTCTCCCATCGCTGTCTTCAGTTCATCTGTAATGCATCCGCTGTCGTCTCTAAGTTGTGCAGTATATGTCTTCTGAGGCCGTCCAGGTTTGCATTGCCCATGTAAAGGTTCCCTAGGAAGCACTTCGCTAATCTGTTCTTATCAGCTTCGCCAACAATGTCCCGAGAAACGCATTCCAAGTTCTCTAATTGTAATCGTTATCTTTGGGATATTTCCATATAATTCATTATTAGACGTATGATCTTGCCATATTTTATTTAAAGCAGCGCGTGCCATTCTTTTATATGCTCCATCAATCTTTTTCTCTAAAAAAGATGTTAATGTCCATGTGATGGAACCATATACAAGGATGGATTCGACTGTTGTCCTAAAGAAATTTGTCTTCAGCTTTACAGAGAGATTAGATTTCCATATTGATGTGATATTGTTTAGTGCGCCCGTGCCTGGCCTATCCTTTAGTAACATATTTAGTAAAGTATATATTAATTTAGTTATTACTTAGTATCATATTCTCTGTAACACCTTCTATATTAACTTCGTAATATCATCTTTTATTAGATTATATTAAGATATATTAGATTTTATGTAAATAAAAAGTGAATATTTATTATTCTCCTACATCATATATATATATATATATATATAATAATATCAGAATTTAGGCATGACCAAGGTAATCGAAGAAGCGCAATGCTTATCTAGTCGTTTACCTGAAACATATTCCCAATTAACAATTATGAGGAGAACAAAAATAAAAGTAAAATTTATATAATATAGAAGTAAAATATATAATTTTATAAATCTTATAAGAATCATGAGAATATAAAATTATAAATCATATACAAATATAAATAACTTTAAAAATAATATTAAAAGTAAATAATTATAAATAAAAAAATTAATAGTATAAGAAATTAAAAGTATAATTGGAGTATATATATATATATGTTAGTTTTAAATGCTGTAGTTAAAGATTACTAATAAATTAGATCCAAAGTTGCCAATATTATGTTGAAATTAATGATGGTATATGATGTATCAACTTCAAGGATATGGGTACGCCAGTTCCAATGCCTTAGGGATCTTAATATCGCCAATAATAAGAACACTGACAATACTTGCCCACTCCACAAGTATATCCCATCCCCCGACACGTATCATAATCATATCAAGTCCAAACATATTAACCACTCCGGTCATAGAAAAAATATAATGAAAAAAAAAAAAAAAAAAACTAATATATATATATATATTCCAATAATTAAAAACTCCTCATAATGTCATTCATCATATAATAATAAAATGTAAAGAAGAAAAATAAATTAATATAAAAATCTAGGAATATAAATATAAAATAATTATAAAATTAAAAGACAAATCCTATTGAATAAAACAATTAAACATAACTAAAAATAACTAAAAAAATAAAATAAAAAAATAAATAAAAATAAATAAATGGCTATATAATATACAAAAATTAAGTAAATTTATAGTAAGTCGAACACTGTAAACACATTTTATATATATATATATATATATGAATAGGTTACATCTATACCTTATATTAATAGCTACATTTTCATATAGTTTTTATATATATGGTATTGTAAGGTGTATCTTTATTTCAAAATGTAAAAAAGTAAAGATTATCTACTAAACAATAAAAGAATTTGTATTTGTTTTACTTTTAATATTTGAAGACAAATTCAATTACGAGAAAGTGTTGTTATCTTTTTGAATATATTTATAAGCGAGGCAATGGTTTAGTTAATATTTGTATATTTAAATGTAAATAATGTATTTAATAAATGTGAATAATATATTAAATAAATGTAAATAATATATATAATTAATATGAATGGTGTCTTGATATGTATGACAAATTTAAAATTGTATTCGTAGTTACTTTATTTATAAAATATTAAACAATGAATACTATACTATGATTATAGTATAGTATTGTATTATATATTTAATATTAATGTTTATGTTGAATATTTATATATACTTATATATATATATGGCTTATATATACATGCTTATTTCGTGTTGCATGCTTTTCTGTTGTATAATAATTCTCATACATTTTGTATACTATATATATACAAACATTGAAATTGTATTATATATATATTGTTACTTTATTATAATTAGGCAACATTAATGTAGAAAAGTACTGATATCATATGTAGGCTTATTAGTATATTGTTTAAAAGTGAACCAGAGATTTGGTAATATGTAATAACATTTCTCAAAAAACGTATCAATTTTATTGTTTATTTAATGATTTAGTGTGTATACGTTTCGGTGAAAATAACGAGGATAATGATAATGATAATATAGTGTATCATATGGAATATTACCAAGGAAATGTGATGTTCATCAGGTAATATTGTAATTGTAAGAACTATATTGTAAATAGAATACACTTTTATAAATATTAAGCCTACCTCTTATAGTATACTTGTATAATAGTAACACCTTGCAAGTTATTAGTTATCGCCGTCATTTAAGAATTGAAGAAGTTACGTTATACAATATAATCAAAGATTTTTCTCAGGATAAAATATTTGATTAATTGGATCAATTGAACTTACAAATAATGTGAATTTTTGTCTGGATATATTATTATTATATATAAATTATTACATATTAAATTAAATATAAATAAAATGAAATAAATTAATTTATATGAAAATTATTATTTATGTAAATAAAAAACTTCTATTTAATTCAGGTTAGTATTTAGGTTTTGATATAATAATAATATGAATACATATCTAAATAAATGTACAACTATTTTGAGGGGCACCCTTAGAGGGTGGGAAGGGCACTCTTAGAGGGTGGGAGGGGTACCATTAAAGGGTGGGAGGGGCACCCTTAGAGTGTGGGAGGGGTACCATTAGAGGGTGGGAGGGGCACTCTTAGAGGGTGGGAGGGGCACTCTTAGAGGGTGGGAGGGGTACCATTAAAGGGTGGGAGGGGCACCCTTAGAGGGTGGGAGGGGTACCATTAGAGGGTGGGAGGGGCACTCTTACAGGGTGGGAGGGGCACTCTTAGAGGGTGGGAGGGGCACTCTTAGAGGGTGGGAGGGGCACCCTTAGAGGGTGGGAGAGACACTCTTAGAGGGTGGGAAGGGCACTCTTAGAGGGTGGGAGGGGCAACATTAGAGGGTGGGAGGGACACCATTAGAGGGTGGGAGGGGCACCATTAGAGGGTGGGAGGGGTACTCTTAGAGGGTGGGAGGGGCACTCTTAGAGGGTAGGAGGGGCACCATTAGAGAGTGGGAGGGGTACCATTAGAGGGTGGGAAGGGCACCATTAGAGGGTGGGAGGGGCACTCTTAGAGGGTGTGAGGGGCACTCTTAGAGGGTGGGAGGGGCACCATTAGAGGGTGGGAGGGGCACTCTTAGAGGGTGGGAGGGGCACTCTTAGAGGGTGGGAGGGGCACTCTTAGAGGGTAGGAGGGGAACTCCTAGAGGGTGGGAAGGGTAACCTTAAAGGGTGGGAAGGGTACCATTAGAGGGTGGGAAGGGCACTCTTAGAGGGTGGGAGGGGCACTCTTAGAGGGTGGGAAGGGTAACCTTAAAGGGTGGGAAGGGTACCATTAGAGGGTGGGAGGGGCACTCTTAGAGGGTGGGAAGGGCACTCTTAGAGGGTGGGAGGGGCACTCTTAGAGGGTAGGAGGGGCACCATTAGAGGGTAGGAGGGGCACTCTTAGAGGGTGGGAGGGGTAACCTTAGAGGGTGGGAGGGGTAGCCTTAGAGGGTGGGAGGGGCACTCTTAGAGGGTGGGAGGGGTACCATTAAAGGGTGGGAGGGGTACCATTAGAGGGTGGGAGGGGCACTCTTAGAGGGTGGGAGGGGCACTCTTAGAGGGTCACTCACTACAATATTTTATTTGGAGGGGTCATCGTTGTAATATTTTATATATTATTCACAAAAACCATTACGTTTAGAAATATTTGAATACATATACTAGTGGCAATAATACTGCACCCCCATTATGTCCTACATGATGTCCTACACAAACGACTATTAGGAAACAAGCAGTTGAAACAATTCTAAACAAGTATTGGATTCTTTAGAAAATTTAGAAAATTGAACAAACATCTGGTGATCAAAACATAACAGATAAAAATATTAAAACATTAAAGTATAATGAAAATATTTTTTAACACAGAAAGTTAGCCATACTAGGTTTACACATACTGCATAAATTAGTTAGATAAAACATATAATTGAGGTGGCTAAACGTGAATCTCAAAATCAATGAAATTGTCACGATAATCTGAAATAATCATTGAAATTGAGAATTTGGGTGTAGAAAAATGATCACAAAAAAGAATATTGAAAAGATATAAATATATAGATCTAATTTAATTAATTAATTTTATTTCATCTATATCTTCGAAGTATATGAACATTGTAATACTAATGATATCTTTGATTATAGTACCTATTGCCAATAGGCTATTGGAGGTTGATATAATATAATAGTAATGTAATTTTAAATATGATAAATCGTTATTTTAATTTAAAGTGAAATATAGATGATTGACAGTACAACTTGATATTCAATTCTCAAAAGATGATACATCAATGACTTCATATTATAAGTTAATGGATTCATTAGTAACAAATTATATTTGTGATGAAAAAGTGAGTATAATATTTCAATTAAATACATTATTTATCATATTTGTAATTTATGTAATATTTTAATAATTAAATTTAAGGAAATACATTTGGAAGTCCTAAATATTGAACTACCTATGCTTAAACTGCATAATTTCGATTCTATTCGATAAAGTAACGAGAACTTGAATATATACGCTATAGCGAAGGAACTCCGTGAAGTCTTTGAAAATGTATTGCATTTAATCAGTGTTATTAATCCTGAAAATAAGCCTAAGTCTTATGTATTGTGGGTGTAGATTTTAAGAATTAAAGACAAGTATAAAGCTGGCTGTGATCTTCAATGGGGAAAATAAGGTTGAACGTTTTGATGATGGCTATTATCCATAATGATTTGATAATGGAATTTAATATAGAAACATTAATGCATGCATTCATTTATACAAATTGTTGAAAAATACAAAAATGACTTTCTATCAAAAATAAATTATTCAATAATCTCTCATTATTTTAAATATGAGGTCTAAAGATATATATATATATATATATATATATATTATGATACACTGTAATTGCATTAATTTAGAATCTAAATTTCAGAAAATACAGGAGGCTCGCTATCGCTGCAATTGTTACTTTTTGTACTCCTAATTACTAGTTGAACTAGATACTTTTCAGTGGTATATTTAATTATCAATTTAATAATTAAAATTTTTGAAACAAAGATATCAGAGATATTGATTTATTTGTAAAATAAAATGCAATCATATATTTCATTTTGTATTTCTATATAAATAGTTTATTAAAATCATGAATTTATTTATAAATTCGGTTTGAATTGAAATACAGACTAACGGCAATTTTAATTTAGAAAATAATAATTTAATTCTGAAAATATATCACATAGTTATTAGGGTTATTAGTATGATAGTATAAGTTAACTTAAATTATCAATTGTAGATTATATTCTTGAATTTATGTATTAACATATATATTTTAACATATCTTTAATATGATATTAGTAACTGTTAAAATAAATCTAAATATGGATGAATATTATTCATTGAATATATAAATTATATAATTATTATAATAATATTAAATTAATATTATTTCGATATTAACTAATACTGATCGTATATATTTTTTATATTTTATATTATGTTTTACTATTATATTGTTAACTATATTAACCCTTAATGTGATATTATATTAATATAATATTATTACAATATTTAATATGATATTATAGTAATATAATATCATAGTAAATATGGTATAACAATATAATAGTATAGCATAATGTAAATATAAAAAATATATACGATCAGTATAATACCGAGTATTAGTTAATATCGAAATAATAGTAATTTAATAGGGAGACGATCAAAGTTTGATTTGAGGGTTATAGGTTACATTTGAAATACGAGTTAATAGTATTCCTCTGGGTTAAAGGGTTAAAGGTTACATTTTAAATGCGAACTAAATATGTTTTGGGTCTCTTTGAGATGTAATTCAGCTAACAAAAATCAAACAGGACAAAACTAAACCAAATAACCCACAAATATCTATAATATATATATAGGTATATGTATATATATATATATATACTAAGTATAAAAAATCAAACAGGACAAAACTATATAAACTATATTTGTGGGTTATTTGGTTTAGTTTTGTCCTGTTTGATTTTTGTAGCTGAATTATAATTATACATCTCAAAGAGAGCCTAAACACATTTATTTCGCATTTAAAATTTAACTTTTAACCCTCAACTCGTCCTTTTTGATCGTAACACATTTAATACATTTACTAAATGATTTAGTAAATGCCATTTAGTAAATGGCATTTACTAAATCATTTAGTAAATGTATTAAATGTGTTACGATAAATACGATAAAATAAATGATTTACATGTTTAAATAAAATTGCCATTAGTCATTCAAAGACTCATTGCAACCAATTGAACGATGTTTTTTTATATTATTTATGTCAGCATCCATAAGAACATGATAAAATACGATAAAATAACTCGATCGAAAAATGATAATTTCACACAATATTCCAAGCAGAGGTTTGAACAGAGAAGGACCATATTTTTTAAATTATGAAATTTAAATTTGTTTAAATTAAATAAATTCATAATAGAATAATATACGCTAGGAGGCAACACAATTAACTTAAACCAATCACTATCCCGCATACCATCGCTAACAGCGACACCTATATTAATAATTTGTATTCAGTTCATATTGACAGTCATTCGCGGTTCATTCCATTAGTAGACGCCATCATGCTAGCCATGCACTTGATTTTAGATAATAAACCATTGTACTACTGGATAAAGCATGTAATTTCTCGGATCATTTAAAAATAAAAATGTATTTAATTTCGTACAGTTTTATATGTGATACAATAACAATGCAGTTAATTGGTAAGTTGTCACCATGCGTAACTAAGAAATATTATTATATTTTAAATAGTTTATTTATTCTATTTGAAATAGTATTTCTATGGTTATCAAATGTTTAATTTTGATGACATTAAAAACGTTAGCATATACTTATTTATATAGTGTTATTAAATTTAGAAATATAGAAATATAAAAAATGTGTAAGAATAATTATACTTAGTTAACTAAGATTTACTAGGATAGTGAAGCTATATTTAATATATATTTAATTATATATATATATATAATATTATATTATATATAGTATATAAATATTATATACTATATAATATAGTTTTAAAATATATAAAATAATTCCTATATATTACAATTTAATATTAATATTATTAAATATAACATTTATATAAAATTTATATATATTTTATATAATATAATATTAATATAATAATTATTATACAATAGAGGAAATAATGAGTAAGATACCTACTCATTTTATAAAATTTAAAAATATGATATTGTTAATGATTACAGCCAACTAAAGGCAATACTTCATATTGTTCAACTATATAGGACGCTAGTTAATATAAAATTATTATATTATAATAATAATATATTTAATAATTATTATTATATTTAATATTACTAAAAGTATAATATTTTGTGGATTATACTTTGTGAACTAGTGGAAAGTCCCCGATTACCGACCCCCTCCTAATACCGACCCCCCTCTTGTATCTCAGTAACTATAAGAGATATCAAAAAATAATATATACACAAACTTTTAGTAATTTAATAATAAATATGAATAAGTATTATGTTTTAAAAATATTTAATCCTACAATTGTTATTTAATAAAATGTAATATTCTGTTTTTATTTTTTAAATATTTGAATAATAACTTTTTTTAAATCATTGTAAATACTTTATTAATTAAAAGAAAACTTAATACTGCACATAATATTGCAGATCAATAAAATGTTTATAACTTTTATAAAAATAATTTAATTTGAATAACTATTAACCAATATATCTTAATAATAGGAACCCATATTATTTTCCTATTACCGACCCCATAAATTACCCTAATACCGACCCCATTTGATTTATTGTATCCAATCAAAATAGATCGTATTTTACTTTAAAATATGTCGTATGTTGTTTGTGTATCATTGATATAGATTTAGGATTCTTGATTCCAGTTGATTATATACATACTGATTGATAAATAAATAATAAATAATAATATACACTATTTTAATATAATTACTATAAAGTTTAAATTTAATATTACTATTAAAACATAAATTCAATAAAAAATAAATTTCGTGTATGTTATAATTAATTAAATTTATATATCTACTCTTTTTATTGGATATTATAACTATTTTAATATAATTACTATAAAGTTTAAATTTAATATTACTATTAAAAAATAAATTCAATAAAAAATAAATTGTGTGTATGTTATAATTAATTATATTTATATATCTACTCTTTTTATTAGATATTATAATACTACAATTATTTATACCACAATTATTTTAGAGGGTCGGTAATAGGAAAAGGGGGTCGGTATTAGGCACATGCATCCGATTACCGACCCCCGGTTTATTCTTGTAAATATAATTATATCATTTTTTTTTAAATATCCACATTATTCATTGCCATAATATTGCCCTAATAACAACATTTCAATTAAATATATTTAATATTGAATAAGTTATTTCAAATAACCATTTAGGAGACTTTCCCCTATATATGGCCTCCTAACTATTTTGATTACTAATGACAGGGTCAAATCTATAATACGTGTTGCTGAAGTAAAATAATTCTATAAAGATACTTGTATATTATTAAATATGCTATTATTACTAAATTACATTGGAATATATATATAAATAGATATAAATACAAACTTGTATATTATTAAATATGCTATTATTACTAAATTACACCCTAAGGGTGTGTTTACACGGTAAAAAGTGTGCCCGAAGTATGCCCGAAAAACGGCATACTTTAATTGGACACACTTTTGTGTTTACACGGCATATAAAAAGGGCATACTTTATTTGGATACTCTATTTACCCATATGTTTAGTATTACAATAACAATGAGGATAACTTAAAATAAATACATTCAAAAAAATTTAAAATTTAATATCAAATACAATTTATATTTATAAATATGGATCGAGATGAGATGATTATGCACATTAATTTCTTGCAAACACACCTAATAGTAATGCACAATTATGACAGTATATTACAACATTATTTATAATTCATTTCTACCTGTATAGAACATTTGCACAATACATTTTTGTTAACAAAAGTTATGATCAAAAATGTTCAAACAACATTGGTAAAAATTGTACATGGTGTAGATAGGAATTGTGCAAGTTTTATTAAAATTTATTTATAATACATATTAGTCCATAACTCATTAAATAATGAATATTTGTAAATGAAATTAACAGATTATTTTAATATACTTATGTACTACTTCATTTATTTATTATTAAAAATAAAATAATATTAAACACATTTCAATACTTTATTTTAACCATCAAGTTCATATATATAAAATTTATTTTAACATAAGTACTAACCTATATATATATATATATAAATAAAATAAAATATATATTCAATACAATATTACAATTCATATGGAAAATATTCAATAATAGAATCTTTTTTTCTTTCTCTTTTCTTTAGTCATCTTGATATTGAAGATGTATCACTTATAATCCAGCTATAAAACAATAATAAATTAATGACAGATACATGTAAATTTAATTTAAAATTAAATATACTAAACTTGTATCAATTCTGCTTTATCACTTTTCTTTAGTTGTCAAGATACACCAATGATATCTTTGCTATAAAACATTCAAAAATTAATTATTTTATGAATAAAACTAATATAAATATATCATATATTATATGTAATCAAATACATTATAAAAATTAATATTTATTTAATTAACCACGTAAAATATTAAAATTGTAATATTTATAAGTAATAACATAAGTTTATTATATCATATAAATTGAAATCATGAAAAGAAGAATTTAAAAAACCACGATAACATTTTAAATTGTAACATTTAACACCATAAGTTTATTATATCATATAAATTATAATAAATTAGTACATATAAATTATAATATAACTAACTATTTATTAAATATATAAATATATTATAAAATAATTATATAAGCTTGTAAATACAGCTATAAAATTGAAATCATGAAAAGTAGAATTTAAAAAACCACGATAACATTTTAAATTATAACATTTATCACCATAAGTTTATTATATCATATAAATTATAATAAATTAGTACATATAAATTATAATATAACTAACTATTTATTAGATATATAAATATATTATAAAATAATTATATAAGCTGGTATACAGCTATAAAATTGAAATCATGAAAAGTAGAATTTAAAAAACCACGATAACATTTTAAATTGTAACATTTAACACCATAAGTTTATTATATCATATAAATTATAATAAATTAGTACATATAAATTATAATATAACCAACTATTTATTAAATATATAAATATATTATAAAATAAATATATAAGCTGGTATACAGCTATAAAATTGAAATCATGAAAAGTAGAATTTAAAAAACCACGATAACATTTTAAATTGTAACATTTAACACCATAAGTTTATTATATCATATAAATTATAATAAATTAGTACATATAAATTATAATATAACTAACTATTTATTAAATATATAAATATATTATAAAATAAATATATAAACTGGTATACAGCTATAAAATTGAAATCATGAAAAGTAGAATTTAAAAAACCACGATAACATTTTAAATTGTAACATTTAACACCATAAGTTTATTATATCATATAAATTATAATAAATTAGTACATATAAATTATAATATAACTAACTATTTATTAAATATATAAATATATTATAAAATAATTATATAAGCTGGTATAAAGCTATATATATTAAATAATTTAATAAATATTTTTGTAAATTATAAATATTTCATAATATATATATATATATAAAACGGTTTAAACTGGAGTTTAAATATAATTATAGGGATTTATGTATTATATACAACTATAATATATGTTATGTTAAAACAATTAAATTAATAAATATACTTTATGTTGTATTTGTGTATTTCTTTCTTTAAAGAAATATTTATTAATTATAGTATATCCCAACATTTATTTAAACTAATTTACAATGTAAAAACTAGTTTTATAATAGTATTATAATAATTATTGTGTAATGTATTGTAGTTTCTATAAGTATTTAATTAACAACGATCGAAATAATCGTTAACGCACGATTATAAAACTACTACTTTTTGTTGTAATTTTCTCTACTTCATCAAAATATTGAAATAAAATGTTGTAACAACTATTATAATTAGATTAATTACAAACTAGGATTGTTATCAACAATTATTATTATTATTATTATTATTAATATTAATTCAAATCAGTTAAATAAATGATGTATATATTCGTAATATTCGTAATATATTTGTAATATTTTATTATTATAATAATTATACGCGAATCACTTCACAAATGCGTGATAGAATATTATATATAAATTATAGTTCATATATAATTATTACTTCATTGGTTAGGTTTCAATATTAATAGTTTGATAAATTATAGTTAATATATAATTATTAAATCAATCACGAAGCTTTATAATTAATACAAAATAATACTAACTATTTTAAATTCGCCGTTTAATGTTAATCCATTTATATTTCGGCGAATTTGTTCGCTATTTCTTTGCCATCATTTTTTTTCATGACGAGATCTGATATAGTAGCTATTTTAGCTTTTTATTATCAAATAACCCTATATTCATCTATATTCAGATCCCGCCATGTTTCTACTAACAAATTTATTCTGTTAATTTTAAATGTTTACTAAATATTATAGTATAATCATTGGTGAATGTACTTATTTATTATAAAATAGGCATACTTTTGGTTTTACACGGTAAATATCTGTGCCTTTATCTGTGCCCTTTATCAGAGTGTTTGGGCACACTCTGTGCCCATCTGGAAAGGTGGGCACAGATTTGGACACACTTTCGATATCTGTGCCGTTTTTCGGGCACACTTTTTACCGTGTAAACACACCCTAAGGGAATATATATAATTGGAATTGGAATATATATAAATAGATATAAATACAAATTTGTATATTATTAAATAGACTATTAATATTAAATTACATTGGAATATATATAAATAGATATAAATACAAATATGATGAAACACGCACACACACATCGTGTCTCGAGCACGTCAACTCCAGCTTATGGTAGATATTGAATCTGGCCGCCTCAATAATGTTCATATTTTGTAGGGCGTGGCTAACTTCTCAAAGATAATTAAATATTCAAATATAAATGACATTTACTGTAAATATTCAAATATTCTAATATTAAAACATCTAAAAGAATGTAATGAGTATTCAGATATATAGAATATATATAAATATATATTAATATATTGTATATCGTTCATTTAACATATAGAATATTCTGTATCACATTTAATAAAATAAATACGGATATATCGTATAAGAATTATTCTTCGAATAAATAAAAAAATATTCAATACGCACATACACTTGAATATTCAATATATTACTATGAATTATATTTGTAATACTTATATAATAGATTATTTATTAAACTTGCCTGACTATGTATTCATTTAAATTTACTAAATAATATTTAGTAAATATAAATTGTACAATCATAATTACATATATTGAAATATTGTTGTGCCCTAGAGGCGCCATATTTATATGACTAATAGTTTATTGACGGGTGGTGGCGCTATCACATACAAATAAATAAATGTAATTCTATTAAAAAACATAGATTTATATAATTATATGTTTTACTTTTATTTGTATATTTTTAATACATAAATATATAGAATTTGTATAGGCATATATAATATATGATATATTACATTAACATATTTATTTTAACAACTTTTACTACATTTATCTTTATTTATCACATATAAATAATATATATTTATTCATAATTATATAATCTTTATTTATCACATATACACAGGGTTGTTGGTTTTTTTACGGTTTATTTGGTTATTTTAGTTTTTTTGTGAAGAATATTGGTTTTTTTATTTATTGAATAATTATTATTAATAAATTGTTATATTAAATGTTATTTGTAATAAATACTTCTAAAATGATATGATTATTATTAGATATTTCGTGTATATTATATTAAAGTATTGTAGTATAATTTATACAAGTATTCATTAAATTCTATCCAAATTATATTTTTCTTTCGACCGGGCTTGTTTATTAAATTAATACATTTATATAATACATATAACCTATACAATTATTAATAATATTGATAGGGTTATTGATTTTTGTTGTTTTTGTTTTTTTTTGGTTTTTTTGATTTTTTGGTTTTTTTAAAAACGTTAACAACCAACTGCCTATAACACTGCCTTATATAATTTAAAATTATAAGGTATAATTTATATAATATACATAATATATACTATTATTATTAATATTGATACTATTTTTAAATGATATAATATTAAAATTAATATATGTTATCTCGCGTGTAAAATATGTTATCCACGGAGAATGATTATCGTCAGGTTGTATTTAATTATAGGAAGAACAGATATGTTTGAGATACCTATATAAGGTTTATTTAATTTATTAAAATAACGGAAAGTAAAATAGTATGATCAACTATGTCAAGGGTTCTAGTGTAATCACTCTCATTTGTGTAGTGAACCAATTGCTTTTATAGCAAGAAACAAATGCACTCCAAAACAAGAATAATACTATTTGTGGATTTTGTATTTGAATTAGATCCATTTAAGGTTAATGTTTAAAATAACAGCCTTCTAACAATGGCATTGATATAAAGAAAGTATTTCTTGGTTAATGGTTAAATTAATGGCATATAAATACATTTATGTCAAATTGACATTGTCAATATACATTTCTATAGAGATAGTTGACAATAGCAAGTTCATGGAATAAACCAGAGTTTTGGAAATTTAATAATATATGTATATATATGTATATATATACATATAATATATATTAAGGTATATGATACCAATGAGTATACAATACTTCGTGCTATCATATATAATAATACGAATATATTTTAGTTAATTCAGTTATAAACCACGCCAACTATTTACAATTAAAAAACATTATATCAAATATTCCACCTCACATTCATACTACGTAGTTACCATACTACAGAGTTACCATACTACATATATATATATCAATAATTGTATATACAAAAATCAAAAAAACCAAATAAACCATGGTTTTTTTGATCAAAAAAACCGAACAACCCTGACAAGTAAATTCAGTAAATTCTATCCAAATTATATTTTACTTTCGGCCAGGCTTGTTTATTAAATGAATTTTTAAAAAATGATAAAAACCAATAACACTGCCTTATATAATTTAAAATTATAAGGTATATTTATATAATATACATAATATATACTATTATTATTAATAGTGATACTAATTTTAAATGATATAATATTGAAATTAATATATTTATCAATAATTTTATATTCAAAAACCAACTGCATATACATAATATGTATTTATTCATAACTATATAATGTATACATTACCAATAAGTACCTACCTAAGAAGTTTATTATAAAGCTATTACTAATTTATATTTTGTCGGCTTCATTAATCTGAAATTAGAACATTTTCTATAATATATATATATTTCTATATCTTAAATTATATACTATATATTTATATCAAATATTCTATAATTTCTATATTTTATCTATAAATTATAAGTTTACATACTTAATACACACAATATATACATATGTAGATCTAATATTTGTTCTATAAATAGTTGTCTTAATAATTTATATGTTGTCGGATTTATTAATCTGAACTTATTAAATTATAATTATAAGTTAACTTATATATATATTTCTTTAATGGTAAACTATAATCTACAACGTACATTGTACGTGCTAATAATATAATTATAAAATTGAATATTTAGCTATTTTAAATGTAATATATTACTTTATTTAATATATATTATATATATATATATATATATATATATATATATATATATATATATATAATCTACAACGTACATTGTAGGTCGTACAATATAGTTTACCATTTAAAGAAATATATAAATATGTGTGTATTTAATATTTATTTGTTTTATATATATTCAGTTTTATAATTAATGAACTTCTTTTAAATCATTTTGTTTTAATATATTTATAATAAATGCTTAGGTACATTATATAGTTGTGAATAGGTGTGAATACATATATTTATATTATATATGTATACATATTATGTATATGTGATAAATAAAGATTAATAAATACATATTATTTATGTTATAAATAAAAATAAATTCGGTAATTAAAATAAATATGTCAAATAAATATATCATATATTATATATTCCTATACAAATTCTATATATTTATAAAATATTTTTTGGAATTTTTTTGTAATTATTATGAAATATTTTTTCAAATTTGTTTGACAATTTTTGAAATATTTAAAAATATTTTTTTGAAATATTTTTAAACATATTTTTGATATATTAAAAAAAAATTATTTGAAATATTTTTGTAATTTTTTTTGAAATATTTTTCGACATTATTTTAAAATATTTTTTTTTAACATTTGGTAATATTTTTTGTATTTTAAAATATTTTTCAACTAATTTTTGTAATATTAAAAACAAATATTTGTCTAAATGTGTTTGTATTTTAGCTAAAATTTATGTAATTATATACTAGCAATGTAGAATCATGAATAGCTATAATTAATAAATAATAGATAAATAAAGATATATAAGTAAACAATCAAAAACCGAGAAACACAGGGTCGGGTAGGGGATAGAAGGGAGTAGCGGACGAGAAGGGAGTAGTGGTAATTTACATTTACGCGAAAATGGTCATAGATACAAAAAAAAGATATATAAAAAATATGTAGACAATTGCAATATCTACAACAACGAGTAATTTTTTTTCAAAAATAATTAATCAATATATTAAATTAATTACATAATATTTTTTTTTCAAAATTCCATAAAAACCAGTTTTGGAAATGTACTGAATTGATTATTAATTATAATTATATATTTTCTTATATATTAATAAAATATAATTTGTTATCTATTAAGTTATGTTTATAGTATATGAAAATATTGTATTAGTAAAAAGATATAGGTAATCTAAAGTACCATATTCAAATGTGTATAGTGGACGAACTGAGAAGGATATAGTGGATGAAAATAAACCAATCAAAATCGAGTAATATAGGTCTAATTTTTTTCATTAATTTTTATTCACAATTTTAAAAATCTAAATCTTAAATAAAATGCATGCGTCGGTATGAATGTATATTATATGAATATATATATATACAATATATATTATTAAAATAATAAAAACTGAAAAAATGAATCGAATATATAGTGAGACACCTATTGATTTATTTTTGTACTAAAATCCACTACTCCCTTCTTGCGCTATTTTTTCGTTTTTTTTTGAGTGTAACTAAACTCATATTAATACTAGAAATATATGAGTTAAAGTAAAAATTAAAATAGCTATAATATATAACTATACATATTCTATTACATTTGAAAATATGAAATTATAACATCAATTATTCATCGATATATTACAATTCTACAAAGTCATACAAAATATCCTCCACTACTCCCTTCTATCCCCTACGGCTAGAAAAACCAAATATTTCAAAAAATCTCAGGGAAAGATTTTACATGACAGTATTACAAACAATTTACTGTTATATTTTTTAAATATTTAAAAAATATATTTCCACTAATTTTTGAAAGATTAAAATATTTTTCTACATTTTTTTGTATCCGACTAAAAGTATTTCCGGAAAGTTGCCGGAAATATTGTAACTTTAAAAAATTGTCTATCAAATTAACTACAATTTTAGTGATATGCCCCCTTACTTTCCGGCAACTTGCTTGAAATATAGTAACTTTAAAGGGGGTATTCACTTAGAACTTGATAAAAAATGGTTTTAAAGTTACAATATTTCTGGCAAGTATCCGGAAATACTTGTAGTAGGAACCCCCTTTAGATAACATTTATTTTAATATTTATACTATGCAATGCAGAATCAGAAATAGCTATAAATAATAGATATAATCAAGGGAAAATAATCAAAAACCGGGCAACGCCGGGTCTGGTACGGCTAGTAAATATATATATAAAAACATTATTATATACATAAAGTTTTAAATTGAATAATAAATCATTTTTAGAGGTTACTATGGTAATTGTGAGGGATAACATGAATGAGTCCTACTATTGAAATTATATTTACGAGGCAGAAAATAGTGGGAAATAAAAACAATGTTAATTGAATATTGATACTTGTGTGTCGGTGTCTAAATATTAGTGAACATTCACTAACTTATAATGTTTCCTAACTTATAAGGTTTCCTGACAATATTTAATTATTTTTTTAAAAGAAATTATAACATGATATTATAATTATAATTGATAATTATCAATAACAGATTAATTTATAAAAAATATTTAATTGATTACAATATAATATTTATGTAAGTTAATAAATATATATATATTTATATTAATATATAAGTATATATATATATATATATACTGTATATACATATAAATATATACACATCAATAACACCACACTCATCACACACATACATTAACGCAGGAAATCTTAAGAGGAGTTACTTCGATAGATAGCCGCTTCTCTAAAGAAGGAGAACACATAGTCGAGGACTGTGAAATTTAACATCGAGATACGCCAGAGGCATGTCACAAAAAGGCATTTGTTTAGAAGTTGACTGTAACTTCGTATATATCCCTCTCCCTTTTCCCACTCTCCTCACGTTTCACCAACTGGAGGATCGAATGATGACCTTACACATCTGAAGGTCGCCGTATCGTCATCGGACAATGGTTAACTAGATAATATAACTGAATAGTGTACACATTTACTGAACTCTCGTGTATACATCTGGAGTGTGTACATAGAACTACATTTACATCTTGACACACTTGAATTAAAAATAATTTTGTTAGTTATGTTTTAATATTAATTTTATATTGAGATAATGTTCTCATTGTATAATACTTGTAATAAAACAACTATAAATCCTAGCTACTATTCAATAACACATGTGAAATATTTAATACATAGATCTAGTATCATGGTTTTTAAAATGTGTATTATTGAATATTATTAAAATAATATGTATACTTAATGATATATATATATATATATATATATATATATATATATATATATATATATATATATATATATATGTGATAACCATTATCCATGGACAATAGATTACAGTGCCACAACAATAGACTTTTTTTTAGAGTAATAGATTACTTCTTTTTTTTTTGTAAAAGATTATTAAACATTAATTCATTATATAACTTTGTTCCTTTAAAAAATATTGTATTTTTTAATTTATTTGATTTCATAAGTGGTAGGAGAAATTTATTTTATGGTTTATTTAAACTTAAAATTTAATTTATATTTATTATTTAAAAAATTATTGATTAATATTATATTTCTATATATAATTAAATCTTAAAAATTAAAAATATTATTTTTTAAAAAGAAATGACCAGTATTTATTAGATGTATTAATGGTATTTTTTATTTATCTATTATTTGTTTAATTATTTGTTTAATACTAATTCTTATAACTTTTTCTGTAACATAATTAATTTTTTTATATTTGATTTATAAGTATTTGACCATACTTCAATCCCATATGATAAATTAGATAAAAAGAACGAAATATATAACAAAATTAAATTTGTTGTATCTAAAAAATATATTTTTTTATTTTATATATAATTTTTGATAGTTTACATTTAATTGATGTATTTTTTGTGCCATTTGGGGAATACCAAGACATTTACAATTAAAACTATTTAAATTTTCATATTTTTTATTTTTATATCTTTTTATTGAAGAATTTATGTATGGTATTATATTTGTTTTTTCGATATTTAGATCAAGTTTATTTATATCAAACCCATTTTTTAATTTATCCTTGTAATATTGCAAGTAATATGAAAATAATGCAACATATTCAGGAAATATTTGTAGATATTTTCTAGCACCTAACATATATTTATTTTATTATTTATAATAATTGGGAAGAACAATATGCCCCATATTGTATAATACATTGCATTAATATGTATATAATATAAAATGGAAAATGACATAATAATTCATGAAGCGATATGTCCCTCGTTAGTTCCACTGCAACTACTGCTTCTTCGTTCTCCTTTCCTGCAGCCTTCTTCTCCTCTGATGAGTCATTGTAGGCTATATATCTTCATCTTCAGTTAGCCCAGCCTCCCTATAGGACATCAGTATATATGTTTATCCACGTACAATTATGGTTTACATTATTTAGTGGAG
This sequence comes from Osedax fenrisi, assembly GCA_964019155.1. Classification (NCBI taxonomy): domain Eukaryota; kingdom Metazoa; phylum Annelida; class Polychaeta; order Sabellida; family Siboglinidae; genus Osedax; species Osedax fenrisi. The sequence goes on from OZ025239.1 coordinate 2,845,034, forward strand.
ATAGGGTAAATAAATATATATATATATACAAATAGATATTTATTAAGGGCCGATGACACATATGAATTTTTACATGGTGAACATAAGAGATGTATGATTTACCAAAACTACCTTATCATTATAAATCCATAATACTAACCTACTTTTTTAGTTTGTATATTACATTTAGAAATATAAATATAATAAACATTTAAAATTGTATGATAACTATAAAATCGAGAGAATGGGACCTAAATATTCCTATTTATAACAAAAATTCCAAAAATGTCCATAAATGTTAAATTTATTGTATGTAGTTAAGAAATATATTTTAGTATTATGAGTTATATCCGAAGTGTATCATATTATATATAGTATCATATTCTGAAAATTTCATGCAGTTTGATTAGGTAGATCAAAAGTTATGGAGCTTTAAATATACAAATATAGTTTTAAATATAGAACAGATATATTTGTGTTTTAAAAATTAAAAAATTTGTAATTTATATATTATTTTATTTAAAATTTGTATTGAATATATAGCACCATAACTAGAAATACATATAAGAATAACTAACTTCTTATTGGTATCTTGTACAATACATTTAGAGGTATATATATAGTCTAAATTTAAAATGTTTTGATAAGATAATGGGACCTATACTTTTAGTAAATAAATTAATACAAATTAGTTATAATTATTTGTAATCGCTTATCGTTTATAAATAAATATTTTAGGCACTTATATTTACTTAGGTGCATCATATTATATATTATTTTATAGAGAATTAATCAATTTTTTTAATTTTCATATAATATCATTTTTTTTAAATAATATATTTTGTTCAAAAATCATATGTGTCGCCGGTCCCTAACATATATTCATTAATATATAGACTTGTAGAGGGTGTGAATGACTAATAAACACATACAACTACACACACACACACACACATATATATATATACATATATTTATTAACTATAATATAAACATTGAATATATAACACAGCCTGTGTTGTGTATGACGGCCTCATGACGGCCTCCGGTTCTTTTTTTCTCGCTCTACTTTCCCTCGGTCTTCTTCTCCTTCAGATATCTTCATCTTCAGTTAGCCAAGCCTCCCTATAGGACATCAGTATATATATATATGTGTGTGTGTAGTTGTATGTGGTTATTAGTCATTCACACCCCCTACAAGTCTATATATATATCACTAGTAGACGTCGCTCTCTAGTCACAACCACTCGCGGTCACTCAACCGATTCCACTTGATCCAGAACTCGTACAGAACTCGTTTCCTCGGTTCGATGTTTTTGCAGCTCTGCCACCAACATCTTATGTATCGAATGTATCTCATCATCATCAATTACCTCAGTCTCCATCTCAGTACAGTACAGTATATATATATATAAATGTATGTGTTATTACATTATATATAATAATTTAAAAGACATAATTATTATATTGGGCTATTTTTTCAAATTCATTGATTTCAGAATAATTTTCTCCTATTTACTATTGCATACAATATATCACAGCTATCTCAATTTATGATAAATCTAATATTTTGTTTTATATAGTACCCAGATATCTATATATAATTTCAAGAGATATATTTGTATTGGGTAATATATTTAGTTAGTAATATATTTAGTTAGTAATATGCAAAATAGCAATTATATTATTATCATAACTATATCTAATGTATATCTAATTTTTAGATATACGTTAGATATATAATGCCATGTTATAGTGTTCACACTGTTCAAGACCCGCGCACCCCCCCCCCCCCATGTTTTATGTCTATCAAGATTATCCCCCAGCAACAATCGCAGAGGATAACTCTATTATAATGTTGTTTATACTATTATCATTGTATTGTCTATAATAGTCTATATATATATATATGCTCATATGCACATATACATATACATATATATATAGTTGAGGCCTGAACAAATGGCAGAGTAAGGCCTTTGTTATACGTGATCTTCAGACAATGTTATTCTATTATTGATTTCAACATTACATCAATATAATTTATAATAATTATTTACCTACCAATAATATTCTTAGACACATTAATTACTTCATCATTGTCAATTTGTAAAAAATAAAAACATAAAATTATTAGATAACATTTTTAAAATCATTTTTATTTACATTATTGATTGATAATTTATTTAAGCAAATACATAGCCGAAAATATAATCGAAAGTATAAATTATAAATATTTGCTAACGATAACATACGTTTTAGAAATAAACAAAGAATAATACGAAATTAAAAAAGTAAAGAAATTAAAACGTTTTACCGTAATTTTTTTTTTTTTTTTTTTACCATTTTAAAATTATTAATTTATATACGATGGTCATGAAACACGAGTCGCTGATCACACCTGATAATTAACCACGGTCCGACCGCCCATAATTCATTTATTTTTTTATTTTACTTTCAATGCTAGCAAAATATTCATAAACTGCATTACATTTTTCATATATTTCATTAATTTTAATATTATTATTTATAAAAGTATTTGGATAATCCGAGTCTGCAGGTTTAATTATTGTTAAAAGATTTTTATAGTAATTATTTTGTTTAATTGTAATATTTTTATTAACATATTTTTTTAATTTATTAGTGAGCCATAGATTAAAATTGTGGTTGAATTTAATTATTTTTGAAACAAAATAACTGTGCTTATTAATAATATTAGTTAATATGTTTATAAAGTATTGTATAGTTTACAAGAATTCTGAATATTAAAAATAGTATTCCAATTTATTGTAATTAATTAATATTTCGTGAATATTTATTGAGCCTTATTTTAATTATTAGATTATAATTAAAAAATATTAATAAACGATCACTAATATTAGTGTGTATTATACCTTGTATTACATTAGAACAATTTGTTAGAATATTGTCTAAACCTGATTGTGAAGTGTATATATATATTAATATACAGAGAGACCAATGTAAATCTCTACATATTAATATACAATTATGAAATATATATTTATTAACTATAATATAAACATTGAATATATAACACAGCCTGTGTATGACGGCCTCATTACAGTGTTTCAGTGTAGGTATTGTAGTCTACCCTACTTGGTCATTCCTCGTTAGTTCCACTGCTTCCTCTTCTCCTTTCTTGCAGCCTTCTTCTCCTCTGATGCGTCAGTGTAGGGTACATATCTTCATCTTCAGTTAGCCCAGCCTCCCTATAGGACATCAGTATATATGTTTATCCACGTACAATTATGGTTTACATTATTTAGTGGAGATAGGGTAAATATATATATATACAAATAGATATTTATTAAGGGCCGATGACACATATGCATTTTTACATGGTGAACATAAGAGATGTATGATTTACCAAAACTACCTTATCATTATAAATCCATAATACTAACCTACTTTTTAGTTTGTATATTACATTTAGAAATATAAATATAATAAACATTTAAAATTTTAGATAACTATAAAATCGAGAGAATGGGACCTAAATATTCCTATTTATAACAAAAATTCCAAAAATGTCCATAAATGTTAAATTTATTGTATGTAGTTAAGAAATATATTTTAGTATCATGAGTTATATCCGAAGTGTATCATATTATATATAGTATCATATTCTGAAAATGTCATGAAGTTTGATTAGGTAGTTCAAAAGTTATGGAGCTTTAAATAAACAAAAATAGTTTTAAATATAGAACAGATATATTTGTGTTTTAAAAATTAAAAAATTTTTAATTTATATATTATTTTATTTAAAATTTGTATTGAATATATAGCACCATAACTAGAAATACATATAAGAATAACTAACTTCTTTTTGGTATCTTGTACAATACATTTAGAGTTATATATATAGTCTAAATTAAAAATGTTTTGATAAGTATAAGAATAAGATAATGGGACCTACACTTTTAGTAAATAAATTAATACAAATTAGTTATAATTATTTGTAATCGCTTATCGTTTATAAATAAATATTTTAGGCACTTATATTTACTTTTGTGCATCATATTATATATTATTTTATAGAGAATTAATCAATTTTTTTAATTTTCATATAATATCATTTTTTTTAAATAATATATTTTGTTCAAAAATCATATGTGTCGCCGGTCCCTAACATATATTCATTAATATATAGACTTGTAGAGGGTGTGAATGACTAATAAACACATACAACTACACACACACACACACATATATATATATACATATATTTATTAACTATAATATAAACATTGAATATATAACACAGCCTGTGTTGTGTATGACGGCCTCATGACGGCCTCCGGTTCTTTTTTTCTCGCTCTACTTTCCCTCGGTCTTCTTCTCCTTCAGATATCTTCATCTTCAGTTAGCCAAGCCTCCCTATAGGACATCAGTATATATATGTGTGTGTGTAGTTGTATGTGGTTATTAGTCATTCACACCCCCTACAAGTCTATATATATATCACTAGTAGACGTCGCTCTCTAGTCACAACCACTCGCGGTCACTCAACCGATTCCACTTGATCCAGAACTCGTACAGAACTCGTTTCCTCGGTTCGATGTTTTTGCAGCTCTGCCACCAACATCTGATGTATCGAATGTATCTCATCATCATCAATTACCTCAGTCTCCATCTCAGTACAGTACAGTATATATATATATATATATATAAATGTATGTGTTATTACATTATATATAATAATTTAAAAGAAATAATTATTATATTGGGCTATTTTTTCAAATTCATTGATTTCAGAATAATTTTCTCCTATTTACTATTGCATACAATATATCACAGCTATCTCAATTTATGATAAATCTAATATTCTTAGACACATTAATTACTTCATCATTGTCAATTTGTAAAAAATAAAAACATAAAATTATTAGATAACATTTTTAAAATCATTTTTATTTACATTATTGATTGATAATTTATTTAAGCAAATACATAGCCGAAAATATAATCGAAAGTATAAATTATAAATATTTGCTAACGATAACATACGTTTTAGAAATAAACAAAGAATAATACGAAATTAAAAAATTAAAGAAATTAAAACGTTTTACCGTAATATTTTTTTTTTTTTTTTTACCATTTTCAAATTATTAATTTATATACGATGGTCATGAAACACGAGTCGCTGATCACTCCTGATAATTAACCACGGTCCGACCGCCCATAATTCATTTATTTTTTTATTTTACTTTCAATGCTAGCAAAATATTCATAAACTGCATTACATTTTTCATATATTTCATTAATTTTAATATTATTATTTATAAAAGTATTTGGATAAACCGAGTCTGCAGGTTTAATTATTGTTAAAAGATTTTTATAGTAATTATTTTGTTTAATTGTAATATTTTTATTAACATATTTTTTTAATTTATTAGTGAGCCATAGATTAAAATTGTGGTTGAATTTAATTATTTTTGAAACAAAATAACTGTGCTTATTAATAATATTAGTTAATATGTTTATAAAGTATTGTATAGTTTACAAGAATTCTGAATATTAAAAATAGTATTCCAATTTATTGTAATTAATTAATATTTCGTGAATATTTATTGAGCCTTATTTTAATTATTAGATTATAATTAAAAAATATTAATAAACGATCACTAATATTAGTGTGTATTATACCTTGTATTACATTAGAACAATTTTTTAGAATATTGTCTAAACCTGATTGTGAAGTGTATATATATATTAATATACAGAGAGACCAATGTAAATCTCTACATATTAATATACAATTATGAAATATATATTTATTAACTATAATATAAACATTGAATATATAACACAGCCTGTGTATGACGGCCTCATTACAGTGTTTCAGTGTAGGTATTGTAGTCTACCCTACTTCGTCATTCCTCGTTAGTTCCACTGCTTCCTCTTCTCCTTTCTTGCAGCCTTCTTCTCCTCTGATGCGTCATTGTAGGCTATATATCTTCATCTTCAGTTAGCCCAGCCTCCCTATAGGACATCAGTATATATGTTTATCCACGTACAATTATGGTTTACATTATTTAGTGGAGATAGGGTAAATATATATATACAAATAGATATTTATTAAGGGCCGATGACACATATGAATTTTTACATGGTGAACATAAGAGATGTATGATTTACCAAAACTACCTTATCATTATATATCCATAATACTAACCTACTTTTTTAGTTTGTATATTACATTTAGAAATATAAATATAATAAACATTTAAAATTGTATGATAACTATAAAATCGAGAGAATGGGACCTAAATATTCCTATTTATAACAAAAAATAAAAATTTCCATAAATGTTAAATTTATTGTATGTAGTTATGAAATATATTTTAGTATTATGAGTTATATCCGAAGAGTATCATATTATATATAGTATCATATTCTGAAAATGTCATGCAGTTTGAATAGGTAGTTCAAAAGTTATGGAACTTTAAATATACAAAAATAGTTTTAAAAATATAACAGATATATTTGTGTTTTAAAAATTAAAAAATTTGTAATTTATATATTATTTTATTTAAAATTTGTATTAAATATATAGCACCATAACTAGAAATACATATAAGAATAACTAACTTCTTTTTAGTATCTTGTACAATACATTTAGAGTTATATATATAGTCTAAATTTAAAATGTTTTGATAAGATAATGGGACCTACACTTTTAGTAAATAAATTAATACAAATTAGTTATAATTATTTGTAATCGCTTATCGTTTATAAATAAATATTTTAGGCACTTATATTTACTTTTGTGCATCATATTATATATTATTTTATAGAGAATTAATCAATTTTTTTAATTTTCATATAATATCATTTTTTTTAAATAATATATTTTGTTCAAAAATCATATGTGTCGCCGGTCCCTAACATATATTCATTAATATATAGACTTGTAGAGGGTGTGAATGACTAATAAACACATACAACTACACACACACACACACACATATATATATATACATATATTTATTAACTATAATATAAACATTGAATATATAACACAGCCTGTGTTGTGTATGACGGCCTCATGACGGCCTCCGGTTCTTTTTTTCTCGCTCTACTTTCCCTCGGTCTTCTTCTCCTTCAGATATCTTCATCTTCAGTTAGCCAAGCCTCCCTATAGGACATCAGTATATATATATGTGTGTGTGTAGTTGTATGTGGTTATTAGTCATTCACACCCCCTACAAGTCTATATATATATCACTAGTAGACGTCGCTCTCTAGTCACAACCACTCGCGGTCACTCAACCGATTCCACTTGATCCAGAACTCGTACAGAACTCGTTTCCTCGGTTAGATGTTTTTGCAGCTCTGCCACCAACATCTGATGTATCGAATGTATCTCATCATCATCAATTACCTCAGTCTCCATCTCAGTACAGTACAGTACAGTATATATATATAAATGTATGTGTTATTACATTATATATAATAATTTAAAAGACATAATTATTATATTGGGCTATTTTTTCAAATTCATTGATTTCAGAATAATTTTCTCCTATTTACTATTGCATACAATATATCACAGCTATCTCAATTTATGATAAATCTAATATGCTTAGACACATTAATTACTTCATCATTGTCAATTTGTAAAAAATAAAAACATAAAATTATTAGATAACATTTTTAAAATCATTTTTATTTACATTATTGATTGATAATTTATTTAAGCAAATACATAGCCGAAAATATAATCGAAAGTATAAATTATAAATATTTGCTAACGATAACATACGTTTTAGAAATAAACAAATAAGAATACGAAATTAAAAAATTAAATAAATTAAAACGTTTTACCGTAATTTTATTTTTTTTTTTTTACCATTTTCAAATTATTAATTTATATACGATGATCATGAAACACGAGTCGCTGATCACACCTGATAATTAACCACGGTCCGACCGCCCATAATTCATTTATTTTTTTATTTTACTTTCAATGCTAGCAAAATATTCATAAACTGCATTACATTTTTCATATATTTCATTAATTTTAATATTATTATTTATAAAAGTATTTGGATAATCCGAGTCTGCAGGTTTAATTATTGTTAAAAGATTTTTATAGTAATTTTTTTTTTTAATTGTAATATTTTTATTAACATATTTTTTTAATTTATTAGTGAGCTATAGATTAAAATTGTGGTTGAATTTAATTATTTTTGAAACAAAATAACTGTGCTTATTAATAATATTAGTTAATATGTTTATAAAGTATTATATAGTTTACAAGAATTCTGAATATTAAAAATAGTATTCCAATTTATTGTAATTAATTAATATTTCGTGAATATTTATTGAGCCTTATTTTAATTATTAGATTATAATTAAAAAATATTAATAAACGATCACTAATATTAGTGTGTATTATACCTTGTATTACATTAGAACAATTTGTTAGAATATTGTCTAAACCTGATTGTGAAGTGTATATATATATTAATATACAGAGAGACCAATGTAAATCTCTACATATTAATATACAATTATGAAATATATATTTATTAACTATAATATAAACATTGAATATATAACACAGCCTGTGTATGACGGCCTCATTACAGTGTTTCAGTGTAGGTATTGTAGTCTACCCTACTTCGTCATTCCTCGTTAGTTCCACTGCTTCCTCTTCTCCTTTCTTGCAGCCTTCTTCTCCTCTGATGCCTAAGTGTAGGCTATATATCTTCATCTTCAGTTAGCCCAGCCTCCCTATAGGACATCAGTATATATGTTTATCCACGTACAATTATGGTTTACATTATTTAGTGGAGATAGGGTAAATAAATATATATATATACAAATAGATATTTATTAAGGGCCGATGACACATATGAATTTTTACATGGTGAACATAAGAGATGTATGATTTACCAAAACTACCTTATCATTATAAATCCATAATACTAACCTACTTTTTTAGTTTGTATATTACATTTAGAAATATAAATATAATAAACATTTAAAATTGTATGATAACTATAAAATCGAGAGAATGGGACCTAAATATTCCTATTTATAACAAAAATTCCAAAAATGTCCATAAATGTTAAATTTATTGTATGTAGTTAAGAAATATATTTTAGTATTATGAGTTATATCCGAAGTGTATCATATTATATATAGTATCATATTCTGAAAATGTCATGAAGTTTGATTAGGTAGTTCAAAAGTTATGGAGCTTTAAATATACAAAAATAGTTTTAAAAATATAACAGATATATTTGTGTTTTAAAAATTAAAAAATTTGTAATTTATATATTATTTTATTTAAAATTTGTATTGGATATATAGCACCATAACTAGAAATACATATAAGAATAACTAACTTCTTTTTGGTATCTTGTACAATACATTTAGAGTTATATATATAGTCTAAATTTAAAATGTTTTGATAAGTATAAGAATAAGATAATGGGACCTACACTTTTAGTAAATAAATTAATACAAATTAGTTATAATTATTTGTAATCGCTTATCGTTTATAAATAAATATTTTAGGCACTTATATTTACTTTTGTGCATCATATTATATATTATTTTAAAGAGAATTAATCAATTTTTTTAATTTTCATATAATATCATTTTTTTTAAATAATATATTTTGTTCAAAAATCATATGTGTCGCCGGTCCCTAACATATATTCATTAATATATAGACTTGTAGAGGGTGTGAATGACTAATAAACACATACAACTACACACACACACATATATATACATATATTTATTAACTATAATATAAACATTGAATATATAACACAGCCTGTGTTGTGTATGACGGCCTCCGGTTCTTTTTTTCTCGCTCTACTTTCCCTCGGTCTTCTTCTCCTTCAGATATCTTCATCTTCAGTTAGCCAAGCCTCCCTATAGGACATCAGTATATATATATATATGTGTGTGTGTAGTTGTATGTGGTTATTAGTCATTCACACCCCCTACAAGTCTATATATATATCACTAGTAGACGTCGCTCTCTAGTCACAACCACTCGCGGTCACTCAACCGATTCCACTTGATCCAGAACTCGTACAGAACTCGTTTCCTCGGTTCGATGTTTTTGCAGCTCTGCCACCAACATCTGATGTATCGAATGTATCTCATCATCATCAATTAACTCAGTCTCCATCTCAGTACAGTACAGTATATATATATATATATATATATATATATATATAAATGTATGTGTTATTACATTATATATAATAATTTAAAAGAAATAATTATTATATTGGGCTATTTTTTCAAATTCATTGATTTCAGAATAATTTTCTCCTATTTACTATTGCATACAATATATCACAGCTATCTCAATTTATGATAAATCTAATATTCTTAGACACATTAATTACTTCATCATTGTCAATTTGTAAAAAATAAAAACATAAAATTATTAGATAACATTTTTAAAATCATTTTTATTTACATTATTGATTGATAATTTATTTAAGCAAATACATAGCCGAAAATATAATCGAAAGTATAAATTATAAATATTTGCTAACGATAACATACGTTTTAGAAATAAACAAAGAATAATACGAAATTAAAAAATTAAAGAAATTAAAACGTTTTACCGTAATATTTTTTTTTTTTTTTTTACCATTTTCAAATTATTAATTTATATACGATGGTCATGAAACACGAGTCGCTGATCACTCCTGATAATTAACCACGGTCCGACCGCCCATAATTCATTTATTTTTTTATTTTACTTTCAATGCTAGCAAAATATTCATAAACTGCATTACATTTTTCATATATTTCATTAATTTTAATATTATTATTTATAAAAGTATTTGGATAAACCGAGTCTGCAGGTTTAATTATTGTTAAAAGATTTTTATAGTAATTATTTTGTTTAATTGTAATATTTTTATTAACATATTTTTTTAATTTATTAGTGAGCCATAGATTAAAATTGTGGTTGAATTTAATTATTTTTGAAACAAAATAACTGTGCTTATTAATAATATTAGTTAATATGTTTATAAAGTATTGTATAGTTTACAAGAATTCTGAATATTAAAAATAGTATTCCAATTTATTGTAATTAATTAATATTTCGTGAATATTTATTGAGCCTTATTTTAATTATTAGATTATAATTAAAAAATATTAATAAACGATCACTAATATTAGTGTGTATTATACCTTGTATTACATTAGAACAATTTGTTAGAATATTGTCTAAACCTGATTGTGAAGTGTATATATATATATTAATATACAGAGAGACCAATGTAAATCTCTACATATTAATATACAATTATGAAATATATATTTATTAACTATAATATAAACATTGAATATATAACACAGCCTGTGTATGACGGCCTCATTACAGTGTTTCAGTGTAGGTATTGTAGTCTACCCTACTTCGTCATTCCTCGTTAGTTCCACTGCTTCCTCTTCTCCTTTCTTGCAGCCTTCTTCTCCTCTGATGCGTCAGTGTAGGGTACATATCTTCATCTTCAGTTAGCCCAGCCTCCCTATAGGACATCAGTATATATGTTTATCCACGTACAATTATGGTTTACATTATTTAGTGGAGATAGGGTAAATATATATATATACAAATAGATATTTATTAAGGGCCGATGACACATATGAATTTTTACATGGTGAACATAAGAGATGTATGATTTACCAAAACTACCTTATCATTATAAATCCATAATACTAACCTACTTTTTAGTTTGTATATTACATTTAGAAATATAAATATAATAAACATTTAAAATTGTATGATAACTATAAAATCGAGAGAATGGGACCTAAATATTCCTATTTATAACAAAAATTCCAAAAATGTCCATAAATGTTAAATTTATTGTATGTAGTTAAGAAATATATGTTAGTATTATGAGTTATATCCGAAGTGTATCATATTATATATAGTATCATATTCTGAAAATGTCATGAAGTTTGATTAGGTAGTTCAAAAGTTATGGAGCTTTAAATAAACAAAAATAGTTTTAAATATAGAACAGATATATTTGTGTTTTAAAAATTAAAAAATTTTTAATTTATATATTATTTTATTTAAAATTTGTATTGAATATATAGCACCATAACTAGAAATACATATAAGAATAACTAACTTCTTTTTGGTATCTTGTACAATACATTTAGAGTTATATATATAGTCTAAATTTAAAATGTTTTGATAAGTATAAGAATAAGATAATGGGACCTACACTTTTAGTAAATAAATTAATACAAATTAGTTATAATTATTTGTAATCGCTTATCGTTTATAAATAAATATTTTAGGCACTTATATTTACTTTTGTGCATCATATTATATATTATTTTATAGAGAATTAATCAATTTTTTTAATTTTCATATAATATCATTTTTTTTAAATAATATATTTTGTTCAAAAATCATATGTGTCGCCGGTCCCTAACATATATTCATTAATATATAGACTTGTAGAGGGTGTGAATGACTAATAAACACATACAACTACACACACACACATATATATATATATACATATATTTATTAACTATAATATAAACATTGAATATATAACACAGCCTGTGTTTTGTATGACGGCCTCATGACGGCCTCCGGTTCTTTTTTTCTCGCTCTACTTTCCCTCGGTCTTCTTCTCCTTCAGATATCTTCATCTTCAGTTAGCCAAGCCTCCCTATAGGACATCAGTATATATATGTGTGTGTGTAGTTGTATGTGGTTATTAGTCATTCACACCCCCTACAAGTCTATATATATATCACTAGTAGACGTCGCTCTCTAGTCACAACCACTCGCGGTCACTCAACCGATTCCACTTGATCCAGAACTCGTACAGAACTCGTTTCCTCGGTTCGATGTTTTTGCAGCTCTGCCACCAACATCTGATGTATCGAATGTATCTCATCATCATCAATTACCTCAGTCTCCATCTCAGTACAGTACAGTATATATATATATATATATATATATATAAATGTATGTGTTATTACATTATATATAATAATTTAAAAGAAATAATTATTATATTGGGCTATTTTTTCAAATTCATTGATTTCAGAATAATTTTCTCCTATTTACTATTGCATACAATATATCACAGCTATCTCAATTTATGATAAATCTAATATTCTTAGACACATTAATTACTTCATCATTGTCAATTTGTAAAAAATAAAAACATAAAATTATTAGATAACATTTTTAAAATCATTTTTATTTACATTATTGATTGATAATTTATTTAAGCAAATACATAGCCGAAAATATAATCGAAAGTATAAATTATAAATATTTGCTAACGATAACATACGTTTTAGAAATAAACAAAGAATAATACGAAATTAAAAAAGTAAAGAAATTAAAACGTTTTACCGTAATTTTTTTTTTTTTTTTTTTTACCATTTTCAAATTATTAATTTATATACGATGGTCATGAAACACGAGTCGCTGATCACACCTGATAATTAACCACGGTCCGACCGCCCATAATTCATTTATTTTTTTATTTTACTTTCAATGCTAGCAAAATATTCATAAACTGCATTACATTTTTCATATATTTCATTAATTTTAATATTATTATTTATAAAAGTATTTGGATAAACCGAGTCTGCAGGTTTAATTATTGTTAAAAGATTTTTATAGTAATTATTTTGTTTAATTGTAATATTTTTATTAACATATTTTTTTAATTTATTAGTGAGCCATAGATTAAAATTGTGGTTGAATTTAATTATTTTTGAAACAAAATAACTGTGCTTATTAATAATATTAGTTAATATGTTTATAAAGTATTGTATAGTTTACAAGAATTCTGAATATTAAAAATAGTATTCCAATTTATTGTAATTAATTAATATTTCGTGAATATTTATTGAGCCTTATTTTAATTATTAGATTATAATTAAAAAATATTAATAAACGATCACTAATATTAGTGTGTATTATACCTTGTATTACATTAGAACAATTTTTTAGAATATTGTCTAAACCTGATTGTGAAGTGTATATATATATTAATATACAGAGAGACCAATGTAAATCTCTACATATTAATATACAATTATGAAATATATATTTATTAACTATAATATAAACATTGAATATATAACACAGCCTGTGTATGACGGCCTCATTACAGTGTTTCAGTGTAGGTATTGTAGTCTACCCTACTTCGTCATTCCTCGTTAGTTCCACTGCTTCCTCTTCTCCTTTCTTGCAGCCTTCTTCTCCTCTGATGCGTCATTGTAGGCTATATATCTTCATCTTCAGTTAGCCCAGCCTCCCTATAGGACATCAGTATATATGTTTATCCACGTACAATTATGGTTTACATTATTTAGTGGAGATAGGGTAAATATATATATACAAATAGATATTTATTAAGGGCCGATGACACATATGAATTTTTACATGGTGAACATAAGAGATGTATGATTTACCAAAACTACCTTATCATTATATATCCATAATACTAACCTACTTTTTTAGTTTGTATATTACATTTAGAAATATAAATATAATAAACATTTAAAATTGTATGATAACTATAAAATCGAGAGAATGGGACCTAAATATTCCTATTTATAACAAAAAATAAAAATTTCCATAAATGTTAAATTTATTGTATGTAGTTATGAAATATATTTTAGTATTATGAGTTATATCCGAAGAGTATCATATTATATATAGTATCATATTCTGAAAATGTCATGCAGTTTGAATAGGTAGTTCAAAAGTTATGGAACTTTAAATATACAAAAATAGTTTTAAAAATATAACAGATATATTTGTGTTTTAAAAATTAAAAAATGTGTAATTTATATATTATTTTATTTAAAATTTGTATTGAATATATAGCACCATAACTAGAAATACATATAAGAATAACTAACTTCTTTTTGGTATCTTGTACAATACATTTAGAGTTATATATATAGTCTAAATTTAAAATGTTTTGATAAGATAATGGGACCTACACTTTTAGTAAATAAATTAATACAAATTAGTTATAATTATTTGTAATCGCTTATCGTTTATAAATAAATATTTTAGGCACTTATATTTACTTTTGTGCATCATATTATATATTATTTTATAGAGAATTAATCAATTTTTTTAATTTTCATATAATATCATTTTTTTTAAATAATATATTTTGTTCAAAAATCATATGTGTCGCCGGTCCCTAACATATATTCATTAATATATAGACTTGTAGAGGGTGTGAATGACTAATAAACACATACAACTACACACACACACACACACATATATATATATACATATATTTATTAACTATAATATAAACATTGAATATATAACACAGCCTGTGTTGTGTATGACGGCCTCATGACGGCCTCCGGTTCTTTTTTTCTCGCTCTACTTTCCCTCGGTCTTCTTCTCCTTCAGATATCTTCATCTTCAGTTAGCCAAGCCTCCCTATAGGACATCAGTATATATATATGTGTGTGTGTAGTTGTATGTGGTTATTAGTCATTCACACCCCCTACAAGTCTATATATATATCACTAGTAGACGTCGCTCTCTAGTCACAACCACTCGCGGTCACTCAACCGATTCCACTTGATCCAGAACTCGTACAGAACTCGTTTCCTCGGTTAGATGTTTTTGCAGCTCTGCCACCAACATCTGATGTATCGAATGTATCTCATCATCATCAATTACCTCAGTCTCCATCTCAGTACAGTACAGTACAGTATATATATATAAATGTATGTGTTATTACATTATATATAATAATTTAAAAGACATAATTATTATATTGGGCTATTTTTTCAAATTCATTGATTTCAGAATAATTTTCTCCTATTTACTATTGCATACAATATATCACAGCTATCTCAATTTATGATAAATCTAATATGCTTAGACACATTAATTACTTCATCATTGTCAATTTGTAAAAAATAAAAACATAAAATTATTAGATAACATTTTTAAAATCATTTTTATTTACATTATTGATTGATAATTTATTTAAGCAAATACATAGCCGAAAATATAATCGAAAGTATAAATTATAAATATTTGCTAACGATAACATACGTTTTAGAAATAAACAAATAAGAATACGAAATTAAAAAATTAAATAAATTAAAACGTTTTACCGTAATTTTTTTTTTTTTTTTTTACCATTTTCAAATTATTAATTTATATACGATGATCATGAAACACGAGTCGCTGATCACACCTGATAATTAACCACGGTCCGACCGCCCATAATTCATTTATTTTTTTATTTTACTTTCAATGCTAGCAAAATATTCATAAACTGCATTACATTTTTCATATATTTCATTAATTTTAATATTATTATTTATAAAAGTATTTGGATAATCCGAGTCTGCAGGTTTAATTATTGTTAAAAGATTTTTATAGTAATTTTTTTTTTTAATTGTAATATTTTTATTAACATATTTTTTTAATTTATTAGTGAGCCATAGATTAAAATTGTGGTTGAATTTAATTATTTTTGAAACAAAATAACTGTGCTTATTAATAATATTAGTTAATATGTTTATAAAGTATTATATAGTTTACAAGAATTCTGAATATTAAAAATAGTATTCCAATTTATTGTAATTAATTAATATTTCGTGAATATTTATTGAGCCTTATTTTAATTATTAGATTATAATTAAAAAATATTAATAAACGATCACTAATATTAGTGTGTATTATACCTTGTATTACATTAGAACAATTTGTTAGAATATTGTCTAAACCTGATTGTGAAGTGTATATATATATTAATATACAGAGAGACCAATGTAAATCTCTACATATTAATATACAATTATGAAATATATATTTATTAACTATAATATAAACATTGAATATATAACACAGCCTGTGTATGACGGCCTCATTACAGTGTTTCAGTGTAGGTATTGTAGTCTACCCTACTTCGTCATTCCTCGTTAGTTCCACTGCTTCCTCTTCTCCTTTCTTGCAGCCTTCTTCTCCTCTGATGCCTAAGTGTAGGCTATATATCTTCATCTTCAGTTAGCCCAGCCTCCCTATAGGACATCAGTATATATGTTTATCCACGTACAATTATGGTTTACATTATTTAGTGGAGATAGGGTAAATAAATATATATATATACAAATAGATATTTATTAAGGGCCGATGACACATATGAATTTTTACATGGTGAACATAAGAGATGTATGATTTACCAAAACTACCTTATCATTATAAATCCATAATACTAACCTACTTTTTTAGTTTGTATATTACATTTAGAAATATAAATATAATAAACATTTAAAATTGTATGATAACTATAAAATCGAGAGAATGGGACCTAAATATTCCTATTTATAACAAAAATTCCAAAAATGTCCATAAATGTTAAATTTATTGTATGTAGTTAAGAAATATATTTTAGTATTATGAGTTATATCCGAAGTGTATCATATTATATATAGTATCATATTCTGAAAATGTCATGAAGTTTGATTAGGTAGTTCAAAAGTTATGGAGCTTTAAATATACAAAAATAGTTTTAAAAATATAACAGATATATTTGTGTTTTAAAAATTAAAAAATTTGTAATTTATATATTATTTTATTTAAAATTTGTATTGGATATATAGCACCATAACTAGAAATACATATAAGAATAACTAACTTCTTTTTGGTATCTTGTACAATACATTTAGAGTTATATATATAGTCTAAATTTAAAATGTTTTGATAAGTATAAGAATAAGATAATGGGACCTACACTTTTAGTAAATAAATTAATACAAATTAGTTATAATTATTTGTAATCGCTTATCGTTTATAAATAAATATTTTAGGCACTTATATTTACTTTTGTGCATCATATTATATATTATTTTAAAGAGAATTAATCAATTTTTTTAATTTTCATATAATATCATTTTTTTTAAATAATATATTTTGTTCAAAAATCATATGTGTCGCCGGTCCCTAACATATATTCATTAATATATAGACTTGTAGAGGGTGTGAATGACTAATAAACACATACAACTACACACACACACATATATATACATATATTTATTAACTATAATATAAACATTGAATATATAACACAGCCTGTGTTGTGTATGACGGCCTCCGGTTCTTTTTTTCTCGCTCTACTTTCCCTCGGTCTTCTTCTCCTTCAGATATCTTCATCTTCAGTTAGCCAAGCCTCCCTATAGGACATCAGTATATATATATATATGTGTGTGTGTAGTTGTATGTGGTTATTAGTCATTCACACCCCCTACAAGTCTATATATATATCACTAGTAGACGTCGCTCTCTAGTCACAACCACTCGCGGTCACTCAACCGATTCCACTTGATCCAGAACTCGTACAGAACTCGTTTCCTCGGTTCGATGTTTTTGCAGCTCTGCCACCAACATCTGATGTATCGAATGTATCTCATCATCATCAATTAACTCAGTCTCCATCTCAGTACAGTACAGTATATATATATATATATATATATATATATATAAATGTATGTGTTATTACATTATATATAATAATTTAAAAGAAATAATTATTATATTGGGCTATTTTTTCAAATTCATTGATTTCAGAATAATTTTCTCCTATTTACTATTGCATACAATATATCACAGCTATCTCAATTTATGATAAATCTAATATTCTTAGACACATTAATTACTTCATCATTGTCAATTTGTAAAAAATAAAAACATAAAATTATTAGATAACATTTTTAAAATCATTTTTATTTACATTATTGATTGATAATTTATTTAAGCAAATACATAGCCGAAAATATAATCGAAAGTATAAATTATAAATATTTGCTAACGATAACATACGTTTTAGAAATAAACAAAGAATAATACGAAATTAAAAAATTAAAGAAATTAAAACGTTTTACCGTAATATTTTTTTTTTTTTTTTTACCATTTTCAAATTATTAATTTATATACGATGGTCATGAAACACGAGTCGCTGATCACTCCTGATAATTAACCACGGTCCGACCGCCCATAATTCATTTATTTTTTTATTTTACTTTCAATGCTAGCAAAATATTCATAAACTGCATTACATTTTTCATATATTTCATTAATTTTAATATTATTATTTATAAAAGTATTTGGATAAACCGAGTCTGCAGGTTTAATTATTGTTAAAAGATTTTTATAGTAATTATTTTGTTTAATTGTAATATTTTTATTAACATATTTTTTTAATTTATTAGTGAGCCATAGATTAAAATTGTGGTTGAATTTAATTATTTTTGAAACAAAATAACTGTGCTTATTAATAATATTAGTTAATATGTTTATAAAGTATTGTATAGTTTACAAGAATTCTGAATATTAAAAATAGTATTCCAATTTATTGTAATTAATTAATATTTCGTGAATATTTATTGAGCCTTATTTTAATTATTAGATTATAATTAAAAAATATTAATAAACGATCACTAATATTAGTGTGTATTATACCTTGTATTACATTAGAACAATTTGTTAGAATATTGTCTAAACCTGATTGTGAAGTGTATATATATATATTAATATACAGAGAGACCAATGTAAATCTCTACATATTAATATACAATTATGAAATATATATTTATTAACTATAATATAAACATTGAATATATAACACAGCCTGTGTATGACGGCCTCATTACAGTGTTTCAGTGTAGGTATTGTAGTCTACCCTACTTCGTCATTCCTCGTTAGTTCCACTGCTTCCTCTTCTCCTTTCTTGCAGCCTTCTTCTCCTCTGATGCGTCAGTGTAGGGTACATATC
Source organism: Osedax fenrisi (assembly GCA_964019155.1). Lineage (NCBI taxonomy): Eukaryota > Metazoa > Annelida > Polychaeta > Sabellida > Siboglinidae > Osedax > Osedax fenrisi. The sequence continues at coordinate 2,864,842 of OZ025239.1, forward strand.
TTCATCTTCAGTTAGCCCAGCCTCCCTATAGGACATCAGTATATATGTTTATCCACGTACAATTATGGTTTACATTATTTAGTGGAGATAGGGTAAATATATATATATACAAATAGATATTTATTAAGGGCCGATGACACATATGAATTTTTACATGGTGAACATAAGAGATGTATGATTTACCAAAACTACCTTATCATTATAAATCCATAATACTAACCTACTTTTTAGTTTGTATATTACATTTAGAAATATAAATATAATAAACATTTAAAATTGTATGATAACTATAAAATCGAGAGAATGGGACCTAAATATTCCTATTTATAACAAAAATTCCAAAAATGTCCATAAATGTTAAATTTATTGTATGTAGTTAAGAAATATATGTTAGTATTATGAGTTATATCCGAAGTGTATCATATTATATATAGTATCATATTCTGAAAATGTCATGAAGTTTGATTAGGTAGTTCAAAAGTTATGGAGCTTTAAATAAACAAAAATAGTTTTAAATATAGAACAGATATATTTGTGTTTTAAAAATTAAAAAATTTTTAATTTATATATTATTTTATTTAAAATTTGTATTGAATATATAGCACCATAACTAGAAATACATATAAGAATAACTAACTTCTTTTTGGTATCTTGTACAATACATTTAGAGTTATATATATAGTCTAAATTTAAAATGTTTTGATAAGTATAAGAATAAGATAATGGGACCTACACTTTTAGTAAATAAATTAATACAAATTAGTTATAATTATTTGTAATCGCTTATCGTTTATAAATAAATATTTTAGGCACTTATATTTACTTTTGTGCATCATATTATATATTATTTTATAGAGAATTAATCAATTTTTTTAATTTTCATATAATATCATTTTTTTTAAATAATATATTTTGTTCAAAAATCATATGTGTCGCCGGTCCCTAACATATATTCATTAATATATAGACTTGTAGAGGGTGTGAATGACTAATAAACACATACAACTACACACACACACATATATATATATATACATATATTTATTAACTATAATATAAACATTGAATATATAACACAGCCTGTGTTTTGTATGACGGCCTCATGACGGCCTCCGGTTCTTTTTTTCTCGCTCTACTTTCCCTCGGTCTTCTTCTCCTTCAGATATCTTCATCTTCAGTTAGCCAAGCCTCCCTATAGGACATCAGTATATATATGTGTGTGTGTAGTTGTATGTGGTTATTAGTCATTCACACCCCCTACAAGTCTATATATATATCACTAGTAGACGTCGCTCTCTAGTCACAACCACTCGCGGTCACTCAACCGATTCCACTTGATCCAGAACTCGTACAGAACTCGTTTCCTCGGTTCGATGTTTTTGCAGCTCTGCCACCAACATCTGATGTATCGAATGTATCTCATCATCATCAATTACCTCAGTCTCCATCTCAGTACAGTACAGTATATATATATATATATATATATATATATATATAAATGTATGTGTTATTACATTATATATAATAATTTAAAAGAAATAATTATTATATTGGGCTATTTTTTCAAATTCATTGATTTCAGAATAATTTTCTCCTATTTACTATTGCATACAATATATCACAGCTATCTCAATTTATGATAAATCTAATATTCTTAGACACATTAATTACTTCATCATTGTCAATTTGTAAAAAATAAAAACATAAAATTATTAGATAACATTTTTAAAATCATTTTTATTTACATTATTGATTGATAATTTATTTAAGCAAATACATAGCCGAAAATATAATCGAAAGTATAAATTATAAATATTTGCTAACGATAACATACGTTTTAGAAATAAACAAAGAATAATACGAAATTAAAAAAGTAAAGAAATTAAAACGTTTTACCGTAATTTTTTTTTTTTTTTTTTTTACCATTTTCAAATTATTAATTTATATACGATGGTCATGAAACACGAGTCGCTGATCACACCTGATAATTAACCACGGTCCGACCGCCCATAATTCATTTATTTTTTTATTTTACTTTCAATGCTAGCAAAATATTCATAAACTGCATTACATTTTTCATATATTTCATTAATTTTAATATTATTATTTATAAAAGTATTTGGATAAACCGAGTCTGCAGGTTTAATTATTGTTAAAAGATTTTTATAGTAATTATTTTGTTTAATTGTAATATTTTTATTAACATATTTTTTTAATTTATTAGTGAGCCATAGATTAAAATTGTGGTTGAATTTAATTATTTTTGAAACAAAATAACTGTGCTTATTAATAATATTAGTTAATATGTTTATAAAGTATTGTATAGTTTACAAGAATTCTGAATATTAAAAATAGTATTCCAATTTATTGTAATTAATTAATATTTCGTGAATATTTATTGAGCCTTATTTTAATTATTAGATTATAATTAAAAAATATTAATAAACGATCACTAATATTAGTGTGTATTATACCTTGTATTACATTAGAACAATTTTTTAGAATATTGTCTAAACCTGATTGTGAAGTGTATATATATATTAATATACAGAGAGACCAATGTAAATCTCTACATATTAATATACAATTATGAAATATATATTTATTAACTATAATATAAACATTGAATATATAACACAGCCTGTGTATGACGGCCTCATTACAGTGTTTCAGTGTAGGTATTGTAGTCTACCCTACTTCGTCATTCCTCGTTAGTTCCACTGCTTCCTCTTCTCCTTTCTTGCAGCCTTCTTCTCCTCTGATGCGTCATTGTAGGCTATATATCTTCATCTTCAGTTAGCCCAGCCTCCCTATAGGACATCAGTATATATGTTTATCCACGTACAATTATGGTTTACATTATTTAGTGGAGATAGGGTAAATATATATATACAAATAGATATTTATTAAGGGCCGATGACACATATGAATTTTTACATGGTGAACATAAGAGATGTATGATTTACCAAAACTACCTTATCATTATATATCCATAATACTAACCTACTTTTTTAGTTTGTATATTACATTTAGAAATATAAATATAATAAACATTTAAAATTGTATGATAACTATAAAATCGAGAGAATGGGACCTAAATATTCCTATTTATAACAAAAAATAAAAATTTCCATAAATGTTAAATTTATTGTATGTAGTTATGAAATATATTTTAGTATTATGAGTTATATCCGAAGAGTATCATATTATATATAGTATCATATTCTGAAAATGTCATGCAGTTTGAATAGGTAGTTCAAAAGTTATGGAACTTTAAATATACAAAAATAGTTTTAAAAATATAACAGATATATTTGTGTTTTAAAAATTAAAAAATTTGTAATTTATATATTATTTTATTTAAAATTTGTATTGAATATATAGCACCATAACTAGAAATACATATAAGAATAACTAACTTCTTTTTGGTATCTTGTACAATACATTTAGAGTTATATATATAGTCTAAATTTAAAATGTTTTGATAAGATAATGGGACCTACACTTTTAGTAAATAAATTAATACAAATTAGTTATAATTATTTGTAATCGCTTATCGTTTATAAATAAATATTTTAGGCACTTATATTTACTTTTGTGCATCATATTATATATTATTTTATAGAGAATTAATCAATTTTTTTAATTTTCATATAATATCATTTTTTTTAAATAATATATTTTGTTCAAAAATCATATGTGTCGCCGGTCCCTAACATATATTCATTAATATATAGACTTGTAGAGGGTGTGAATGACTAATAAACACATACAACTACACACACACACACACACATATATATATATACATATATTTATTAACTATAATATAAACATTGAATATATAACACAGCCTGTGTTGTGTATGACGGCCTCATGACGGCCTCCGGTTCTTTTTTTCTCGCTCTACTTTCCCTCGGTCTTCTTCTCCTTCAGATATCTTCATCTTCAGTTAGCCAAGCCTCCCTATAGGACATCAGTATATATATATGTGTGTGTGTAGTTGTATGTGGTTATTAGTCATTCACACCCCCTACAAGTCTATATATATATCACTAGTAGACGTCGCTCTCTAGTCACAACCACTCGCGGTCACTCAACCGATTCCACTTGATCCAGAACTCGTACAGAACTCGTTTCCTCGGTTAGATGTTTTTGCAGCTCTGCCACCAACATCTGATGTATCGAATGTATCTCATCATCATCAATTACCTCAGTCTCCATCTCAGTACAGTACAGTACAGTATATATATATAAATGTATGTGTTATTACATTATATATAATAATTTAAAAGACATAATTATTATATTGGGCTATTTTTTCAAATTCATTGATTTCAGAATAATTTTCTCCTATTTACTATTGCATACAATATATCACAGCTATCTCAATTTATGATAAATCTAATATGCTTAGACACATTAATTACTTCATCATTGTCAATTTGTAAAAAATAAAAACATAAAATTATTAGATAACATTTTTAAAATCATTTTTATTTACATTATTGATTGATAATTTATTTAAGCAAATACATAGCCGAAAATATAATCGAAAGTATAAATTATAAATATTTGCTAACGATAACATACGTTTTAGAAATAAACAAATAAGAATACGAAATTAAAAAATTAAATAAATTAAAACGTTTTACCGTAATTTTATTTTTTTTTTTTTACCATTTTCAAATTATTAATTTATATACGATGATCATGAAACACGAGTCGCTGATCACACCTGATAATTAACCACGGTCCGACCGCCCATAATTCATTTATTTTTTTATTTTACTTTCAATGCTAGCAAAATATTCATAAACTGCATTACATTTTTCATATATTTCATTAATTTTAATATTATTATTTATAAAAGTATTTGGATAATCCGAGTCTGCAGGTTTAATATTGTTAAAAGATTTTTATAGTAATTTTTTTTTTTAATTGTAATATTTTTATTAACATATTTTTTTAATTTATTAGTGAGCCATAGATTAAAATTGTGGTTGAATTTAATTATTTTTGAAACAAAATAACTGTGCTTATTAATAATATTAGTTAATATGTTTATAAAGTATTATATAGTTTACAAGAATTCTGAATATTAAAAATAGTATTCCAATTTATTGTAATTAATTAATATTTCGTGAATATTTATTGAGCCTTATTTTAATTATTAGATTATAATTAAAAAATATTAATAAACGATCACTAATATTAGTGTGTATTATACCTTGTATTACATTAGAACAATTTGTTAGAATATTGTCTAAACCTGATTGTGAAGTGTATATATATATTAATATACAGAGAGACCAATGTAAATCTCTACATATTAATATACAATTATGAAATATATATTTATTAACTATAATATAAACATTGAATATATAACACAGCCTGTGTATGACGGCCTCATTACAGTGTTTCAGTGTAGGTATTGTAGTCTACCCTACTTCGTCATTCCTCGTTAGTTCCACTGCTTCCTCTTCTCCTTTCTTGCAGCCTTCTTCTCCTCTGATGCCTAAGTGTAGGCTATATATCTTCATCTTCAGTTAGCCCAGCCTCCCTATAGGACATCAGTATATATGTTTATCCACGTACAATTATGGTTTACATTATTTAGTGGAGATAGGGTAAATAAATATATATATATACAAATAGATATTTATTAAGGGCCGATGACACATATGAATTTTTACATGGTGAACATAAGAGATGTATGATTTACCAAAACTACCTTATCATTATAAATCCATAATACTAACCTACTTTTTTAGTTTGTATATTACATTTAGAAATATAAATATAATAAACATTTAAAATTGTATGATAACTATAAAATCGAGAGAATGGGACCTAAATATTCCTATTTATAACAAAAATTCCAAAAATGTCCATAAATGTTAAATTTATTGTATGTAGTTAAGAAATATATTTTAGTATTATGAGTTATATCCGAAGTGTATCATATTATATATAGTATCATATTCTGAAAATGTCATGAAGTTTGATTAGGTAGTTCAAAAGTTATGGAGCTTTAAATATACAAAAATAGTTTTAAAAATATAACAGATATATTTGTGTTTTAAAAATTAAAAAATTTGTAATTTATATATTATTTTATTTAAAATTTGTATTGGATATATAGCACCATAACTAGAAATACATATAAGAATAACTAACTTCTTTTTGGTATCTTGTACAATACATTTAGAGTTATATATATAGTCTAAATTTAAAATGTTTTGATAAGTATAAGAATAAGATAATGGGACCTACACTTTTAGTAAATAAATTAATACAAATTAGTTATAATTATTTGTAATCGCTTATCGTTTATAAATAAATATTTTAGGCACTTATATTTACTTTTGTGCATCATATTATATATTATTTTAAAGAGAATTAATCAATTTTTTTAATTTTCATATAATATCATTTTTTTTAAATAATATATTTTGTTCAAAAATCATATGTGTCGCCGGTCCCTAACATATATTCATTAATATATAGACTTGTAGAGGGTGTGAATGACTAATAAACACATACAACTACACACACACACATATATATACATATATTTATTAACTATAATATAAACATTGAATATATAACACAGCCTGTGTTGTGTATGACGGCCTCCGGTTCTTTTTTTCTCGCTCTACTTTCCCTCGGTCTTCTTCTCCTTCAGATATCTTCATCTTCAGTTAGCCAAGCCTCCCTATAGGACATCAGTATATATATATATATATGTGTGTGTGTAGTTGTATGTGGTTATTAGTCATTCACACCCCCTACAAGTCTATATATATATCACTAGTAGACGTCGCTCTCTAGTCACAACCACTCGCGGTCACTCAACCGATTCCACTTGATCCAGAACTCGTACAGAACTCGTTTCCTCGGTTCGATGTTTTTGCAGCTCTGCCACCAACATCTGATGTATCGAATGTATCTCATCATCATCAATTAACTCAGTCTCCATCTCAGTACAGTACAGTATATATATATATATATATATATATATATATATAAATGTATGTGTTATTACATTATATATAATAATTTAAAAGAAATAATTATTATATTGGGCTATTTTTTCAAATTCATTGATTTCAGAATAATTTTCTCCTATTTACTATTGCATACAATATATCACAGCTATCTCAATTTATGATAAATCTAATATTCTTAGACACATTAATTACTTCATCATTGTCAATTTGTAAAAAATAAAAACATAAAATTATTAGATAACATTTTTAAAATCATTTTTATTTACATTATTGATTGATAATTTATTTAAGCAAATACATAGCCGAAAATATAATCGAAAGTATAAATTATAAATATTTGCTAACGATAACATACGTTTTAGAAATAAACAAAGAATAATACGAAATTAAAAAATTAAAGAAATTAAAACGTTTTACCGTAATATTTTTTTTTTTTTTTTTACCATTTTCAAATTATTAATTTATATACGATGGTCATGAAACACGAGTCGCTGATCACTCCTGATAATTAACCACGGTCCGACCGCCCATAATTCATTTATTTTTTTATTTTACTTTCAATGCTAGCAAAATATTCATAAACTGCATTACATTTTTCATATATTTCATTAATTTTAATATTATTATTTATAAAAGTATTTGGATAAACCGAGTCTGCAGGTTTAATTATTGTTAAAAGATTTTTATAGTAATTATTTTGTTTAATTGTAATATTTTTATTAACATATTTTTTTAATTTATTAGTGAGCCATAGATTAAAATTGTGGTTGAATTTAATTATTTTTGAAACAAAATAACTGTGCTTATTAATAATATTAGTTAATATGTTTATAAAGTATTGTATAGTTTACAAGAATTCTGAATATTAAAAATAGTATTCCAATTTATTGTAATTAATTAATATTTCGTGAATATTTATTGAGCCTTATTTTAATTATTAGATTATAATTAAAAAATATTAATAAACGATCACTAATATTAGTGTGTATTATACCTTGTATTACATTAGAACAATTTGTTAGAATATTGTCTAAACCTGATTGTGAAGTGTATATATATATATTAATATACAGAGAGACCAATGTAAATCTCTACATATTAATATACAATTATGAAATATATATTTATTAACTATAATATAAACATTGAATATATAACACAGCCTGTGTATGACGGCCTCATTACAGTGTTTCAGTGTAGGTATTGTAGTCTACCCTACTTCGTCATTCCTCGTTAGTTCCACTGCTTCCTCTTCTCCTTTCTTGCAGCCTTCTTCTCCTCTGATGCGTCAGTGTAGGGTACATATCTTCATCTTCAGTTAGCCCAGCCTCCCTATAGGACATCAGTATATATGTTTATCCACGTACAATTATGGTTTACATTATTTAGTGGAGATAGGGTAAATATATATATATACAAATAGATATTTATTAAGGGCCGATGACACATATGAATTTTTACATGGTGAACATAAGAGATGTATGATTTACCAAAACTACCTTATCATTATAAATCCATAATACTAACCTACTTTTTAGTTTGTATATTACATTTAGAAATATAAATATAATAAACATTTAAAATTGTATGATAACTATAAAATCGAGAGAATGGGACCTAAATATTCCTATTTATAACAAAAATTCCAAAAATGTCCATAAATGTTAAATTTATTGTATGTAGTTAAGAAATATATGTTAGTATTATGAGTTATATCCGAAGTGTATCATATTATATATAGTATCATATTCTGAAAATGTCATGAAGTTTGATTAGGTAGTTCAAAAGTTATGGAGCTTTAAATAAACAAAAATAGTTTTAAATATAGAACAGATATATTTGTGTTTTAAAAATTAAAAAATTTTTAATTTATATATTATTTTATTTAAAATTTGTATTGAATATATAGCACCATAACTAGAAATACATATAAGAATAACTAACTTCTTTTTGGTATCTTGTACAATACATTTAGAGTTATATATATAGTCTAAATTTAAAATGTTTTGATAAGTATAAGAATAAGATAATGGGACCTACACTTTTAGTAAATAAATTAATACAAATTAGTTATAATTATTTGTAATCGCTTATCGTTTATAAATAAATATTTTAGGCACTTATATTTACTTTTGTGCATCATATTATATATTATTTTATAGAGAATTAATCAATTTTTTTAATTTTCATATAATATCATTTTTTTTAAATAATATATTTTGTTCAAAAATCATATGTGTCGCCGGTCCCTAACATATATTCATTAATATATAGACTTGTAGAGGGTGTGAATGACTAATAAACACATACAACTACACACACACACATATATATATATATACATATATTTATTAACTATAATATAAACATTGAATATATAACACAGCCTGTGTTTTGTATGACGGCCTCATGACGGCCTCCGGTTCTTTTTTTCTCGCTCTACTTTCCCTCGGTCTTCTTCTCCTTCAGATATCTTCATCTTCAGTTAGCCAAGCCTCCCTATAGGACATCAGTATATATATGTGTGTGTGTAGTTGTATGTGGTTATTAGTCATTCACACCCCCTACAAGTCTATATATATATCACTAGTAGACGTCGCTCTCTAGTCACAACCACTCGCGGTCACTCAACCGATTCCACTTGATCCAGAACTCGTACAGAACTCGTTTCCTCGGTTCGATGTTTTTGCAGCTCTGCCACCAACATCTGATGTATCGAATGTATCTCATCATCATCAATTACCTCAGTCTCCATCTCAGTACAGTACAGTATATATATATATATATATATATATATATATAAATGTATGTGTTATTACATTATATATAATAATTTAAAAGAAATAATTATTATATTGGGCTATTTTTTCAAATTCATTGATTTCAGAATAATTTTCTCCTATTTACTATTGCATACAATATATCACAGCTATCTCAATTTATGATAAATCTAATATTCTTAGACACATTAATTACTTCATCATTGTCAATTTGTAAAAAATAAAAACATAAAATTATTAGATAACATTTTTAAAATCATTTTTATTTACATTATTGATTGATAATTTATTTAAGCAAATACATAGCCGAAAATATAATCGAAAGTATAAATTATAAATATTTGCTAACGATAACATACGTTTTAGAAATAAACAAATAAGAATACGAAATTAAAAAATTAAATAAATTAAAACGTTTTACCGTAATTTTATTTTTTTTTTTTTACCATTTTCAAATTATTAATTTATATACGATGATCATGAAACACGAGTCGCTGATCACACCTGATAATTAACCACGGTCCGACCGCCCATAATTCATTTATTTTTTTATTTTACTTTCAATGCTAGCAAAATATTCATAAACTGCATTACATTTTTCATATATTTCATTAATTTTAATATTATTATTTATAAAAGTATTTGGATAATCCGAGTCTGCAGGTTTAATTATTGTTAAAAGATTTTTATAGTAATTTTTTTTTTTAATTGTAATATTTTTATTAACATATTTTTTTAATTTATTAGTGGGCCATAGATTAAAATTGTGGTTGAATTTAATTATTTTTGAAACAAAATAACTGTGCTTATTAATAATATTAGTTAATATGTTTATAAAGTATTATATAGTTTACAAGAATTCTGAATATTAAAAATAGTATTCCAATTTATTGTAATTAATTAATATTTCGTGAATATTTATTGAGCCTTATTTTAATTATTAGATTATAATTAAAAAATATTAATAAACGATCACTAATATTAGTGTGTATTATACCTTGTATTACATTAGAACAATTTGTTAGAATATTGTCTAAACCTGATTGTGAAGTGTATATATATATTAATATACAGAGAGACCAATGTAAATCTCTACATATTAATATACAATTATGAAATATATATTTATTAACTATAATATAAACATTGAATATATAACACAGCCTGTGTATGACGGCCTCATTACAGTGTTTCAGTGTAGGTATTGTAGTCTACCCTACTTCGTCATTCCTCGTTAGTTCCACTGCTTCCTCTTCTCCTTTCTTGCAGCCTTCTTCTCCTCTGATGCCTAAGTGTAGGCTATATATCTTCATCTTCAGTTAGCCCAGCCTCCCTATAGGACATCAGTATATATGTTTATCCACGTACAATTATGGTTTACATTATTTAGTGGAGATAGGGTAAATAAATATATATATATACAAATAGATATTTATTAAGGGCCGATGACACATATGAATTTTTACATGGTGAACATAAGAGATGTATGATTTACCAAAACTACCTTATCATTATAAATCCATAATACTAACCTACTTTTTTAGTTTGTATATTACATTTAGAAATATAAATATAATAAACATTTAAAATTGTATGATAACTATAAAATCGAGAGAATGGGACCTAAATATTCCTATTTATAACAAAAATTCCAAAAATGTCCATAAATGTTAAATTTATTGTATGTAGTTAAGAAATATATTTTAGTATTATGAGTTATATCCGAAGTGTATCATATTATATATAGTATCATATTCTGAAAATGTCATGAAGTTTGATTAGGTAGTTCAAAAGTTATGGAGCTTTAAATATACAAAAATAGTTTTAAAAATATAACAGATATATTTGTGTTTTAAAAATTAAAAAATTTGTAATTTATATATTATTTTATTTAAAATTTGTATTGGATATATAGCACCATAACTAGAAATACATATAAGAATAACTAACTTCTTTTTGGTATCTTGTACAATACATTTAGAGTTATATATATAGTCTAAATTTAAAATGTTTTGATAAGTATAAGAATAAGATAATGGGACCTACACTTTTAGTAAATAAATTAATACAAATTAGTTATAATTATTTGTAATCGCTTATCGTTTATAAATAAATATTTTAGGCACTTATATTTACTTTTGTGCATCATATTATATATTATTTTAAAGAGAATTAATCAATTTTTTTAATTTTCATATAATATCATTTTTTTTAAATAATATATTTTGTTCAAAAATCATATGTGTCGCCGGTCCCTAACATATATTCATTAATATATAGACTTGTAGAGGGTGTGAATGACTAATAAACACATACAACTACACACACACACATATATATACATATATTTATTAACTATAATATAAACATTGAATATATAACACAGCCTGTGTTGTGTATGACGGCCTCCGGTTCTTTTTTTCTCGCTCTACTTTCCCTCGGTCTTCTTCTCCTTCAGATATCTTCATCTTCAGTTAGCCAAGCCTCCCTATAGGACATCAGTATATATATATATATGTGTGTGTGTAGTTGTATGTGGTTATTAGTCATTCACGCCCCCTACAAGTCTATATATATATCACTAGTAGACGTCGCTCTCTAGTCACAACCACTCGCGGTCACTCAACCGATTCCACTTGATCCAGAACTCGTACAGAACTCGTTTCCTCGGTTCGATGTTTTTGCAGCTCTGCCACCAACATCTGATGTATCGAATGTATCTCATCATCATCAATTAACTCAGTCTCCATCTCAGTACAGTACAGTATATATATATATATATATATATATATATATATAAATGTATGTGTTATTACATTATATATAATAATTTAAAAGAAATAATTATTATATTGGGCTATTTTTTCAAATTCATTGATTTCAGAATAATTTTCTCCTATTTACTATTGCATACAATATATCACAGCTATCTCAATTTATGATAAATCTAATATTCTTAGACACATTAATTACTTCATCATTGTCAATTTGTAAAAAATAAAAACATAAAATTATTAGATAACATTTTTAAAATCATTTTTATTTACATTATTGATTGATAATTTATTTAAGCAAATACATAGCCGAAAATATAATCGAAAGTATAAATTATAAATATTTGCTAACGATAACATACGTTTTAGAAATAAACAAAGAATAATACGAAATTAAAAAATTAAAGAAATTAAAACGTTTTACCGTAATATTTTTTTTTTTTTTTTTACCATTTTCAAATTATTAATTTATATACGATGGTCATGAAACACGAGTCGCTGATCACTCCTGATAATTAACCACGGTCCGACCGCCCATAATTCATTTATTTTTTTATTTTACTTTCAATGCTAGCAAAATATTCATAAACTGCATTACATTTTTCATATATTTCATTAATTTTAATATTATTATTTATAAAAGTATTTGGATAAACCGAGTCTGCAGGTTTAATTATTGTTAAAAGATTTTTATAGTAATTATTTTGTTTAATTGTAATATTTTTATTAACATATTTTTTTAATTTATTAGTGAGCCATAGATTAAAATTGTGGTTGAATTTAATTATTTTTGAAACAAAATAACTGTGCTTATTAATAATATTAGTTAATATGTTTATAAAGTATTGTATAGTTTACAAGAATTCTGAATATTAAAAATAGTATTCCAATTTATTGTAATTAATTAATATTTCGTGAATATTTATTGAGCCTTATTTTAATTATTAGATTATAATTAAAAAATATTAATAAACGATCACTAATATTAGTGTGTATTATACCTTGTATTACATTAGAACAATTTGTTAGAATATTGTCTAAACCTGATTGTGAAGTGTATATATATATATTAATATACAGAGAGACCAATGTAAATCTCTACATATTAATATACAATTATGAAATATATATTTATTAACTATAATATAAACATTGAATATATAACACAGCCTGTGTATGACGGCCTCATTACAGTGTTTCAGTGTAGGTATTGTAGTCTACCCTACTTCGTCATTCCTCGTTAGTTCCACTGCTTCCTCTTCTCCTTTCTTGCAGCCTTCTTCTCCTCTGATGCGTCAGTGTAGGGTACATATCTTCATCTTCAGTTAGCCCAGCCTCCCTATAGGACATCAGTATATATGTTTATCCACGTACAATTATGGTTTACATTATTTAGTGGAGATAGGGTAAATATATATATATACAAATAGATATTTATTAAGGGCCGATGACACATATGAATTTTTACATGGTGAACATAAGAGATGTATGATTTACCAAAACTACCTTATCATTATAAATCCATAATACTAACCTACTTTTTAGTTTGTATATTACATTTAGAAATATAAATATAATAAACATTTAAAATTGTATGATAACTATAAAATCGAGAGAATGGGACCTAAATATTCCTATTTATAACAAAAATTCCAAAAATGTCCATAAATGTTAAATTTATTGTATGTAGTTAAGAAATATATGTTAGTATTATGAGTTATATCCGAAGTGTATCATATTATATATAGTATCATATTCTGAAAATGTCATGAAGTTTGATTAGGTAGTTCAAAAGTTATGGAGCTTTAAATAAACAAAAATAGTTTTAAATATAGAACAGATATATTTGTGTTTTAAAAATTAAAAAATTTTTAATTTATATATTATTTTATTTAAAATTTGTATTGAATATATAGCACCATAACTAGAAATACATATAAGAATAACTAACTTCTTTTTGGTATCTTGTACAATACATTTAGAGTTATATATATAGTCTAAATTTAAAATGTTTTGATAAGTATAAGAATAAGATAATGGGACCTACACTTTTAGTAAATAAATTAATACAAATTAGTTATAATTATTTGTAATCGCTTATCGTTTATAAATAAATATTTTAGGCACTTATATTTACTTTTGTGCATCATATTATATATTATTTTATAGAGAATTAATCAATTTTTTTAATTTTCATATAATATCATTTTTTTTAAATAATATATTTTGTTCAAAAATCATATGTGTCGCCGGTCCCTAACATATATTCATTAATATATAGACTTGTAGAGGGTGTGAATGACTAATAAACACATACAACTACACACACACACATATATATATATATACATATATTTATTAACTATAATATAAACATTGAATATATAACACAGCCTGTGTTTTGTATGACGGCCTCATGACGGCCTCCGGTTCTTTTTTTCTCGCTCTACTTTCCCTCGGTCTTCTTCTCCTTCAGATATCTTCATCTTCAGTTAGCCAAGCCTCCCTATAGGACATCAGTATATATATGTGTGTGTGTAGTTGTATGTGGTTATTAGTCATTCACACCCCCTACAAGTCTATATATATATCACTAGTAGACGTCGCTCTCTAGTCACAACCACTCGCGGTCACTCAACCGATTCCACTTGATCCAGAACTCGTACAGAACTCGTTTCCTCGGTTCGATGTTTTTGCAGCTCTGCCACCAACATCTGATGTATCGAATGTATCTCATCATCATCAATTACCTCAGTCTCCATCTCAGTACAGTACAGTATATATATATATATATATATATATATATAAATGTATGTGTTATTACATTATATATAATAATTTAAAAGAAATAATTATTATATTGGGCTATTTTTTCAAATTCATTGATTTCAGAATAATTTTCTCCTATTTACTATTGCATACAATATATCACAGCTATCTCAATTTATGATAAATCTAATATTCTTAGACACATTAATTACTTCATCATTGTCAATTTGTAAAAAATAAAAACATAAAATTATTAGATAACATTTTTAAAATCATTTTTATTTACATTATTGATTGATAATTTATTTAAGCAAATACATAGCCGAAAATATAATCGAAAGTATAAATTATAAATATTTGCTAACGATAACATACGTTTTAGAAATAAACAAAGAATAATACGAAATTAAAAAAGTAAAGAAATTAAAACGTTTTACCGTAATTTTTTTTTTTTTTTTTTTTACCATTTTCAAATTATTAATTTATATACGATGGTCATGAAACACGAGTCGCTGATCACACCTGATAATTAACCACGGTCCGACCGCCCATAATTCATTTATTTTTTTATTTTACTTTCAATGCTAGCAAAATATTCATAAACTGCATTACATTTTTCATATATTTCATTAATTTTAATATTATTATTTATAAAAGTATTTGGATAATCCGAGTCTGCAGGTTTAATTATTGTTAAAAGATTTTTATAGTAATTATTTTGTTTAATTATAATATTTTTATTAACATATTTTTTTAATTTATTAGTGAGCCATAGATTAAAATTGTGGTTGAATTTAATTATTTTTGAAACAAAATAACTAAGCTTATTAATAATATTAGTTAATATGTTTATAAAGTATTGTATAGTTTACAAGAATTCTGAATATTAAAAATAGTATTCCAATTTATTGTAATTAATTAATATTTCGTGAATATTTATTGAGCCTTATTTTAATTATTAGATTATAATTAAAAAATATTAATAAACGATCACTAATATTAGTGTGTATTATACCTTGTATTACATTAGAACAATTTGTTAGAATATTGTCTAAACCTGATTGTGAAGTGTATATATATATATTAATATACAGAGAGACCAATGTAAATCTCTACATATTAATATACAATTATGAAATATATATTTATTAACTATAATATAAACATTGAATATATAACACAGCCTGTGTATGACGGCCTCATTACAGTGTTTCAGTGTAGGTATTGTAGTCTACCCTACTTGGTCATTCCTCGTTAGTTCCACTGCTTCCTCTTCTCCTTTCTTGCAGCCTTCTTCTCCTCTGATGAGTCATTGTAGGCTATATATCTTCATCTTCAGTTAGCCCAGCCTCCCTATAGGACATCAGTATATATGTTTATCCACGTACAATTATGGTTTACATTATTTAGTGGAGATAGGGTAAATATATATATACAAATAGATATTTATTAAGGGCCGATGACACATATGAATTTTTACATGGTGAACATAAGAGATGTATGATTTACCAAAACTACCTTATCATTATAAATCCATAATACTAACCTACTTTTTTAGTTTGTATATTACATTTAGAAATATAAATATAATAAACATTTAAAATTGTATGATAACTATAAAATCGAGAGAATGGGACCTAAATATTCCTATTTATAACAAAAATTCCAAAAATGTCCATAAATGTTAAATTTATTGTATGTAGTTAAGAAATATATTTTAGTATTATGAGTTATATCCGAAGTGTATCATATTATATATAGTATCATATTCTGAAAATGTCATGAAGTTTGATTAGGTAGTTCAAAAGTTATGGAGCTTTAAATATACAAAAATAGTTTTAAAAATATAACAGATATATTTGTGTTTTAAAAATTAAAAAATTTGTAATTTATATATTATTTTATTTAAAATTTGTATTGGATATATAGCACCATAACTAGAAATACATATAAGAATAACTAACTTCTTTTTGGTATCTTGTACAATACATTTAGAGTTATATATATAGTCTAAATTTAAAATGTTTTGATAAGTATAAGAATAAGATAATGGGACCTACACTTTTAGTAAATAAATTAATACAAATTAGTTATAATTATTTGTAATCGCTTATCGTTTATAAATAAATATTTTAGGCACTTATATTTACTTTTGTGCATCATATTATATATTATTTTATAGAGAATTAATCAATTTGTTTAATTTTCATATAATATCATTTTTTTTAAATAATATATTTTGTTCAAAAATCATATGTGTCGCCGGTCCCTAACATATATTCATTAATATATAGACTTGTAGAGGGTGTGAATGACTAATAAACACATACAACTACACACACACACACATATATATATATACATATATTTATTAACTATAATATAAACATTGAATATATAACACAGCCTGTGTTGTGTATGACGGCCTCCGGTTCTTTTTTTCTCGCTCTACTTTCCCTCGGTCTTCTTCTCCTTCAGATATCTTCATCCTCAGTTAGCCAAGCCTCCCTATAGGACATCAGTATATATATATGTGTGTGTGTAGTTGTATGTGGTTATTAGTCATTCACACCCCCTACAAGTCTATATATATATCACTAGTAGACGTCGCTCTCTAGTCACAACCACTCGCGGTCACTCAACCGATTCCACTTGATCCAGAACTCGTACAGAACTCGTTTCCTCGGTTCGATGTTTTTGCAGCTCTGCCACCAACATCTGATGTATCGAATATATCTCATCATCATCAATTACCTCAGTCTCCATCTCAGTACAGTACAGTACAGTATATATATATATATAAATATATATATATATATATATATATGCTGCTCATGCTGTTAGGTCCATATACCCGAGCACCTCATGTTTTATGTCTTTCAATATTATCCACCAGCAACAATCGCACAACATATCTCTAATAGAATGTTATTTGTACAATTATCATTGTATTGTGTATAATAATCTATAATAATCTATAATAGTCTATAATAGTCTATATATATATATATATATATATATATATATGTTTATATATATGTTTATATTCATATGCCGTTTGGTTCTCAGAGCTTTTCGTGTCAAATTTCATACATTTAATGATCAATATATATATTATATTTGATAACTTTCATCAGTATATATATACATATATATATATATTTAGTACAGGCCTGACCAAATGGCAAAGTAAGGTCTTTGGCATCAGTGCTCTGCAGACAAGGCTATTATATTATTGATTTCAACATTAAATCAATATTTTTTATAATAATTATTTACATACCAATTATATGTTATATTTGATATTTTTCAATTTTTTATAAAAAAATTATAATAATAACAATATAAAATATATTTGATATTTGTTCAAAATTTAGTTTTTATTATGACATTGTTCTCAAATGAATATCAAATGAAAAATACCTCATTTTGTTCTCTAACAAAATACATTTTAGACTGATTTCATTAAGGGGAAGCAT
Organism: Osedax fenrisi; assembly: GCA_964019155.1. Lineage (NCBI taxonomy): Eukaryota > Metazoa > Annelida > Polychaeta > Sabellida > Siboglinidae > Osedax > Osedax fenrisi. Next base: position 2,883,660 of record OZ025239.1, read on the forward strand.
TATCTTCAAAATTGTAATTTAAAAATAAAAAATTTAAATAAATATTATATAGAAAATAAGTTCTATAATCATTTATGTATCATTTCATGTAAAAATTATACCTAAATTCGCTATATTTATTAGTATAAATGATGTTTTAAAACACCTACTATTATAAATAAATATTAATTATTATGAATAATGTTAATTTATGTGTTTATTATAAAGCTTTAATTATTATAAACACTTTTAAAAACACAAATCTAAGCTTATCCTAATTATTTAAACTAATCATAATTATTACATACTTATATTATAATAAATTTAATGTAAATACTAAATCTGAATTTATTATTATTCCATGAAAATATTTCAATATACTGATAGCTGTTTTCTCAGAATGTTAATTTTATGAATATTGCTTTACTAAAAAAATCCGGAACTTTTTTTTCTGTTCTATAAAAATTGCTATTATTTATATTATATAGAAAACATTCAAATGTATAATAATTACGTTTTTTTTTTAATATAATCTAATAGTTAACATTTTATTTAAGTTTTTATTCATTTTTTTTATTTTTGAATAACTTATGTTATTAACAAAATGTATATAATAAAAAATAAAAACGTAATTATGATAGAATTAAGTATTATTATTACATATGCGTAAAAATTATGTAACAATATTTATAATATTGCAAGTTGGAGAGTTTTTAAAACTAGTAATTTTCGTATCTATTTACATGTAAGCCTGCGAAGGTAGTACTTCCCGGTATTTAAGGGTAAGTTATTTTTAGTAAGAATTATTTTTAAAAGATCTACTTTTTAAATTAATTTATCATTACAAATGACTGATTGTCGAACAAAATATCAAATTTCAGGTCGAAATTCCCGTAAATCTTACTTTAATAATGTAAGTAAAAATCTACTTAGTATACGATACCTTGACGTGGTTAAGTGGCTTATTATACAGATTGTATTAATACCAAATTCGTATTAAATTTTCATTTAATATTGTCGTATATAAATAAAATCCATATAAAATATAAATTCAAACCCCTATCGAAAATGAATAATATGGAAAATACGCGTCATAAATTTATATAAATATACATATTTATTGAAAATAAATTATGGAAAAACATCGGAACCCTATATTATATATATATATATATATATATAATATATACTCAATTTAATTATCATTCATGAAATCTGAAAATACTGTAATATTACGTTTTAACTAAGAGGTAAGTTAACTATTTAAAAAAAAAATATATATAATTATTATTTCTACATTTTTATATAAACATTGTTACAGTAATATCTTTGGAAACATTGATGGATGGATGGTTTGGTGGATGTAGGTAATACCTATGGTGTGGTGTGACCACGATTACAATTGCATTATTTTATTTTAATACTGTAGTGCAAACATGATTATTATTTTAATAAACATTTTTTGTAAAGATTATAAATCTATTTATAATTTTTATTAATTATAGTTTTATAATTTGTAATACTGTCTTTTATTTTATTTTTATACTGTTTATAATTTAAATTTTATAATACTGTTTACTGGCCACACAATACGACATGAATATCTCCATAAATTGATGTTTATGATTTATTTAAGTGTCTAAATAAACATTCAATCAATCAATAAATAAATCATGTAAGGTTTTTTAGAAGGAAAGAGAAGACAGGGAAGACCGAGAACTGGATGTCTAATATTATAGAATAGACAAATAGTGATATCGGTGATCTTCTCAAAAATACATTGTACCATGAGAAATGGAAAAAAACATGTATATTTGCCGCGATTCAAATCCTCCCTACTACCAACCGGTCAAGGGATTAAGAAGTAAGTAAGTAATACTAGTTCAGCTGTTTATAATAAAAATGTATGAATGTTTTAAAATGATTAACAAATATACAATACTGTATAATAAAAAATGATTTTATGAAATTTGAATAAAATATTCATAATTATATAAATAGTCTAAATAAGTAATTTTTTTTTTATTCAAAATTGTGCTGATATATCCAATAAGCTGATTTTTTTATTACGTTTTTAAATTTATGAAAAAAATTGTCAACTTAAAACCTTCTCAAGATTATACAAACGTATCGATAATAACATTATATTATTAAATAATAAAGCATTCTAAACATTATATACATAATTGCTATATTTGTTATCAATTATTAATTAAGTTATAAGCATATATCTAGAGGTCATATTAATCCCTAATACGGACACTCTTGATGTCTTAATACGGACACCTTATAACCAATCAGCGTGCAGTGTGTGAACTATTCTGATTATCATAACAATCTCGTGTGTTATAATATTAATACCACGAATAAAGCTAAATCTAAAAATGTTATTATTTAGATACTAAACGTTTATTATTAATTAAAAAAATAATAAAAATAATAAATAAATTATTACTAATTAAATTATATTAAATAATTCATAAAATGAATTATAATTTATCTGATTGTTTCATCAATAATAGATAGTTTATCTAGTGGTATATAGGGTGTCCATATTATAATACAGGGTGTCCGTATTCGGACATGGGTACCAAATATGGACACCCCCCTTATATATTGAATACAAATATTTAGTTATAAAATGTTAATACTATTTATTGTAAGTGTCCGTATTAGGTTACTTTCTACTAGTATTATGTAAATTTGTATGTTTAAAATTTAAAAAAAAAAAAAATAGAGTGATCTGTTATTAGATTCTATAATACCGCTAGTTAATATATTATTACTACCCTTAATTACCCTTAATTATGATATAATCTATTAATGTATTTGTATGTATTGTTGTACGGGTATATATATATTAATAATATATAATAATAGCAGCATAATAGAATCATAATAGACATTTAAAATTAATAGCAGCATAACAGCAGCATAATATCATTACAAATTAATAGCAGCATAATAGACATTTAATAGCAGCATAATAGCACAATGTAAACATTTGAGGCTCTAGCATTTGCTGTTATGCTGCTATTATGCTGCTCTTACTGTTTGCTGGGAAAGGCTTTTGAAAAATCAATGAAGAAGATTGTTAGTGGTAGGTTTTTATCTTTACTCCTTCTAATATTCGTCTTATAGTCAGAATTTGTCCTGTCATAAATCTATTTTTACGGAAACCATTTTGGTTTCACCGTAGAATTGGGTCAATTTCTGGTCTAATTCTGTTTAATAACATTAAGTTATATATTTTGGCTGATATTGCTGTTAGTGTTATTCCTCTGTAGTTTTTAGTAATGGATAGGTTTCCTTTCTTTTGAAAAGGAAGAATATATCCATATGTCCACCTTGCTATAGGTTCTTGGAGTTATATACGGTTACAGGATTCTAGTAAGAATTGTATGAAATCTTTTAATTTCCATACTTCTGCCGGTATTTCATCCAATCCAAATGCTTTTCAGTATGATATATTTTTGTATGGCTTTTGTCACTTCTTCTTTTGTGAAGGAATCAATTTTTATCTCAAGTTTATTCAGGATTTTAGTTGAATTTTCGCTATGTATTGTTTATTTGATATTATTGCCTAGTAGCTCTTTAAAATGATTATGCCAACGTTTGATTCGTTATTTATCACTAGTTGCTTTCAGTTTCGCTTTATTGGATTTCTTCCTTCTGCTGACTTCGTTTATTGTTTTCCAAGCTAGAAGCAGATTTCTTATTTGTATCAGCTGTTTGAATTTCATTTATCTTTATATTTATATGATTCTTTTGTTCTAGATCGTGAGAATTTTCAGGAGATTTTTGTGCTTAAAAATAATTGTAGATATTTACTATTGTAGGTGCGCTATCTTTCAGTTTTGCTACTTTGTGCAGTATATCTCTTTTTGACAGATTTCTGCTGTTTCCCATGGTATTCGTTTCTTTAATTTGGGTTTCGATGGTATTACTTTATTCGCTGCTTCTTTGCATAAATAAATCTTTTTTCAAATTGTGTATATCTCGTGTTGATTGGTGACGTTGATGAGGCATCAGAGTTTTGAAGAGTTGAGAAACCTTTTTTTTACTGTTATAATCAAATCTTTTCTGATTTTGGTATCATGTTGCAATGTTTCCCAGTCGTATGGTTTGCATTTTCTAGCTTTCATTTTGTACGCTCTGAGACTCAGCTTTATATCTGCAGTTATGATTCGATAATCAGATGCAATACTATTAAACGAATTATAAGCTCTTCAGTTTTGTTACACTGTTCTTCCATTTTCTATTTATAATTATGAAGTCAATCTGTGATTTAAATTCATTTGGAGAGTTATGTGTCCATAATTGACCATTTCTTTTCTGAAAATGAGTATTTAGACATAGCATATTGTTTTCTTGAAGATAATCCTTGAGCATTTGGCCATTTCGGTTTGTAGTTTTATGATATATGTACTCATATCTGCTTTCTTGTCCGATATGTGCGTTTAAGTCTCCTCCTGTGATCAGAACATTATGCTTTAGTATCTGCCTTATCAAAGAGGTAAGACTTGTATAGAATAATTCAATTTCTTGATCTTCACTAATATTTGTTGCACTGTAGCATGAAATCACTGAGGTGTGTGGGTTTCCTTGAAAGTGTGCTATCATAACTCTAGGTGATATCATTTCTACACTAGCGATTGCGTTGTAAGCTTTGTTGCTGACCAGGATTCCGATTCCACCAGTTGCAGCATTTATACTATTTTTCCAGGCTGAGAGGGTTAGAAGTTTCCATCTATCATAAGCTTGTTCCTTGATGACTATATATTCGTGTACGAATCTATGCTCTTGGATGAACATTATTTCTTGTCCTGTTCTTTCGGCTGAGGATATCAATTCTGGTATTTTATATACTTTATTAAGTGTTTGGGTATTCAGCGATCCTATTTTAAAACCTTTAGATGCACATAATAGTTTTGAAGTAGAAGTCTCATTTTTCTTTTTCTCATTTTCATTTTTATTTATATTTTCTTTTTCTCTCTCTCTCTCTCACTCTCAGTCACTAATTTGTCGACTGCAACCAGGTGTTATTGAGGTGTTATTGCAGGTCGCGTATATATATATATATAGTTCTACAGTATATAATGTACAGGAAATATTTACATCTACATTATGTTGTGAGCATGCTATTTAGACCAATTGTTTAATCCTTCCTATAAAAATCACATAATTCGAAAGAACCATGAATGGAGTCTCGAATTACCTATATTTATAAGAGTATATTTTAAATATTTACCAATGATAATAGACTGTAACTCTACACCCCCTGCACGAGGAACACGGTACTAACTGGACTAGGGTAGCTTCCGATCTATCGAAGAGTGTCATCCAAGTGTCATACTACGCGACACATTATTACGAGGTTATTACGTAATACCAGTACATTATTAAAGGGGCGTGGCCAATCGTTACCTACTATTGTTGTTTGGTTTCGTATAGTCAAACATAAACTCACACTTTTTTGCCCACAAAATCATACTTTTTCATAATCAATTATATCATAATCATATTTATTATAAATCAATAGATGTATTTTATTAGATTATTTTTATATTCATGGAGGAGTTATAGTATTTGGGAGATTTATAAAGTTATAATTTTCTAGTTATTTCTGATTGAGATCATCTCATGAGGGCAATGTTAAGTCTGATATTGCTTATACCCATGATATCTAGGGGAATATGTAGAGAAGATAGAACATGTAGGTAATCAATTATTACTAATAATAGACTACAGTGTGTGTTATAAGAGGATAGGTTATGCACTTATTATTAATAATTAACATATTAATAATTATTACCTATTATAATAGACCGCCGTATATTATAGACGTAAGCATGATGTGACATTCAAATAATTGTTTTCTATTTATTTTAACTTTATTAATTAGTGCAGTAATCCAATAAAAATAATGAAATTATAAGTATTTTCTCTTAACTAACTTAAATACAATAAATAAAATATAGAGTAAAAAATAAACATTTTCATAGGTAAATATATATATATATATATATATTATCCGAGTATAATTTCAATAAATTTGAACAGCCTACTGAATTTGAAGACTGACACCGGAAGTGACACCTGGCATATTGTGACCTTAACGCTTGGAGGGTCAGTTTAATAACTACATATCCTATATATATATGTGTCATTTAGTCATGGTATGATAATATATCTTTACATATATAACAAACTATAATCAACTATATTGTAAATACAATCCTAGTGAAATATGTTATAAAATACTTATATATTAAATATATAAAACAAATGTATAGAATACGATAAGATATATTTTAATATTAAACATTTTAATAATTATTAATATTCTATCCTAATATAACATTTTCATATACAGATATGTATTACTTGAAATATGTATCTAAGAAAATATATCACCTTGTCACGAAGTATTGGTTCTCTGCGAAGGGAAACTATATTAATAATAATGTACAAATAACTATTAATTTAAAAATAAATATTTGACATAGACAAATATCTAAATTATATCAAAGTAATAATTTCTATTATCTAAACCATTATGATGTCATTCAAAACTTCAATTCCATTTATTAAAATAATATATAAAGTAGTATATTAGTTTCAATAATAATATTATTATTAGATGACAACAATATTATCAATTGATATGCATCAAAGATACTTTTTATTGTCTGATCTCCAACTTTATCCTGTTATCCTTGTTAACCTTAATAATGCTAATATGTATATGTATATATATAGAGATAGATAGAGAGTGAGAGGGAGAGAGATAGAGAGAGAGAGGGAGAGAGATAGAGAGAGTGAGAGAGAGAGAGAGAGAGAGAGAGAGAGAGAGAGAGAGAGTGAAAGAGATCGTTAGAGATCGATAGAGATCAACATATTCATACAATTTCAATATTTAATTAAATATATATATATTATTTAATATAATTATCATTATAATTACAAAGGTCTGATTAACAAATCTATGTGATGTAATCATTTTCTTTATTTAGGGTATCAATAAAATCTCTTGCCTAGGAAATGTATGTAAATTATGGATAAACCGGGTGTGAATGATATCTCATGAACTTGGCACATACACACACATATACAACAAATCTATATCCATGAATTTCATTAATTAATTAACTATTTAAATTATTAGTTGTAGAAATATGTCATAAATGATATTATAATATATTATAGTTGTGGGATTCTGTAATATGCATCTGAATTATGAATTTAATAAAATCAATGTATATATTTGATATTTAAAATGTAATAAATATAAAAAGTAATGTATATTAAAATTAATAATCATATTAATCCTACATAATGATATTCATACATATATTCAAATGTGTTCACTTGTAAATACATGTATCTTACATATAATAGCCACTATAGGTGTACACCGTTATTTGTACATATAATTAGCTACATGATAAGATAATGTATGCATTCATATAATTGATATAGGCTTGCTAGTATGCAAAGACTTGTAGATATACCTACTTTGTATTATATATATGTAACATACTTTAACAAATCTACAGTTGTATATTATGTTAGCAATAGAAAATACAATCAATAACGTTATGAAAAAGTGAAATTGTAAAGTTTACCTATAAGTTATTATTTATGTATTGTTATTTACAAAATATGTTATATATTATTATGTATATATGTATTTGAATATTTGTACAAATAAAATATAAATAATAGTTTTTTTCAATACACTTAAAACAAGTTAAAACATAACATACCTATTTAATTAAATAATTACTTTGTTATCACATGACGCCAATATTGTTAACACTTCTAATTAATGTATATGTTATTTTCCAACAAAGGCACACCATAAGCAATTCTAGTATAAAAGGTTATCAGGTCTATATGTTAACCACATTTAAATTATAATATACTATAAACATAATATAAGTTAATTAATATATGAAGTATTATACTAATTATTTTATTTTAAATCATTAACAATACATCATAAAGTACTATAAACATTATATAAGTTAATTAATATATGAAGTATTATACTAATTATTTTATTTTAAATCATTAACAATACATCATAAAGTACTAATAGTAAAAGAGTGATTAAAATAAGATTTATCTGTGTCTCCGTATAAATCTTTATAAATTTCTTCACTTTTCTAAAACATTTTATAATTTATAACACGGCCAACATTATTACATAACAAATACATACATCTAGAAATACCTATGTAGTTATACCTATAGATATATTACCATATGGAAGGTATCGCTTCTTATATGTACGAGCGATGAGCAGGAAATATAAGAGAGGGGGGAAGGCTGCATCCCTCCATGGAGAGAGATAATGATATCTCTTCGAGTAAGTGAGAGAGGTAGGAAAAGGGGTCTAGGAAGTGAGATAGATATTAAAGAGTAGACGGAGAAGAGAGATATACAGAAAATAGTAAAGGTAGAGGAGATGTAGAAACGGGTAGAGGGAAATAGAGAAGTAGAAAAGGAGTAGGGTTAGGAGAGATATAAGACAGGAACATAAATGTACGAGAATTGCCGTGAATATAGATTTGCAGATGACTACCTGACTTAATCTAAGAGAGCAGACATCGATAATGTGTTATACGTGAATGAACCATAGGCAGTGAAACTCAGTTTAATTTTGATGTTTTATTTAGGAAATAATGACTTGTGTATGTTATATTAAGAGCTCTTTACCTAGGTAAATAAATCAATATAAAAATCAAAAGATCACTTTCAGCCATTGCAATGCTTAATGAACATTGAGTTCTCACACCAGAGCTGGCATATCTTGATGTTCTCCATGCATCGACTCATCTGATTCATAATTTCACCTGAGCGAATGTGTAGAAATATAATTAACCTGGTCCCATATTTATATATAAATTACTTTATATGAATAATTAGGCTTACTATCTTAATAATCTTAAAATAAATATATATATATATATATATATATATATATATATTTATATATATATACATATATAACGCAATACTAGTTTCAAAGTGAAATATAAAATGGAATAATATCATTAAAAGTACAGAATCATTTACTTTATACTATACTATTTAACAATATATATATATATATATATATATATATACTATTAAAACTGAGGAATATTACCTAAAATTACCTATATATAGGTATATTAATATTGTATATATTAACAATCAATGTATTTATTTTAATGAGAAGATTTGTATCAAAAAATAACAAAAATAGTTATAAAAACAAATAATACAATACTACTGTTATTAAGAATACTATCTCTGTGGAATACTGATGCAGTATTACCAAAGGGCTTTGGTATTACATAATATATTACATCATTGTAATCATTGTCATGCCGACAGAATTCCATTGTTATGTATTATACATTGGCATTGTTCAATTGTTGACTTAATACAATGACAACCTACTATTTTCCTGCTATTGTTTAGTATAATATACATTATGTTTGCCATTAACTATGCAGTATGTAATGTATCACTGTAAGAGTTACATTGATAAGGGTAAGGAGTATACATACTATTAGTATAGTATAATACCTGGGAGATATGCCATTGATGCTATATAAATTAATAGTTTAATATTTTTATATTTTAAATTTGTACATCAATAATATTGATAATTTGATAATATTAATTATAATCAACAAATAAATATATATATAATAATATCAATCCATAAAGTTAATTTTGTAAACTTTAAAGTTAAATGTTGATAATAATTATTGTTAATAATAAGTTTATCATTGAAAATGACTTAATAAATGCAACAAATGTAACTTTTGTAATGAATTTGTTACTAAATATTATAAATATGATTATTTTAACGTAGTCAGAATAGTTGGTATTGATATATTCACGTGGGTGTATAGGTGGCGCTGCGTATACTCGTTGATTACCTTCTTATCCACAACGTTCAACTTGCACGCGCGGTTGCCATAGTAACGGACTTGGGTAAGGGTTTTGCTTGGGATCAAAGCTGATATGCGGGCCCAATCACGCCCGTACACCTTCTATAGTCGTGTGTGTAGAGGTATGTGTAGAGGTGTGTGTAGAGGTATGTGTAGAGGTGTGTGTAGAGGTGTGTGTAGAGGTGTGTAGAGGTGTGTGTAGAGGTGTGTAGAGGTGTGTAGGGGTGTGTGTAGAGGTGTGTGTAGTAGTATGTGTAGAGGTGTGTGTAGGGGTGTGTGTAGTAGTGTGTGTAGAGGTGTGTGTAGTAGTATGTGTAGAGGTTTGTGTAGTAGTGTGTGTAGAGGTAGGTGTAGAGGTGTGTAGGGGTGTGTGTAGAGGTGTGTGTAGTAGTATGTGTAGAGGTGTGTGTAGAGGTAGGTGTAGAGGTGTGTGTAGAGGTGTGTGTAGAGGTGTGTAGAGGTGTGTGTAGAGGTATGTAGAGGTGTGTAGGGGTGTGTGTAGAGGTGTGTGTAGTAGTATGTGTAGAGGTGTGTGTAGGGGTGTGTGTAGAGGTGTGTAGAGGTGTGTGTAGAGGTGTGTAGGGGTGTGTGTAGAGGTGTGTAGAGGTGTGTAGAGGTGTGTAGGGGTGTGTGTAGAGGTGTGTGTAGTAGTATGTGTAGAGGTGTGTGTAGGGGTGTGTGTAGTAGTGTGTGTAGAGGTGTGTGTAGTAGTATGTGTAGAGGTTTGTGTAGTAGTGTGTGTAGAGGTAGGTGTAGAGGTGTGTGTAGAGGTATGTGTAGAGGTGTGTGTAGAGGTGTGTGTAGAGGTGTGTAGAGGTGTGTGTAGAGGTGTGTAGAGGTGTGTAGGGGTGTGTGTAGAGGTGTGTGTAGTAGTATGTGTAGAGGTGTGTGTAGGGGTGTGTGTAGTAGTGTGTGTAGAGGTGTGTGTAGTAGTATGTGTAGAGGTTTGTGTAGTAGTGTGTGTAGAGGTAGGTGTAGAGGTGTGTGTAGAGGTGTGTGTAGAGGTGTGTGTAGAGGTGTGTGTAGAGGTGTGTGTAGAGGTATGTGTAGAGGTGTGTGTAGAGGTGTGTGTAGAGGTAGGTGTAGAGGTATGTGTAGTGGTGTGTGTAGAGGTAGGTGTAGTGATATGTGTAGAGGTATGTGTAGAGGTATGTGCAGAGGTGTTTGTAGAGGTGTGTGTAGAGGTGTGTGTAGAGGTATGTGTAGAGGTATGTGTAGAGGTGTGTGTAGTGGTGTGTGTAGAGGTATGTGTAGAGGTATGTGTAGAGGTATGTGTAGTGGTATGTGTAGAGGTAGGTGTAGAGGTGTGTATAGAGGTATGTGTAGAGGTGTGTGTAGAGGTGTATGTAGAGGTAGGTGTAGAGGTGTGTGTAGAGGTGTGTGTAGAGGTATGTGTAGAGGTGTGTGTAGTGGTAGGTGTAGAGGTATGTGTATTGGTATGTGTAGTGGTGTGTGGGGTGACAGGTATAGTGTGTGTTATAGCGCAAATGTAGCGGCTTAATAACACCTATCATAATATATACATATAGGTAACTAATGTATATATATATATATATATATATACAAGTAATATGTATGTGTGTATATGTCATTATGTACATAAACAATATTAAATCATTTCTTATCAATAATATTCTGTATACTTTATAATATGTTTAACTCGTGTACATTTTTATTTACGTAAATAAATAAATAAACATAGGCGTATTAAATGAGCTATGGGCGTGGTTAACAAGTAGGCGTATTATACATACGTGATGACCAGGGTGAGTTAAATTCGGCCTTTTCATCAAAAGGCCGAATTTTCCGAATATAAGGATTTTCAAATGCCGCAAATAAGCTAAATTCGGCGATTTTAATTAAATACGGCCTTTTTTTAAATACATTATTTATCCTATCATAAATCATTAAAAGTAATAAAAAAAATACTTAATAGTAGGTATATTAATACCCTAATAGGCATATTAATAGACCTATGTATATTATATGTAAATAATACTACAAGTAAAGCGAATATTTATACAATATTAGTAATGTAAGTAATTAAATTCGTAATTATGAAGTATTACATTATATTAAAATTTCTGCAAATCAAAGACTACATATTGTTTATATAAAGCATTATTTCTTATACAATTAAAAATTTCAAAAAAAAGACCAACAGTTTTTAATTTATCACATCAAGTTGAATACGAACTTACGATTATGGAACAGTGTGCTATTACTCAAAAGTCATTTCAATTAAATTTTAAATGTAAATTTTGTGATGTTTATGAAAGATAAGTCAAACCAGATTAATAGTACATTTATTTAACTTTAATTTTCAAAATAACAATTTAGATAATTACGTTATTAATTTTTTAAATTATTATTTTGTATACGAAATAAATTATATATGTATATACTATGTATACTGTAATATATCCTATTAATATTAGGTTGCCTTTGTATTAAATATGATTATAAGAATTTATATAATTTCATTACTGGACTGCTGTATTATATCCAGGAACTTCATCCGTTGAATCAGATTTTTCATTAGTAAATTCGAAAATTTAAGGAAAGACCCATCTTTCAAATATTGCACCCGAAGGATGTATAAACTCAAACAAATTTAAATATTTAATAAAAATATAAATATTTTTATATAATTTTTATAAAAATATAATAAATTTCTTATTTACTTGTACTTCATTATTGATTTAAATAATATATTTATACCAATATTTGTTATATTTGTTAATAATACTAAACATATTGTAATTCCATGCTATGGCATTATATATATATAATATATATTAAGTAAATTAAAAAACCATATTAAGTATACATAGAGAGAACTATATTGATCAAATATAGAAAGGCCGAATTTAATCCGAATATGAGGTTTTCAAAAGGCCGAAAATAAGCTAAATTCGGCCTTTTTCCTTAAATTAGGTAAAGGCCGAATTTAACTCACCCTGGTGATGATTCATTACACACATGCATATATAAATATATATATATATATATATATATATATATATAAATATAGTGGATAAGCAATTGAATGTAGGGAACTTTGTCAATTGGTTATCCACTTTCTTTACATTTATGGTGTCCCTCAAAGCGCCCGCTGTACACTAGGGTAGACCGTTTTTGAAAGTTTTGACAACTCGCTTACAGTAGGTCATAAATGTAATATTAAATACATTTTTGAGATTTCATCACAAAATATATAATATTGGTAAAGCAAGTTAGTGCACTTTAATGATGAAATATTTTCACTTATGGTTCAATGTAGCTACATCTAGATTTCAAATCTAGATTTCTATTTTATTTATATATTTTATGTATTTGTGTAAGTGTGCGTTGTCATAAAAATAAAATATTTGACATATACGTGTATAGTATACAGTGTATACATATATTATAATATTAATGAAGTAAAAATGTATGTAAACATATAAAATTAATTTTAATTTTTTTAATTTTTATATTAATATAATTTATTCGATTATTTTGTTGATAAATTATTTTAATTAATCATCAAACTTTGTTGTGAGTTTATAATGGATATCTAAGAGATATAATAAAAAAAAATATTTATTTTTTTTACGACTAGTTTACTACAAAATTAATTTGTTGTTCAAATATTCAATAAAAGTAAATTTTTGAATAAGTATATGCTATTTTTATATTAATATTATAATATTAATACTTATAATTTTATAATCATATAATGATGATAGAAATATATAATATTTAAAAAAACTATTATTCCATTGATATTTTTTTTGATTTAGAAAAAATTTCAAAATAAATTTAAATTTCCGTTGGATCGATTTAATTATTTAAAAAAAATTGTTTAATATTTTTTAAGGATGTATAATATATATGCTAAAAGGCGATGTTTACTTATACACATTTTTTATTTCATAAATCTGTAATATATTTTTTTTTCGTAATTGTCAATGCAAATTAATTCATATATTTTTAAATATTGTTTAGCTTTCAGAAGTGTCGTACACACTCATTGTAACCAATGGTTACGTCACACCTCACACGTAGATATCACGTGACGGGGCGTTACGTCAACATGCCTATGTAACGCCCCCTCGCCTCCTAGCCACGCCCTCTCGCCTCCTAGCCACGCCCCCTCGTAACTAACCACCCCGTTCTCGAACATTCTCTTCTCGCCAGCATTCCATCTCTTATACTTCCTAGGAATGGGAGCTCTCTTCTCTATTGCGGATAATGTCATCTTTCGAAATGAGTTACTGTAGTTTGACGATCCAGGAGGGCGTCCCCTACCTCTAGGGGTATAGGTAGGGTTGCACTTGCGCTCTTCTACCAGAATAGCCCTGTGTGCGATGTGTAACCGTGAATATAGGACATATGCCCTATGTACGTGTGTTACCCTTTATTATACCCTGCCCATGTACATTCTTCATTGAGAAATTCATTGGGAAATAATACACATGCTTACTTGTATATACCAGGGCAAATATGTATATGATTACGGTTTATAATATATTTATAAATACAAATTATATTACAAATAATTACGTAATAACTAATTACTTAAATACTTATGAACAAGTGTTATTATATATAATTATATAGTTATAAATACAAATTATATATTACAAATAATTATATAGAAACTAATTACTATATAGTATTATAATATGAACAATAATAGCCTATTATTAAGAGGTACACATATCTACATATGTATAGTACATCTGATATACTATAGCATACGCCTACCACTGTGTGTACGACGTACACTGTACGGTGTACGATGTACTTTGAATAACTATAATAGGATAAGGGATATTATTGCACTGCGAGAACATAACATGTCGCGCTGAAATCAGTAGTAGGTATTAAAAGGGGCATTAAAAGCCTAATCTTAATTCAGTGATTATCAAGCTGAGGTAAGGCTTTGGGTGTACGCCTTTACATTTATCATCGGGTATACTAGTATACGACATACAGACCTAATATATATATATATATATTCATGATACACATAGGTATTTAGCCCGAATGCACATCTGTATTTTGCTGAATGCACTGTATCAATGATTGTAATGAATGCATGACTTGCATTGTGTTACGTGTCACGTTCTATGAATGCGCATGTCACACAGTAAGTCAGTATATGTGTACATATATATATATATATATATATATATATATATTATATATTATATATATATATATAATATATATTATATATATATATATAATATATATTATATATATATATATATATATATATATATATAATACTACTATATAATATATAATATCTATTTTCATTACAATGTATATATATATATATATATTGCAATATATCTAATTATAAATATAGACAAACTTTGCCATCCTTCTCATCTGTTTAATATTGTTCCTCACTCTTTCCACGAGTATGCGAACCTCTTCGGTTAACTGTGTATAGATACGGTTGTTGTAGTACGATAGGTGAACGCGCGATAAGAGTGATGTTAAACATGCTATTGGTTATCGATTCCTTAACGGCATTTGGAACATCTAAATATGAGTATAAATAAAACACAACAATTTTTTTTTTTAATTTAGGTCAATATTGTACATGCGCCAGCTTGGTCAAATTTAACAACATTTAACGTGGGAATAGATATGAAAATACCAAAAAAACATAAATATGTACATTTTTCACAGTTATAATTAAGCTACAATCATGAAATTTTCAGAATATATGTAATGTGTATAGTTCCTTTGAATATCATAAATTCATAACAAAATTAATTTTATTTCTATGATTTTTTTTTAAATTATAGGATTTTCCAGAATTTTTTTGACCTCTCATAATTGTGTACAGAATTGTTATATTTTATCAATTTATATTATATATAACAAAAAAAACAATTAATTAAACACTATATATAACAATTTGGCCGAAAAAATAATAACTACCCTGGTATTTATTTAATTTTGTTAAAAATCATCAAAAAATGACCATTTTTTCTGTGGATTTCTGACAAATTTTAAGATGTTATATTTTAACGTACAAGTATTATAAATTTAAAAAAATAGCTCTTTATAATTTTAATAAATAGTCAAAGTGGCCTAATTTTTAGAAAATTTTTATATATATAAAATGTATTTTATTGTTTAAATTAATTATCTAATAACTAATATTGTAATTAGGGATACTATAGATAATATTTACTATATATTAATGTTATCTATTAGAAGAATATAGTATTTAAAAAAAGTACTCATTATTATATATATACCCATTACAATACAATACAAATAAAATATACAGAATTCAAATAAATGTCCTCAAGGACATTTATTTATAAACATATACAATACAATTACATAGGAATAACGACATTTCGAGATTTTTTTTTTTTTAAATCTCCGGCGTACCACCAATAATGAACCAAAATGTATATGGTTTAATACAATAGTATCATGAGCATCATATCTATATAATCTACTATACCGGTTTAGAATTTTAAAAATTAAATCACTCTTACCGCGCATGTGTGCGACGTAGAGGTCAATAGAAGGTCAATAGGAGGTCAATAACACTCAAGTTAAGCCGGGTCGTACTATGATACGCGCTTGCAGTAATATGTATAGCAGGGTTGTTGGTTTTTTTTAAACAACAAAAAACGGTTTATTTGTTTTTTTTGCCTTTTATTTAGTTTATTTTGTTTATTTGGTTTGTTTGTGAAGAATAAGGTTTAATAATTTGTATTAATAATGTGTTATATTGAATGTTATTTGTAATAAATACTTCTATGATTATTATTAGATTTGTCATGTATATTATGTAAAAAGTATTATAGTATAATTTATACAAATATTTATTAGTTAGGTTATGTCAGTAAACCTATGTCAGTAAATTCTTTCCAAATTATATTTTTGTTTCAGTCAGGCATGTTTATTAAATGAATAACTTTATATAATATACATGATATATTCTATTATTAATAATATTGATATTAATATTAAATGATACTATAGTATTGAAATTAATTTTCAATAATTTTATATATAAAAACCAAATAAATCAAAAAAACAAATTCAAATAATGGTAACAACTATGTAACTCATGCTTAACTCCAGGCGGCTGTGTTAATTTATTAATCATATCATAGAGAAGTGATTTCTATGAATCATATGAACATATATATGATTGCATTTAATCATTCCATAGTAATATATGATTAACTATGTTTCATATATTTATAATAATTTATTTTTTTGAATTAAATTGTTATTAGGTTATTATTTTAATTATATTATATTTTATGATATTATATTAATATATTTATATAATATACATATATGGTATAATCTATAATATAAATTATAATCTATAGTATAGATTATATACTATAGTATTAATAACATTGATACTAATATTATTAAAATTAATATATTATTTTACAATAATTTATATAAAAAATCAAAAAATCTGTTAATAAAACCAAATAAAGTATAGTTTTAACTACATTAAATAATACATAGGATAATAACCCCGGGAGCAGTTCTATTCAAACCGGAAGGACCCGCTACCGGAGCCGTCTCTTTAACCGGTACCTCAACCGGGACCACATTCTCCTCGACATCATCTTCAGTTGTGACGGTGACGGTGATGTTTCTAGGGGTCAGGTGATATTTCAACTTCGACAGTTTCGGTTTAGCTTTAGGTTCCGCATCCACCGTAATTAGGTTAGTCACGCGAGGAATGAGAATGTTTTCCGTGTGATGTGCGACGCGGGGTTTCAGCTTATAACTCATTTTGAAGTTGAGCCGAGGGATAACGTGACGAATGTTAACGATCAGTGGTACCAATCGCGGCGCCACTGTATCGCTGGAGGTAACGTGGTGGCAAGGGGGCGGTGACGACGGCTGAACCACCTGCTGGCCACCTGATCATTGTCATCGTTAATATAAGATCGGTTTGAATTGAAAGCTAAATTAAATAATATTATATATATACATAAATATAATATATATATATATATATATATATAGTATTATATTATAATGGGCGGAGTGACATTTGAAATACTTATGGCGATCCGGTTATGACCCGCGATAGTGATGTAACGTTATACGTGAATTAGTGACATTATTGAACTCCACATATAACGTTACATCACTATCGCGAGTCATAACCAGATCGCCATAATTATTTCAAATTTCACTCTGCCCCGATTATTTATATATATATATATATATATATATATATGTATATATATAAATAATCTATGTTAATATGTTGGCTCTTTATACATAATAACATGATGTTATAAGTCATCATCTGTTTATATATATATGTCATACATTTTCATAATTATATTGTTAATCTTTAAAATCTATTTACTCGGAGTAGTTATTTGTTACTAATTTCACTCATTCAAACACTAGTAAGTCATTAAATAATGATTTTAAATAATGAATTGTAATTTTAAGACAATTCATAATAGATATAATTAGTAATCACACAATGTTTGCATTTCATTTAAATTTAATAATAATTTATACATTTAAAATATTCATAATTATCTTTTATTTTCAAAATAGTTTATAAAATAATTTATTAGTTAAACATAATTTATATTAAATATTTTCTTTTATATTTGATAAAAAATTCTTTTTTTATATATCCTATATAATATCTATCATTATGTTAAATATTGTATTGAATAAATAAAAGAAACAAAAGTCAATACAATTATACTAACTAGTTTTCCTATTAAATACATGTACACATCTATTAACAGAACATAGTTCGCATGCGATAGGTGCACCTACCTTCAATCTTAATACCAGGATTCCTCGTTGTGGCGGTCGTCCGAGTGGGTATGACAAGGGGCGGGACAGGGGGCGTGAGAGTGGGCGTGAAAGTGGGCGTGACTACATAGGGTTCGTCTTGAAGGAAGTAGTTTACCTTTACTCTATTCATGGTTCTAAACTGGCTGCCACTTTCAGAGAGGACCACGACATGGGATTTGGCGGGGAGCTTATCGTACCAGTACGCCACTGGGAGGTTCGTAGGACTTGGAAGAGTGTACCTGTCATATTCAAATATAATAATATTTCAAAAAGGTTTAAAACAAAAATTACAAAAACCACTAAATTATCAACCCTGGAACTCATAATATATCATAATATATATATATATATATATATATATATATATATATATATATATATATATATATATATATACAGTACAGTTAATTGTTTGGTTTTTTTGTGATTTTTATTTTGTGTTCTGAATAAATCATAATTATGATTTATTATATTATGAATCATATGATTAATATTAACATATAACATTTATATAGTAATAAGTATAACATTTATTATCCATTTATTTTTTTTAATTAATTAATATATTATTTACATAAAAATAATTATTGACAAAACATAAATAAAAGCAAAAACACAAAAAATTGCCATTTTTATTTTTAGTTTTACAGAAAAACCCACAAAACAAAAAAGCCAACTTGGCCAACGCTATATAGGCTATATATGCCTATATATGACAAGTATATATACTTCAATGCTAATTACATGACAATATTGTATATACATATAATTATTTCAATAATATATCCTATCTATTAAATTAAAATTAATTGTTAATAAAATGTATAATCTGATAAAAAAAAAAAATGTTATATATATATATATATATATATATAACTATAGTTAAAATAGCAAGCATTATTTATAAATATACTTTAATTTAAAAATTATATTATAATTATAATAATATTTTATCACCGACTTTATATTGGAATTGTGTTAATAAATTAAAATACTATGGATATACATAATTCACAAGAGTATTTCTTTATTAATTTAATTTTATAACTCTTCAATACTTATTAATATGTTACCTATATGTATATATATATATATACCTATAGGTAATCTATAGAAAATTCATTTTGATCAAATTTCTAATATTAGTGTTGTATAAATGTATACATATGTATGATATCATACATATGTATATATATACACATATATGTACATAGGTGCTAACGGCTATGTACTGCATATTAACCATACTACACATGTAAGCGTATACACTACTATCGGAACTAATACAGCCAGAGGTCAAGGGTCAACTAGCTACATCGTTATACCACGTGACACATCGCTATATCGCAGTCACGTGTCACTGTAGTGGCGACTCTCCCTAGGGATGTCAGCCCTTTAGTACGCGTGTGTACGTATGTGTGTGAGGGTGTACGCGTGTGTGTATGTGTGTGTGTGAGGGTGTACGCGTGTGTGTATGTGTGTGTGTGAGGGTGGGTGTGGGTGTGGGTGGGTGTGGGTGGGTGTGGGTGTGTGTGGGTGTGTGTGTGGGTGTGTGTGTGGGTGGGTGTGGGTGTGTGAGGGTGGGTGTGGGTGGGTGTGGGTGTGGGTGGGTGTGGGTGGGTGTGGGTGTGTGTGGGTGTGTGTGTGGGTACGTATATGTACGTATATGTTGGTGTGGTGTTGTGTATGTCATCATTATGTATACGAATATACAAGAGCATGCGCGAATATAAATGACATCGAGGGGAGAAGATTTCTAGTGCGAGGGTATCATCTCATATACAAAAAGTTTATATAGGGTGGATATATATCGATGGAGGGTTTATGTCTAGCTTGATTTGTATATACGCACACATACACGCACACACACACATATATATATAAATAAAATATATATATATATATATATATTTATATATAATTTTATTTATTTATATATAAATATATATATATATATATATATATATATATATTTTATATATATATATTTAATGTAATTCTTTATTGACATAGTGGTCTATAACATGTGCATGAATTACAATCACTAGTGAATACGCTACACTGCATGCAGTGAATTGATATCTGCGCTTAAACACATTACGGCCATGTGTTCTATTGTCTTCGGATGGTGATGGCTAGCCGGTCAATTCATAGAACTATAATAGCTTACTGAGAAATATATTTATATAGTAATAAAAAAAAAATATATATATATATAGTATATATATATTATATATTATATATATATATATATATATATATTATATTCGTGTATATACGAACTATGTTTTCACATGCACCATTTATACGTATACATGTGTATCATTTATACACATATAGCAGATATAGCAACACAATAGTAATCATTCATTTTATAATAAAATATCTACAAATATATTTTCTGTTTTATATATTTTATGTACCAAACATATACCTCTTAAGACAAATGTAAGTTTATAATGCATAGTGTCGTGCATACATTTGTATATTAATATGCGATATAATAATTATTATTTATACATATATATCAATAATGGTCTATTATAAATAGGTGCCTACCTTGATTTTTCCGGTTTGGTCATGATTCCTATATTAAAAAGTAGTTATTAATACGACATATTACAAAATTCATTAATATTACCATTAATATGACACTTATACATATATACTTTTAATTATAATACAGTTGATTATTGTTTAGTAACTTTTTAAAGATATTATACCAAAACTAAATGACATAGGAATTTTTAGAAATAAAATTGTATTAATTTTATAATTATAATTTATAAAATTAAAGATAGAGTAATTATATTCAATATAATTATAATTCAATATAATATTGGTCGTAAACTATAAATATGATTTGTATTACATAATATAAATATGGCTATAAAATGTATAGCCTATATAAAATACATACTTTAAAGAATATGACGTATTAACTATAAATATTTAATTTAAGTTAACTTAATTATGTTAATTGTTACAAATTATGATAAATAAAATATTAAATTTTAGAATACTATTCATAATGATATTTCTAGGTAATATCAAACCATTTAGCACTTTAGTAATATCATAATAGATAATAATATAATTTAATAAATTATATAAATAATAAATATACAATATAATATTGAAACACATTTATTATTAAATTATTAGTATCAATCAATAATATATTATGGCAATATATATATTGCCATAATATATTATTGATTGATTGATTGATAATTTATTTAAGCAAATACATAGCCGAAAATATAATCGAAAGTATAAAGTATAAATATTTGCTAACGATAACCTACTATTATTATATTATCAAAATATTATTATATTATAATAATATATTATTTAAATATCGGAACATTAGGTTAACACCTACTACTTATATTTACTATGCTTGTACATACTTTATGTGAGTAATCAATATTAATTATATAAATTTAATATTTGTGCACACATTTTTCAATTTTAACGTCAATCATACACATTATTTAACAATATAGGAAAATATCTATTATCCTTTTTAATTTTATAACATTATTATTAAGTGGCAATTTACAATTTAAATTAAAAACTAAGTTACAACATGTAATTAATTATATATCTCATATAAATTCAATTATATAAATAATTTTAGGAATAATTACCTCATTTAGTTCTGCTAATAAATCAAAGATTATAAAATAACATCCGGAATTAACTGAGTTTTTTAATTTTATTTTTAAATTAAATTCAATACTATTTGAGTAATATCAATATTCATAGCCTATGATTTATAGTTTAACAACACTTTATTATATTTGTAGGGGTTATATATTTATCACAATTAGAATAATTGTATTAGAATGGTCTTCGAAATATATATTTGTAATTGTATGTTCTAGTTTTAATTTTAATAACTAAATTCAAATATTTTATAACCAAAGTGAAAAGATGAATATTAATTTTGAATAATATATAAATTATAACTAACTCGATTATATTGATATTTAAATATGTAGGAATTATGTAGTATTTGTGTAGGAATTCAATGGAAAATATAATAAATATAAATATGAAAAGAGATTAAAACATGTATTGTTTATAAAAAGATTACCGTAACAATTAATCATTATAGTATATATCCTACCTACTATTATTATATATTATAATATTTATTATTATTTATTATTAATTATTAATAAACATTTATGTATTATAGGTTATATTGACATTTCTAATATAAATTAATGTATAAATTAATAATGTTTACTTATATGGCTTAATATATCACGTATTTTTTTAATTTTATTTATTTATTTTATATGAAATTGTACATATATTGTACATCATTCTTTTTTTGATTGAATATATTTATTTATAAAACACTTCCATTGGGGAAAGTAACCTAATACGGACACTTTAACAATAAATTGTCTTACATTTTAGGACTCATTATTTGTATTAAAAAATTACAATATATTAATATTATATGATTATAGATATTATTGTGATTGTAAAATTATATTTAATCTTTTAAATCGATATATAACGGGGGTGTCCGTATTCGGTACCCATGTCCGAATACGGACAACCTATATACCACTAGATAAACTATATATTATTGAAGAATCAATCAGACAAATTACAATTACATTATTTATAATTAATTTTATGAATAATTTATTCTAATTTAATTAGTTAATAATTTATTTATTTTTATTATTATTTTAATTAATAATACAATTTAAGTATCTAAATAATACAATTTGTAGATTTAGCTTTATTGGTGGTATTAATATTATAACGCACGTGATTTTTATTAATATCTGAATAGTTAATACGCTGCGCGCTGATTGGTTATAGTGTGTCCGTATTAAGGGGATGTCACATGTGACACGTCGTGCACGACGCCCGCCTCTCTATGTATAGAGATAGCAAAGAATGGGTCTACACAAAACTAGGCGCGCAGAATTCTATTCATTGAATTGAGCTAATTTGTTTTATATTCTATTCATTAAATGTATACAATATTTAGTTTAATATTTAATATTGTTTATTTTGATTTACCTTGATTCTCTGTCTCCCTCCAACTACCGACCCATCTCTAACCTCTCAATCCACTCTAAGATCCTTGAACGTGTAATCTCCTCCCAACTTATCACATATCTTACAACCAATAAAATCCCCAATATATTTCAGAGTGCCTACCTTCCTCACTAATCCACATAATCCCCGCTAACACTCATTACCGCTAACTTACTATCCGGTCTAAACAATAACCGTGGCTACATACTCGTCCTTCTTGACATATCTTCCGCCTTTGACACCCTTGACCACAACGTCCTCATCCACCGACTTTCAACCATTTACATTACTGGCATCGCCCTCTATTGTTCACATCTTACATTTCTAATCGTTCTTCCACTGTTGGGAACTACTCACACTCATCTCCCCCCCCCCGCTCTATCACCCATGGTATTCCCCAGGGTTATATTCTTGGTCCTCTCATTTTTAACATTTACCTCCTCCCCATGTTCCAAATATTTACCGACTACCCAGACATTTCCTTTCATACCTACACCGATGACCTTCAACTCTACCTCAACTGTATCGACTCCCCCATTCATGCCCCAACCGACTCTCCTCCTGCATCAACTCCATACACCAATGTCTTACTTCCAACTCCCTTAAACTTAATACCACCAAAACCGAAGCTATATTTCTCCACTTACACCTACGTTCCTCCACCCTCCCTGAACCACCCCATCTTACTAAACACAACTACCCTCCCCTATTCTAAACATGTCCGTAACATTTGTCTACATATCGACTCCACTATTTCCCTTGATACTCACATTGCTCACATGCACAAATCCATCCACTACCACTTACACTGATTCCGCTTAATTCGACGCTCCATTATATTCCCCATTGCTGTTACCATCGCCTCCTCCTATATACTCCCCTTAGTTGACTATTGCAATAACATACTATTCAATATCCACGCCTACAAACTTATTAAACTGCAAATTCTTCAAAATATTTCAGTACGTTGCGTCCATCTACTTCCCCGTCGTTACTCTGATTCCATTACACCTCTCCTCAAACAACTACACTTGCTCCCAGTCTCCTACCGTATTAAATATAAACTTTCCCTGACAATCTACAAAGCTATATATCACAACTCCCCCGACTACCTTGCATCCCTTCTCCATCTACACACACACCCACTACTCCAATCCAATCCCGATCCACCAACACCTTTCTCCTTACTACACCCCACCTACACACCCTCCACTCCTCCCATATACAATCCTTTGCCCTATCTGCCCCTTATCATTGGAACTCCCTACCCTACCTCCTTCGAACAATGAAATCAATCTCCTCCTTCAAACATCATCTAAATACATACTATTTCTCCCACGCTTTCCCCCCAACACAATAATCTCTCCCACGGACGACCGATTGCTCACGCACAGCGTGGTCCTAAAACCAAAAAAGGAAGGTAAGTAAGTATTTTTATTGTTTTTTATTATTTTAATATATACATTTAATTATCTTAAACATTTAATTTCTTTAGTCTTTCGTTGAGTTTTCTAGCTGAGAATGAGAACAACATCATTATGAACTAATTGCATTATCACCCCCCCCAGTGTGGGACCCATTCGTGTATTATATGTTGGCCAGGCTGTTAGCAATACGTTAACACGTACACATCGGGCAATACACGTAAGTTATCGATGGAATGAAGTCGACCAATCAGATGTCGATACGATCCAGGAACATACAGCTTTTGTATGATGTGGACTCGGTAACCGGATAATAGGGGTTAACGTTGAGGTAGATAACTTAGAGGATTGAGTAAAAGTGGTAACCTTTGAGGTTGATGATGATGATGATGATGATTTTATTTAAACTCTAATTCAATTATAAAATTCTTATAGTGTGACAATAATATATAAAAACAATAAATAAATGTAATAATAAGTACATACAAGTGTACAACGTGGCGAAAACGAATATATTTAAAGTTCAGATATCATGGATAAGGAGATAATTCTTTAGTTTATATTTGAATGTTGTTGTTGGTGTATTGCTAGTTTTGAGGGATGGAGGGAGTTAATTCCAAAGGAGGCTGGCGCAAACAGAGTAGCGACGCTTCCCAATTTTTTTCCGGCGATAGGATGGTATAGTTAGGGGATCATAGATGGCGTGGTTCAGTATGGAGATAAATTAGTCGATACAGGTAATCAGGTTGTTTAGTCAGTAGGGAGGAATATAGAATGGATATTAATTTAAGTTGAGCTATTTTGTTTGCGGATGGCCAGTTAGTGTGAGTTGTGTTCGTAGGTCAGTTATACTTGTAGTGTAGTCATTTTTTTTAGTCGGTAGATTAGTATAATGATATGTTAGTTAAGCGATCAATTGTTGTAAAATATTTATTGTAAGAAGAAAGTAGTATAGGTATGCAGTAGTGTAGTCGAGATATAATTAAAGTCTGGGTAATAGTTAGTGCGGTGGATGTTGTTATGTAGGGAAGTATTTTGATTATATTAAATAAATGGTGAAATGTGGAAGATTTTAATGTTGATATATGTTTATCAAAAGTTAATTTGTTTTGATATGGATGCCACGATATTTTGATGTAGTAGAAGGAGGGAGTATGGTATAGCCTAGGTACATTTGTAGTTTAACGTTGTGTTTGATATATGCAATATTACTTGGAGGTTAACGTTAAGTCGGGTCGAGATGTTAGGAGTTATTGCTGAAAAATTAGGCAATGACTTATTTTATGATTGTCTAAACATTCTATAAACAATATATATGGATAACTGTGAGGAATCGAAGTGAAATTTGTGATATACAAATATTGGTATTAACTATAGTTACTATAGTAGTTCAAAAAGAAGTTGAGGAGAAGGGATTATATGGTTATATCATAATTTGCATTATTATACTAGTAGAACCTATATATATATATATAGGAATAATAATATATGAATGGGCAGGGAGAAGTTGTATCATTATTGTGTTTTTAGAAAGTTGTTAGAGACTAGTTTTCTTAGAAACCAGGTTATAGAATTAGGTATACTTAGGTGTACCTATATATATATATATATATATATATATATATATATATATATATATATATATATATATATATATATATTAATATATTATATATATTAACTGCCTGTGTGGCTCAGTTGGCTAAGGCGTCAGACACACAAGCAGTAGGACACGGGTTCGAACCTCGTCCGGACCATTAATTAATTTTATAAAATGGGTCTTAAAATATTATTTAGAAGTGATCTTATATAATTGTGTATAAATAAATGATCGGATCTCGTTAAAACCATGGATGCCTTAACATGAGAGCGGCTTCGAAGGGACATTAGAGCCATATATGGTTATAAGTGAAAACTTCATCTAAGTTCCTGGATGGGATGAAAGGACTCCAC
>OZ025239.1:2915873-2940873 GCA_964019155.1 Osedax fenrisi
AATGAAACCTTCGTGAAATATCCTGTTAGTAATATATGTATGTGTCACGCCTGATAACTGTTATTGAAGTTGAAGTTAGAGGAAAAGCTATCGTTTTTTTTATAAAACCACGTAGTTTAACCTTTAACCTTTAACCTTTAAGTCATAACTAAGGTATACCGCATACGATTAAATCACTCTATCGTTAAATAAAATAGTATTTCAATATCATTAATAATTATAATTATTAATTATAATCAATAGTGATATTAGTACACTAGCATACTCTGCGATATATATATATATATATATATATATATATATATATATATATATATACGTAGGATATAGTACGTAATATATATAATAAGCCGGTTACTGTAACACGTACGCCGTACGGTGTTCATTTTATCCTCGATAACGGTTAGCAGCAAGTGTCCCAGACTCACAGTCGAATGCATGTATCGCAGCCAGGCGTTGTAGGCCATGAGAAATATTACATACTTTATTTAATAAATATTTAAATATGAATTTTAGAATGTCTATATATAGTTTGAAACTAGATTTTGACATAGATATGTAATGGGATACAAATTAACATTAATCGTAGAACTTTTACCTACATATAGTTTTAGAAAAATTAAACTCTTGAAACCATTGTTAGCCTATTGTTGGCATATAGACATATATCACCATTGTCCATCCTATTAAAGGATTCATATTGTAATATGTATACACCTTGACTCATAATACTACTTATTACTATAATTAATTCGTTAATTTCTTAATTTTAAAGTCACTTTCAGGTTTAGTGTTGAGCCAATAAAATCTATTGATTAATTATATATATATATATATATATATATATATATATATATATATATATATATATATATATATGCAATATACAATATATAAATACGCCCACATTTCGACTGTGTACATGGAACTATTTTGATTGACAGCATAGTGCATACGCCCCCAAGGAACCCTGCAAGTTTAGCACTAAATACAAGAAAAGATCCTACAGGAATCGTTTCGTCGGAGAGGTTCGTATCATATAGGCCTTACAATAGACCTACGATGTATACCCATATACTATAGGGCCCATAGCCATATACTGTATACCCCCTACTGCATACCCACATAGGTTATACACAGTATACCACTACGGGGCATACACTCTATGTAGATACATGTTAAACTTTCCCAGCAAACAGTAAGAGCATCATAATAGCAGCATAACAGCATATTCTAGAGCCTCAAATGTTTACATTGTGCTATTATGCTGCCATTATGCTGCTATTAAATGTATATTATGCTGCTATTAATTTGGCATGCTATTATGCTGCTGTTATGCTGTTATTATGCTGCCATTATGCTAATATTATGCTGCTCTTACTGTTAGCTGGGTGGTGAATTAAGTCTGACCTTATTGGTCACCAAGAATCGCCAGCAAATTTATTGAATAGTTATCCTACTATAATTTATTTATATTCATAATAAAAGCAAAATGTATCGCTAATCAATAAAATTAATCACCTTTAGCCTGCAATGTTTACCCTTTAGTATAGGGTCCATAGGGTAAGGACTATATTATAGGACCCACACTGTAAGGCCCACACTTTAAGGCCCACACTGTAAGGCCCACACTGTAAGGCATATAGTATAGGGATATGTTCGCGTACTAAATGTTAATTATAATTACATCTATTTCACACATCTTCATCGTATTTGTATTTCATATGATTCATTCATAATTCTATTATAGGATATTTTACCTACATTTAATTCTTTGATGCATATTCTAAAATTGCTCTATAATACATTTGATATGCATTACATAGTTCTGTTCCCTAGGACCCAACGCTTAGGGGATCTCTAGACTTAATAATATAGTAGTACCTACACATTTATGAACATTAAAAGAAATATTTGTTTTCTTTTACAAATATAAGCATGCGCGTTTAATAGACATAATGATAAAGCAACGATATATCCTGAATAGGATTGTGTCAACCTATTATCAAATATTATCTCTAAATTTTGTAAAAATTATGCGTTCAATTACATTAAATAAAGTCATACCCGAGCTTTTGATAATAATTATCAGAGTATAATAATATACTAAATATAGACATTGCAAATAAATAATAAACCTATTGTGAAACTACAACGTAATTAGTACGTTTACACTTTCAATTGGACGCGATTAAAAATGTTATAAAAACGAGGGTATCACGTGATACACTCACGGATGTCACGTGACACTCTCACGGATGTCACGTGACATCACATGACAGTAGCGAGATGACGCATCGCGAAGTAGACATGATACATTACCGTACGTGTCTGTGTGCGTTTGTGTGTGATTATTTAGATATGACCCGTACGCCGTACGGGTCATATCTAAATAATCACACACAAACACACACAAACGCACACAGACACACATAAACACACACAAATACACACAAACACACACAAACGCACACAAACATACATAAACACACACAAACACACACACACACATACATAAACACACACATACATAAACACACACAAACGCACACAGACACACACAAACGCACACAAACATACATAAACTCACACAAACGCACACAAACACACACACAAATGCACACACCTACGCACACACGTATTACCAATGCACGTGATACCACCTACCCTATTCTTGTGTTGTGTTGAATAAACCACTTGATCTTGATTACTAACCCGAACGTTATTAACACAGCCTACCTTGAGAGACCAGCATCCCATAGCTCAGTACACCAGGTTTAATATATGTGTATACATCATCTAATATACATTATTTATATTATTTATATACATATATACTCATAGCCTATGAATAGGTAGGATAAACCTATATATATATATATATATATATATATATATTTTATACAATATATATATATATATATATAAAGAAAAATATAGGATATATAAAATACACATCCATCCCATACTCCTGGAACAATCTCCCCACATCCATCCGTACTACACCATCAACTCCAAACTTCAAGAAACTATAGTTTACAGTATACTGAAAACCCACTTATTTAATCTGAAACATTAACTTAAAATATATATGGACGACCGATTGCTTTATAAGCACAGTTCGCAGTCCGAAAACCGAAATTTAAAAAAAAAATGTTGTATATATAGTATAGATTCTATATTGTATGACCTATACTGTAGGATATACACTGCATGTCCTACAGTATAACTAAACACTTTAAGATACATAAAATACAAGACAAATTATATTACAAATTTGTAAACCCTGCCTTATTTTTAAGCTTAGAAAACGAACACATACTATAGTACATGTACTTCGTATGCATACTATGTACTATAGTACTATAGTATATGATATACCTATAACAACTAAACTGTTCTTACCTTTAACCACAGATCAATTTATAATAACTAATACTTCATCAATAACTCTATATACATATTACAATACATACCATAATGTCTACATACATGATGCATCAATTGAATTAAAAAACACGTCGAGATCATCAAAGTGAACTCTTTTAAAACACAATCAATCGAATAACTATTCATCACATCGGAATACATTTCCCAATAATATCACTAACGAAAACACCTCACAAAGGAATTTTAAGATAAACTACACAGATATTTACTTAAACTCAATTGACTTCAACTTTACAACCTCACATCAATATACGGTAATATATTGTCAAACTGTTTTATTGTATTGTTTTGGTAGTCGTTTTTCACTATATTATATTATTATTATTATTACCTTTCACTTCCAAACAATGTATTTAACATTGTATTTGCGAATTTAACTAAATGGTACTATAGTAATTATACTATTATAATACTATTATAAAACTATTATACCACTATAGTATAATACTATTACAATATATAGTATACTATAGTATACTACTATTATAATACTATTATAGAACCACTTATAATAGGTATGCCTCTCCTACGTAACCCCATTCACAGATCTAGATGTCCGGTTAACAAAACCATGTACTGTTCGTCGTTCAAGTCCCACCGCTGCATTCTCCCTCAGAAAGTGTACCCGCCACGACCGAACACTATCATGGTGGCACCTAGAACCTGTAAGACTCAGACTCAAAGTCTTTACAAAGTTAGAGCTAACTCGTACCACGTACTACCTATTAGGGGCGATGCAACAGGGGGGGCGGAGTGATATGACCCCCCACTTTAAAATATAGGGGGACCTCCTATGTATTGGTCCCCCCCTACTTTTACCACAACATTTATTTTGATTGGTTGGTCCCCCCCCCCCTTATATACAAAATCGTTCCAGCGTCCCTACTACCTATACCAACTAAACTGTGCTACCCCTAAACACAGCCTAATTTACAAAACTCTAAATACATTCATGCCATATTTTCTACATAGGCTACATTCCCACATCAGTTTAATGTGATGATAGAATCACATTCAGATTATTAAATAGTACCATTTTCAAACATAATCATTCGATTAACTCTCATCACGTTGGAATAACCTTCATTATCGGCTTATCAACAATATAAAATATATTCCCTTAGATATATATATATATATTGGAATAACCCTTAACCTCGGATTATCAACAATATAACATATACCCCCTTAGATATATATATATATATATATATATATATATAATGAGTATGCTAGATTACATAACGGCGCATGCGTACATCAGTCTACTTACGTGAACCACGGTCGACATAATTACGTATCGCACGCCGAAAGAGTTCACCGGAAGCTGGTGAAGCTGGGCTGTATGAAGATGAACTCGCAAGTCGGCATCCCGCTCGACGTTGTGGCTGAAGGTAACATCTCCAATAATATATATATATATATATATATAATTTAAGTTTCATCTTTTTCATTATTTGCATAACTGTCAATCAAATTAAGATCGCGGTGGTATTACCTCTTAGTCATCAAATAACTAAATTAGCTTGGTATCACTTGATTAATACCAAGTATAGCAAATAGATAGCCCACTTATAATATATATATATATATATATATATATATATATGTATTTATATTATTTTGATTTCGATTCTTTTCATCCCATCTAGGAACCTAGAATAAGTCTTCACTCATAAATATATAGCTCTTAATGTCCCATCGAAGCCGCTCTCGTGTTAATGCATCCTCGGTGTTAATAAGAACCGATCGCTATGTTTAACACAATTATATAAGATAACTTCTAAATATTATTGTAAGACCTATTTTTCCCGCGGGTTTCCTTAAATACGTGTAACCTACTACTTTTGTATCTGACGCCTTAACCAAATGAGACAAAGACATTTTTTCATATATATATATACGTTAATGAGCTGATATATTACCTGTAGTTATATGCTCGTCATGTGCCTGAAATTGTAGTTACACTAGATTTATATTCTTATTATTTTAATTACACGCTGCATGTATTTATATAGAATATTGATAATAGGTAAAAGGAAACGTATGTATACATAGTACCTACAGTATGCTAGTGATGTAAATGACAGCGAGCTGAGATTGTTGGTTATTAATACAGAGCCGAGATTGTCATGTTCGGAAAAAAACGAGTCCGAGCCAAAACGAGACTTTAGCCAAGCGATCCCAAGCCGAGTTGATTCTCTTACAAAACATAACCTAGCCGAAATGATGATTTCTTGAAATTACATTTTAATACTAGTATATCTAGTTATTATATATTTCAAATTTACATCAATTTTAAAAAAAATTATCTGCGCCAACTTCGCGATTCAGTGAATAATAATGTAAATTTCATCTAGTGATGTAAATAATACCGAGCTTTTTGATGCCGAACCGACACATGTGGTTATTCATGCCTAGCCGAGACTTTTATTTTCGGAAAAAAAACGATCCCGAGCCGAGATGAGACTCCAGCCAAAAGAACCCGAGCCGAGTTGAGACTTTGGGTAACTGACACTAAGACTGCATCAATGCTTTAGATTTGACTGGAATCATTTACATCACTAGTATATACTATATACTATATACTATACTAGTATACCTACGTATTGTCGGTTTACAGTACTACCCTATATGCTATAGGCTATATCATAAACTACACATTTATTATATAACTACTATTCTTTATATAATATATATACATCATATATATGCATCCTATATTTATATAATATATTTAATACAGTTTATTGAATTGATCATGGGATTATCAAGGGTGTTTCCCATATGATCTTCATTTTAGCTTATCCTATATTTCTAGCATAACATACTAGCTTAACATTCTAGCATAATAGTCTAGCCTGATCACCCACTAGGTGAAAGTAACCTAATACGGACACTTTAACAATAAATGGTCTTAACATTTTATGACTCATTATTTTTATTCAAAAATTACAATATATTAATATTTTAATGATTATAGATATTATTGTGATTTTAAAATTGTATTTAATCTTTTAATTCAATAGATAACGGGGGTGTCCGTATTCGGTACCCATGTCTGAATACGGACACCCTGTTTTATAATATGGACACCCTATATACCACTAGATAAACTATATATTATTGATGAATCAATCAGACACATTACAATTACATTATTTATAAATTATAAATTATAATTAATTTTATGAATAATTTATTCTAATTTAATTAGTTAATAATTTATTTTTTATTATTTTTTTAATTAATAATACAATTTAAGTATCTAAATAATAATTTTTTTAGATTTAGCTTTATTGGTAGTATTAATATTATAACGCACCCGATTTTTATGAAAATCAGAATAGTTCATACGCTTCGGCTGATTGGTTATAGGGTTTCCGTATTAAGACATATAAAGTGTCCGTATTAGGGATTTTAGAAAATTTATATAATTATACATGTTTTTTTCATTTAAAATTTTTTTGTAGGATTTATGGTTTCTGAGATACCGAGAGTGCACTGTCCGTATTCAGTTACTTTCCCCTAACCTTTTAAATAATTAAATAATTAAATAATTAAACATCTAATAAAAATATATATCTTTATCATTTCATATCCTGGTCCCTATCCTTCTCCATATCCTGGTCCCTATTACGATCTATAAATGTTCATTAGTGTAGTGTAATTATTTTATATTTACTAAAAATCTATACTTATATATATATATATATATATATATATATATATATATTTAAGTATAGATTTTTACTACTATTACTATTAAAAGTAATATCCTCATAATAGCAACATATTAGCATAACTAATAGCCTCAAATGTTTACAGTGTGCTAATATGCTGCTATTAATTTGTGATGCTATTATGTTGCCATTAAAAGTCTATTATGCTATTATTATGCTACTATTAATTTTAAAAGTCTATTATGCTGCTATTATGTTGCTATTCTAATAATATTATGAGGCTATTACTGTTAGCTGGGCACCAATATCAATAGGTAATACCTACAAAGTATATAACAATATATACAAAGATTTTTCTAAGGATGATTCACAAAATATTTGATATATTTATACAACTCATAGAGATATAGCTCTATAGAAAGAAAGCTTTCTCTCTAGCTCTATGATACAACTACATTTATTAATATATCAATAATAGATTTATCTATAAAATATGTATTATTTATACATTATATTTAATAATATATATGTATATCTATAATAACAAATCGTAGCTTTAAAAGATGATAATTTTGATCCTAATGAATATGGCAAATGTGTTGACAAGGAAACTCAAGGTTATATGTGTGTATGTATATAGTATATATATATGTATATAATATATTGTATACACATATATATATATATATATGAATAAGTTATAATCAGTAATATCACATATGGAATAAATAGACAAACTTTTCGTATTTTTCTACCCCTTTACTCTATTATATAATATATTCAAGATATAATTTGTTTAATTATTTAATTCAATTATAATAATATTTATCAATTATTTAATATTTAATTATTATAATCACATATAAAGAAATAGCTATTAGCTAATTATGTTTAAAATGTCTCAAAATCAATTGAAAAAAAATCAAATTGATATGATGATATTAGTCAATCAATATTCTTGTATATAAAACTATATAAATACTATAATACTAAATATATAATACTATATAAAACTATCTTTTTAATAGTTTTCTAAATATTAGTCATTTTTCAATGTATTAATCACTATTGATATATAATCAGTTGACTAATATTTTGTCTGTTTTTATATATATATATATATATATATATATATAAAATATATATATATTAAATATATTAACCCATAATAAATTTTGTTTAGATAAAATCAATAATTATGTTAATAAAAATAATGATGCTATATATTCTACTAATGTTGGGAATTAATTTAATATTCACTTTGTCAGTATGGGTCAACATATTAATAATGGTTTTGAGACTTGTAGGAATATATTGAAAACAATTTAATAAATAGTAATATAAATTCAATATATATTAATGAGACTTCAGAACTAGAAATCATTAATAGAATAGATTCTAAATGCTCAAAAGATCATGATGGCATTGATTTTAAATTAATAAAATTGGTCATATACCCTGTATTAATTATTAAAACCATTACTCCATATATTTTATTTAATTTTAAATAAATCCATATATCCATCGAATATGAAAAAATCAGTAATTATACCTATTCACAAGTATAACAATAAAAATAAGATAGAAAACTACAGACCTATAAATATAATACCTCAATTCTCAAAAATTATTGAATAAATAATTAAAAAGAGAATAGATAATTTTATAGAAAAACATAACATCATATCTTCCAATCAATATTGTTTCAAAAAAAACCAAATACATTACATGCAATATACTCTTTAACAAATAATATAACTAATTCCATTGATAAGCATGATAAAATAGCTGCAGTATTTGTTGACATTAAAAAGGCTTTTGATACAATTTACTATAAAATACTATTCATTAAATTATATAAATAAGGAATAAGAGGGCATACCTCTAATTACTGTATATGATGTGGGGTTACCCTAAATATCTATACTAGGGCCACTACTATTCATTTTATATATTAATTACATATCAAATTTATTTATTAACTCTATTGATACAAAATTGATATTACATGCTGATGACACTTCTATTACAATAAATAATGTAAATAATAATAAAATAAATGATAACTTAAAAATATTGTCAAACTGGTTCATTAACAATAAATTACAACTAAATATTAGCAAAACAAAAGTAATGTACTTCTACAACAATATAAGTGTTACCAACATAAATGAGATACTAACTCTAAATAACCAAACCATTCACAGTGTAAATCAATATAAATTCCTAGGGCTTTACATTGATAATAAATTAAATTATAAAAAACATATCATTGAATTAAAAATAAAATTAGCTAAAATATTGTATTTATTTAAAAAAATGTCATTTATAATTGATACTAAAAACCCTATTACCATTATATAATGCACTAATAGTTCCAAAATATATTTATTGTCTAAAAATATGGGGAATTAATTATAAAAGTAATATTAATAAATTATTTATACAACAACAAAAATAAT
Source organism: Osedax fenrisi (assembly GCA_964019155.1). Lineage (NCBI taxonomy): Eukaryota > Metazoa > Annelida > Polychaeta > Sabellida > Siboglinidae > Osedax > Osedax fenrisi. The sequence continues at coordinate 2,925,469 of OZ025239.1, forward strand.
TAGATTAATTAATAAAACATTTATTCATATATACACCCGGATATACACAATACTTATAAATTACAGATTTATTATTTAAACAAATTTTAATTTAAATATATATGATTTAATTAATTACATATCTCTTAATTTTATGCAGTGTATTTTATAAAAAATTACCAATCGACATAACAAATAAATTTGAATATAAAATAAATAATTACAATATAAAGGAATAAATGCAATTATAGAATACCTAAATATAAAACAAATAATAAACTTTACACAATAAATGTATATGGTATTAAACTTTGGAATGGATTAAATAATACATGTAAAAACTTAAAATACAATGCATTTAAAAAATATATAAAACTTAAATATTTAAATAAATATTAATTTCATTAACACTCGTTATTATAATTTTAACATATATAACAGTTTATATATTTTATATATATTTACTAATTTTGTTGTATAAATAATTTTAAATTAGTCTTAAATTAATTTTAAATTGTCATATTATTGTATTATTATATTATTGGTGGGTAACCTCGTTGTGAGTATAGATTACAAGATAATCTCTGGTATTCTCCTTTGAGCAGAAATTGTATATACTGCATTATATTTTATTTCTACTCAATAAACCATATTCAATTCAATTCAATATATATATATATATATATATATATATATATATAGTATATACGGAATAAGATAACACTCCCTAACGTACTATACCCTCCCCAGCTAAGCTACTAGTGCACCACCTCCGCGAGTGTGAGCTAAAGGACCTACGAGCCCTCGAGAACATGCAACTCTACCGAGCGCTAGCCGAAGACTGCGAGAACGACGTCTGCGAACAGTTGCTGCCGCCGCCCCCTTGCGGATTCACCGAGAACTACACGGACAGCGCCTGCGTACGTATCGAGAAGCTTCGAGTGGCGGAACGTTGCGAAGCCAGGGCGCTACTAGACATGCAGAAGGCTCGAGATCTAGAGGAGTCGCGCGAGGACAGGGCTGTTAGGGCGGCTAACTGCGAGCCCGGTGGCGCTCCCGTAGAACTACAACGTCACCCGGTGGTGAACGACGCGAAAAGGGGCGTGATTCCGTTGAAGTGTTGCAAGGCTATCGCGGACCTGGAGAAGGCGTCCACCGACCCCATGTATCGGGTCGACGCGAAGTTTAAGCGAGACGTGAACTATTGCCACGACGCGAGCAAGTGCCGGGATGAAGACGGCGATGCGTTGCTTCGCGCAATGGAGAGGTGCGACATCCAAGACAAGCGAGTACAAGGAGGGGATGATTTCGTACGCGAGTTGCACGACTACGGTAAAGAAGTGGGGCCTCGTTACAGAGATGCCGAGTCAGCATCCGAACAACCAGCTCCTCCTCCTCCTCCTGCTGCTGCAATGAATCGTAAACAGCGTAGAGGGGCTATTAAACCTGCAACATCGGATCAACAACGCGACAACGCTCCTACTAGTCGTAAAGATCACGCCGTTCCCAATACAACAATGACTCCGTCCCTAAAGAGAATACTAGCCAAAGCCGTCAAGGATACGGTAGCGTTTAGAGGGGGCAAAGGTCGCGCGAAACCGCCGCTCAACGTTCGTTTCCACGATGACGCGGATAACGTCAGCGAAAGGAGTGACCACAGCAGGAGTTTTACGTTCAGTTCGCAAGCTAAAGAGAGACGCAGCACTAAGGAACAGGTCAGAGAGATGAGGTCACGAGGAGAGAGTTGCGCCTATAGGAAACCGGATCCAGAATACAGCTACGTATCCATACTCAACAGAGAACTGGTTCTACCCCCTACTCCGTTCACAAGCCAGGCCGCCCCACGTCGATTGGACGCGAAACCTCGCGATATGATCTCGATGCGTAAAGAGACGGGGCTAAAATCTTACCGCGCTATTCCCGAGGCCGGAGAATTGTGTTCCGTGAAACCCGACTCAGCGAAATATAGCAATTCTTACGGACCGCCGTACGCCACACTGAGAAGTTACTACTGAACGATGTACGCGGTGCTAGCGTGTCTACGTGTGTGAATGTATGTGTGCGTGCATGCGTGACTGATACTTGCGTTGCCGGTGAAATAAATGCGAATCGCGAAAATAATATTCCATTTATTCTAATCGTTTATTTGAACAGTGAATAATAATAATAATAGTAATGATAATAAATACACGGATGCATTAACTTGTGCAATAGTTCACTTGCACAGTAGATGTTGGTTATAGGGGTGGTATGGATTGCATTGTAACGAAAATACATATATATATAATAATAATAGTAGTAGTAATAATAGTATTAGAAGTAATAGTAATAGTAGTAGTAGTAGTAGTAGTAGAGGTAGTAGTAGTGGTAGTAGTAGTAGTAGTAGTAGTAGTAGTAGAGGTAGTAGTAGTGGTAGTGGTAGTCGTAGTAGTAGTAGTAGTAGTAGTAGTAGTAGTAGTAGTAGTAGTAACAATGCGATGCTATGAGACTATATACAAATAAATAACACCCTAAAAATGCCTGAGATAACTATATTATTGACCAAACTTAGGTCTTCAATTTTCTTCTATCGATTATTATAAAATAGTATATGATAAAAGTATATATCAGTTGTTTAGTTTGATTTAATATGATTCAATTTATTTTATAATGGTAATAATTGTAAGTATTTTAAGGCAGGTGATTTGTTATAAAAAAAGCATAACTATTCAGCATTAATATTTATAATTAAATATATATACACATATATTTATATATATATATATATATATATATATATATATATATACATATATATCACTTGGATCTTCAGATACATACTTTATATATAAATATATTTGTTATAGCATAATATTGTTGCAATCATTACCACGTAAATGCTATATTATTACAACGTGGTGGAGGATGTGTCAGAGGTCGTATTGGAGGTCGTATTGGAGGAGGAGGAGATGTTCGCGGAGGTCAAAGTATCGAGCACGTGCTACAGCATCGCTTGTCTGAATCCAATACGGACTTAGACGTGAATTGTTCCGCTGCCACCAGAGGGCGTTCTATTCGATTGTTCTTCTTGTTGAGTTGTTGTTGTTCCGTTGTAGCGGCGGCATGAGGTACGGGTTTAAATATGTCAACAATTCTGGTTCCATTCTGATCCTTCGTGCGAGGAGATTCTACTACGGCAACATCGGCCTTTATGTCTTCGCTTTTCAGTGGTTCAGCTTCGCATTTCAGTGGTTCGGCTACACTTTTCAGATGTTCAGCTTCACATTTCAGTGGTTCGGCTACACTTTTCAGTTGTTCAGCTTCACATTTCAACGATTCGGTTTCGCATTTCGGTGGTTCACTTTTCGGCGATTTATTTTCAGTTTTGATTTCCTCTTCTCGTTTCGGCAACCTAGCTTCACTTCTGAGCGGTTTCGTATCACGATTCAGTGGTATCGCGGAGGAGGTATCACGATTCAGTGACACATCCTCGTCACCGTCGCAGCTAGTCATCGACACCACCGGTTCACTCCTGCGGAATTCGAAGTGACGCCCAATTTGGGCGGAGTCGGGTCGATGGTGGGAGGAGTTAGGACGATGATGGTGGGCCATACTTCGCGGTGATCTCGCCTCGTCTTGATGCTGAAGGTCGGTGTAGTCCTCGCTGTACATGCGGTAGTAGCGAAGCGCTTCGGCAATCTTCTCAGGGGTTTGCAGCGATGGGTTGGTGGGCTCGGAGGCACGCCGTACTGTCATCGGAGGGGGCGTGGTCTCGAAGTCGATTACGATGCGAGGCGACAGCTGGCATGAGAGTCGAGACTTGGCGTCGGTCGCTATCGATATGGAGAGGAACACCGGCTGTGTGGGAGAGGAGGTGGTAATGAGAGATGGAGAGAGAGTGGCGGTAGTAATGAGAGATGGAGAGGAACACAGACTTAGAGAGGGAGGCGGTGGTAATGAGAGATGGAGAGAGAGAGGCGGTGGTAATGAGTATTGGAGAGGAACACAGGCTGTGTGAGAGAGAGGCGGTGGTAATGAGTAATGGAGAGGGACACAGGCTGTGTGAGAGAGAGAGGGGGTGGTAATGAGAGATGGAGAGGAACACAGGCTGTGTGAGAGAGAGGCGGTGGTAATGAGAGATGGAGAGTAACACAGGCTGTGTGAGAGAGAGTAGTGTGAGGAGGTGGTGTGGCTTATTACCTTATGATCTCCCATGCACACTTCTTTTCCAATGACGTTATATTCAGCATCATCGTTCTATTTATTTACAGAGATTAAAGAATGTAGTAGTGGTAGTAGTAGTAGTAGTAGTAGTAGTAGTAGTAGTAGTAGTAGTAGTAGTAGTAGTAGTAGTAGTAGTAGTAGTAGTAGTAGTAGTAGTAGTAGTTGTAGTAGTAGTAGTAGTAGTAGTAGTAGTAGTAGTAGTAGTAGTAGTAGTAGTAGTAGTGGTAGTAGTAGTAGTAGTAGTAGTAGTAGTAGTAGTAGTAGTAGTAGTAGTAGTAGTAGTAGTAGTAGTAGTAGTAGTAGTAGTAGTAGTAGTAGTAGTAGTAGTAGTAGTAGTAGTAGTAGTAGTAGTAGTAGTAGTAGTAGTAGTAGTAGTAGTAGTAGCAGTAGTAGTAGTAGTAGTAGTAGTAGTAGTAGTAGTAGTAGTAGTAGTAGTAGTAGCAGTATCAGCAGCAGTAGTAGTAGTAGCAGCAGCAGCAGCAGCAGTAGTAGTAGTACTAGTAGTAGTAGTAGTAGTAGTAGTAGTAGTAGTAGTAGTAGTAGTAGTAGTAGTAGTAGTAGTAGTAGTAGTAGTAGTAGTAGTAGTAGTAGTAGTAGTAGTAGTAGTAGTAGTAGTAGTAGTAGTAGTAGTAGTAGTAGTAGTAGCAGTAGTAGTAGTAGTAGTAGTATTAGTAGTAGTAGTAGTAGTGGTAGTAGTAGTAGTAGTAGTACTTACTATAATAATATCGCGACAATCTTCACTCAACAATATTCTATCCGTCCAAGCTGGACATCTACTGGTGTTGTAACTATTAGGTCTGGTCTTTTGTTCACTGTACGGATAACTGAAAATAGTAGTAATTCATTTTATAATTTCAATTGGTATTCATTTTATATATATATATATATATTTAAATTTTAGTAAATAATTTGTAATTTATTATATATTAATTTTAATAATTTCTGTATTTTCTACATTGTGGTAAATTATACTTCTAAATTTGAAGTTTTTATTAGAAATGTAAATATTAATAATTATTTAAAGTATTATTTATTAGTTAAATATAGTTTATTAATTTCAATAAAATCTATTGCCTATATACTAGTCATAGTTTTTGTTGTGATAATAATGTCATTCAAATGGTGAAATCTAAAGGCTTTAAATAGTATGTCTTTGTATGTAGATCTCAAATACGCAAATAGAAAATATCAATTTATCTTACATCATTAATAAATATATTTTAAAATTAATAATTTGCAGACTATTTGTTAATTTATCAACATGATTAAAAAAAATACCAATTATTCTAGAACATATTAAAATGATTTCCGTTACTGAAAAACGGAACACATCTGATAATGAATATAGGTAGAATCGTTTACATCAAATGATGTTATCATATTGCATTATGGGGTTTCACTTTTTAATCCACTCACAAATAGCAATACTACCTATCTACACACTATAATGTCATCACTTGCAATCAATCATTGAGCGATCACCACTGAAAAGAGAATATCTCGCAGTGTGAGAGCCCAGATAAAAAGTAACAATAGCTGGAGAGATACTGAATAGACACATATGACAGTCCTTGATATTATATAATATAGTATATATATATTATATAATATTATATTTTGTATTGAAATACCATCTACTCTAGAATATATACTTTATTAGTATTATATATAGTAATAATAATATGCAATTTTTAGAAATATATTATGAAATGTAAAATAAAATACATAGGAATATGGAACATTTAATGCCAGAGGTTTAGCAGATGATTACAAGACATACCAGCTGAGGATGCATGTAATTATAAGTTTGCTATGACAGGTAGGCAGGTATTAATATAACACACATACTAGCAAAGATAGCAAGGAGATTATAAACTAGTATTATTGAAATCGAAAGGAGGCCCTACATGTTTGCTTTTAATACGAAAACAAACTGAATATTGCAGCACGAGTTATAGTATAATGTTTAATCATGTTAAGGCCGTCATCATCAGCATTGGCTACATGTATATGTGCGAATATATGTATGTGTGTGTGGGTGTGTGTGTATGGGTTTGATTGTATGTATGTGATAGTATTTATCATTGCATGTTATAGAAATAGGATCTTACTTCGTTTGAGAACATTCTATAACAATATTTTTTAATATTAAATATAGTACAAAAATAATTCTAATATATTACTATAATAATGCATAAAAATATAAATATACATAATATAAATAAATAAAGTAATATAAGAAATTCATGAATTATTTTTGTAGTATATTTAATATTAAAAAAAATCGTTATAGAATGTTACTATAGTATTCAATATTATAAATACTGACTAATTGAATATGTTGATATTGCGGTATAAAGATTGCAGAATGATCAAAGAGTATGTGCACAGAGAAACGGAGTGTAAAATGTACCTAAGAGATGTGTAGACGTGACATTTATTGCTATACAAATGTAGACGCGACATACAAATGATGCGTTTATTTGTTTTAAAATATGAACATGTTTATGTTAACGCAGAATTTTTGGAAATAAGCAGCATTTTGTGGCTTTTTTACCAGCGTTGAAGACTTAGGAATCAAAATAAAAAATATAAAATGTATTATTACTTTATATTCATTGTATCTATATTCGATATTATCATTTCTCTCTATATTAGTTTTATTATAATTAATCTATTATTATTTAAATATTAGTAATACTATTGTTATTATAAATAATTATTTTATTATTAATTATTATTAATGACTATTAATTATTATTTTATTAGTAAGTATTATATTATTAGTAAGTATTATATTATTATTAATTATTATGTACTATTATTAATAGTCTATTAATGACTATGAATTACTATTACCAAAGCCCACATCGACCATGTATCTTCGTTTTAATTTTACTATGATTATAATTTGTTGTTTATATATTTATTTTTAAAATATTATTTGTGTTATCTGTAAGCATATTTAATGCATATATTATAATATTGTATAATTTATAATACCCTTTATATTTCTTTAAAGTTTATATAGCATACATTTATGCTATTAAATGCACCAAAGTCATCATATTTATATATATATATATACATTATTCTAAAGAAATTGTATTCAAGTGGTTGTTTTAAATATGTATAAAACAGGAATATATATAAAAATATATTTCTGAAATAAAACATGTACTTTGTATTATTAACTAATTGATAGGCGAGATAGTATAGGTTATGTATTAGCAACTGAGCCAACCAATGGGATAAGAGAGAACAAGGTCGCTAGTCTAGATTAAACTGCTAGGTTTTGTATCCTCCTTATAAAGAGAAGAAGATAGAAGAGAAGGGGATGAGGATGAGGAGGAGAAAGAGAAAGAAGAAGAGAAGGAGGAGGAGGAGGAAGAGGAAGAGGAGGAAGGGTGAATGGGAGGAAATGGAGGAGGAGTTAATATGGGAGATTAAGGAGTAGGAAGTAGAGGAGAATAAGTACTATTAATAGATATACGGTCAATGTTGGGTATAGAATTGTGGTGAGATTATATCATGAGAATAAGTAAGTGAGTGAGTGAATGAGTGAGTTAGTGAATGAATAAGTGAATGATTGAATGAGTGAATTAAAGAATGAATAAATCAGTATATGATTGAATGAGTGAGTGCGTAGGTGATGGAAAGAGTGCAGGGCTAGCACAGAGTGCAATGAGATCTCACAAGTAATGATATCTCACAAATAATTAGATCTCACAAGTAATAGATCACACAAGCAATGAGATCACACAAGCAATGAGATCACACAAGCAATAGATACGTAGCATTGCGATGAATCAAGCTTAGTTTTGTTATTCTCGTTGTCAAGTAAGTGACGACCTCATTGAGTGTACAGCATCAATGCTATGCTGATGCCGATGATGATGATGATGATGATGATGATGTAAACTAAGCCGTGACGAGGTGCTTAGCGTAATGCTATTGTTATGTAATAGGTGTCGTTGCAGCCAATCATAGTGTCTTTGTTATATAATAGCGCATCGTACAATAGCAACTGACCTCATTGTTTTTATTGAAACCACCCCCACCCCCCACCCCCACTCAAGCCCCATATCTTAGGACAAGTGTTGAATCATCTGCGTCGTATAATGTATAATGTAATGTATTGATGAATTGCATAATATGCGTGTTACTTTTATTATGGTTACTATAAATAGTATGAACTATTAGTAATGTTACTATTTACGGCTACTTATGAGAGCGGCTTATTTATCATTCTTTTGTCATGTAACAGTTATTGATTTCATGAACTTTATCATTTATATTATATTATAACGTATGTATATATTTATATCTACACGAACATATAAATACATATATATATATATATATTTAAGCTAGCTATAATCATAAATGATTTTATTTTCGAAATGGATTAATAATATTTTATATAAAAATATAATCAAGCAACATTAATATAAACTTTGAATCAATAAAGAAACACCTTATACCTTCATATATAGTATGTATAATTTTTTAAATTCATATAATATGTTGTCAGATTGTGTTATACAGTTTTATACGGAAATCTTCTTGAATTGCTGATGACCTGATGATTTTAATAGTAGGTAGGACCTACTAATACTAATAAGACTTGTTCTGCAATATCAATAGATTCACTTACGAGAATTTCTCTCATTAATATATGTATGGCATACGTGGTCCGTTCTATAATTTAATAGAAAGCTATTCAATTAATAGGCATCAATATGTTTATTTTATTAAAGGTAAATCTGATATTCTTCCATTTAACTTTGGAATTCTTCAAGATTCCATATTAGGTCATATTATATTTTTATTGGACAAATTATTTTCCAAATTTTATTACCAATTTTAAATTAACATTATTTACTGCTCGTAATACCTTATTATTTGCTGATAAAGATATACATTTATTAGAAAAAAACATAAAATGATACACTTAAAATATCATTGGCATGATTAATATTAGGTAATAAATTACAGCTTAATGTTGATAAAACTAATGATATATAATTCCATCACTATATATGGTAATCAAACAATGATTATGGTGTATTGTAATCCTAGGTATGGATATTGATGAAAGTAGGGAGGAGTCCTAGGACCTGGTGTTCTTATATTATATTCATTAAAAATAAACTTTACTATTCCTCGTCTATTATTAATAAACGTAAATATAAATAATGCTACAAATCATTATTAAGAATACATTAGGCTACCTTTCATTATCATCTATAGTAGTGTTCCTTAATATAGGGCGATACTTATATAGGTAATTAAGTGTATTTGGACATATTTCTACATCCTCTATTTATTTTACATAAAATACATTCTTAAGTTCAATTTTTAATATTCCCAATACTTTAAATTGTAATTATTTGTAATACAAATTTTGTATTTAAAATTAAATATATTAAAGTTTAATGATATTATTAAGGTATGTATTATAAATTATATGTATAAATAATGGTTTAATTTATATTTACATCTTAAGATTACTTAATTATTTTTTTTTAATTTCTTATAAATTCAGCTCATCAATATATATATCAAACCTAAACTTTCATGTAATCTTGCAAGTTTTTATATAACATATTATGCACCTAAATATTGGAATAATTTACAGTATTGCAAATGATCGCTATAAATATATTTTTAATGATTTAAAAAAATTATTATTTGTAGAATACCAAGTTTAATACATTTTATTTTTAATTTTTGCTTTTAAAATGTTACTATTTTTATTTAAATATTATATTTCATCAGACACCTATTTTTAATTTATATTTTATAATTTTAATTTATATTTTAATATCATATACATTTTATTCTTTATTAATTCAATAATTACATTTATTTTACTTTTAATTCAAATGATGAAATGACGAACTATATTTTATTGTTTTAATTTTCATGTTATTTCTTAATTTGTAGATATTATATATATACATATATAGATATACATATATATATATATATATATATGTATATCTTTATATTCTAAGTGTTATTAAAGTTTCTTTGTTATCTGTATATTATTTACTTATTTATTTAACAGTATTCAGTATTATAAATTATATATATATATATAATATATTCAATATTCAATTTTCAGTATTAGGGTTTACACATAATGTGAGTAAATTCGGTTGCGTGCGTTTTTTTCGTGCGTAGAATTTGTCAAATACGTGCGTATTTCTATTTCTATGCATATTTCTATGCAGTGCGTGCAAAATAGGAAATGTTCTATTTATACGCATGAAAATAATTGCACGCAGCTGACAATAACTTTAAATGTCGATAGGGGGAACTATAGTATATGGAAATCGTAATATTCGCAATAAATTATGAGTCTGGAAGTATGGGACATTTTTCATAATTTAAAGATATATTATGGGTCTGGAATATAAATGCTAAAATATTAAAATGGCGGAAAATAAAAATAAAATTCGTGCACTAGTAATCGACTAGATTTTCTACGTTGATTTTCTAGGTTGATTGTCTATGTTGATTGTCTACATTGGTTGTCTACGTTGATTGTCTACATTAATTTTCTGCGTTTATTGTCTACATTGATAGTAGGTGAATAGTAGACTAATTAAGATTATATTACTCCTAATAATTTAAAATATATTAGTTTTAAATAATGATCGACAGATTTATTTATTTATGTTTATATATTATTATACATTAATATAGGGGGCGATACTATTATGCATTGAAAATACGCATGAAAATATACGGAATCGGTGTGAATGCCTATTCAAAATTTACACATCAAATGAGAATATTCCACGCACAAAAAACATGCACGCAACCGAATTTAGACACATAGAAACGGAGTTTATGACTATTAAAATTTAACCAATAACTTATATTTTATATATCATACTTATTATTATGTAATTTGATAAGTTGTACATATTGTCGAGAATATTATTTAATACTATTATATTATTTATTTATATTGGTATTATAAATTGTTTTATTTATTTTATATTTATTATTTTATATTCGTTCATCTACTGTTAATATTTCGATAAGACCAATAGGCATTCTATATTAACCTGCATACAAACAGCAACTACACTATTATTATTATACAAGTACCTACTATAGTGTTTGTAACGGAAGCCCTGTATTAAAGTGGCTATTAATGTTAATCACTTAGTGATGAGATTTGTATAACTACTCGTTAAGTGTCTTTGTGAATGTACCAGCAGTGAATGTGTGTGTGTGTGTGTGTGCGTGTGTGTGTGTGCATGTGCATGTATGTGTGTGTGTGCGAGTGTGTGTGTGTGTGTGTGTGTGTGTGTGTGTGTGTGTGTCATCGATGTAAAGAAAGTGGATAAGCAATTGAATGTAGTGTATGGAACTTTGCGATAGAAGCACTGCAGTCGCAGCCTACTACTAAATACCTACTAAATTTTAAATTAATATTATTCATTTATACATATATAGATAATTATTACTAATATTAATTATATATCTTACAAATAAAATTATATATTTAAAATAAATCATATCAACTTCCTCGTAATTTTGTGTATACAAAATTGAAGATATCATACTATTGTATTGAAATTTATAATCTAAATCCATAGATATAGATAGAATCACTTTAACCTATTTCGACGAAGAGCCTACTGTTTTAATATTTGACATATATAATATGACTAATATCCAATCAAAATCACTGATGCCATTTTGTTAATATATCGATAAAAGTGCCATTCGCGTATCTATCTTTTACATGCATTGCGTGCGTCAATTGCTTATCCACTTTATTTATATCGATGGTGTGTGTGTGTGTGAATACAGCAGCAGCTTAATGGTGTATGTGTGAGAGTAGGCATGTAATGGTGTGGGTGGGTACATGTGTAATGGTGTGTGTATAGGGCCCATACTGTTGGTTCAAAGTGATACTTGGAGGCGATATGCGAGATGCAGGTGATATGTTGATGTGGTATATTGATACAGCGAGATGAACAACATAGCCTCTACCACTACTACTACTACTACTACTACAGCCTATTGATGTAAAGAAAGTGGATAAGCAATTGACGCACGCAATGCATGTAAAAGATAGACACGCGAATGACACTCTTCTCGATAGATTAACAAAATGGCATCAGTGATTTTGATTGGATATTAGTCATATTATATATGTCAAATATTAAAACAGTAGGCTTTTAGTCTAAATAGATAGAACCGACTTCTATCTATATCAATGGATTTAGATTATATATGTCAATAAATAGTTTTAATCTTCAATTAAAATACATTTAAAATACAGTAAAAAAGCGGAATATTATATATTAATATGTTATAGTTTATATATATATAACTATTATTTTAGTATAGATATTATATTAAAATTGATAGTAATTATCGATATGCATATAAATAAATATAAATAATTTAAACTGGAGTAGGTATTTAGTCGTAGGTTTCGACTGCCTCTATCGCACACTACATTCAATTGATTGTGTACTTCATCACTAAATAGATGCTGCAGCATTACTACTACTACCTGTTGATTGTACAGATAGTTCATATCGTACGCGCACATATGTATGTTCGTATGTACAGTGTATATTATACAGCCACCCACACTGACATACGCATACTGTTTACGTAGCATGCACAATGGTATATCATTAATCATGAGATGTAAGCTCTGCACCAATCAGCTCTTAGTATACCCCGATGCGTGTAACATGCATGATGAAATACTATGCGCATTTATACTTCATATATAATTTAATATAAGAGTGTATATATATATAATTATATATTGTTATTGTTATTTATATTTATATTTATATTTATATTTATATATATATTATTGTATAGTAAATAGACTAAAAGCATCAATGACAAATAGTTAACTACATAATGTTTATATAAGTATAAGTAATCTACTATATACACAATCTATTTATAGAATATTATATATATATATATATATATATATATGAATAAATTTGAATAAATATTATTAAAGGGAATTATACTCTTTGTAAAGATGTTTAGATGTTTAGATAAATAAATAATATGTTAAATGTATTTGTTGATAAACAACTGTGTGTTTGTGTGTTGGTGAATGGTAGCTAATATTGTGTGTTGGTTGTGTTAGCTATACTAGTTACTATTGTTAGTGTACTAATGGTATAGCTATACGATACCGGCATTTCTATTTGTATAATGTTGATTAAGACCTAACTCATGATCAGCTAGCATCTCATCTATACGAAACACCTACATCTCCTCGATTAATATTACCACTGTTGCTTATAACAATTGAAATGTTTCTATTCATTATATTAATAATCAGCACATTCATTTGCTACTACAACACTTTCCACTGCTACTACCCACCTCCCCTGCTTAACCTACTGTTTACTCCTATTGCCAACTCATATCACCCACTACATACACGGGGAGACGATCAAAAAGGACGAGTTGAGGGTTAGAGGTTATATTTGAAATACGAGTTAATAGTATATATATATATATATATATATATATATATATATATATATATTGTATTGGTATTTGTGGGTTATTTGGTTTAATTGGTTTAATTTCCTGCTTGATTTTTTTAGCTGCATTACATTCCAAAATGAGCCTATATAAATTTATTTCACATTTAATATTTATATATATATATATATATATATTGTATTGGTATTTATGGGTTATTTGGTTTAATTGGTTTAGTTTCCTGCTTGTTTTTTTTAGCTGCATTACATTCCATAAATAGCCTATATAAATATATTTCACATTTAAAATGTAACCTTTACTTGTTGATCTTAACCCTGTACACGTGCCAATACTGATCACTGCTACAACCCACTACTCATAGATATTACTATTGCCCACTACTCCCAATGACCCACACAAGTGTAACTAGAGCTACCATTTTACTACTTTTTATACCAGATTTATCCTTGTCTCTGAATATAGATTTATTTAATATGATGTTCGTTTTATCACCTATAGTATACTATGTTAATTGAAAGAATGACACAAGTAAAAGACCTTGCTAACCTGGGTGGAAAGGGGCGCTACACCTTGCTTACATGGGTGGAAAGGGGTGCTACACAGTGCTTACATGGGTGGAAAATGGCGCTACACCATGCTAACCTGGGTGGAAAGGGGCGCTACACCTTGCTTACAAGGGTGGAAAGGGGCGCTACACCTTGCTTACATGGGTAGAAAGGGGTGCTACGCAGTGCTAACCTGGGTGGAAAGTTACGCTGGTATTCAAACAGACGGTATTCGTCGCTAAAGTACTGCGTCTCTTTGTCGTAGGCGTACACGTCACGCCACCTGGTGCCGAATATGTTGTCGTTACCTTCCGTGAAGTTGAACTCTTTGTCTTGAACCGTGAACACCACCTGTGGGGACGTGTCAGGGGGGGCGTGTCAGGGGGCGTGGCAGTGTATGATGGAGGAGAATTATCCAGTGAATTTGACAAATCTAATAAAATAAACAGCATTGTGATATTTAACATTCACTATAGAAATAGTTACCTATCAAAATAGGTAGCGATCATAACAAGGATTGGAACGTAAAAAACTCTATTTAAGGGGTACGTCTTCAGAATTATTATTTTTAAGAACAAAATTTTTTAATTATTATGTTAGAAATAACAAGCAAATATTTATCTATCATTTGAGCTATAAAATATACTTCAAATATTCATATAAGTACATCAAAATAGTACTTTATTGGAAGTACAATATGAAATTAATTTAAAATTACCAGTAATAATTACTTAATAATCTGTTAAATAAATGCTGTATAACTTTGTAATTTATTTATCAATTTTGACAATTTAAATTTATTTATTAACATCAAATAGTTTTTGTTTGTTTACAATTTATTTTATAATATAGCAGTAACTATACTATGAGTATTGTCCAATTAAATGCGCGTTATAGATTTCTTTTTAAATTCCATTTACATAAAATAATGTTTTTCATAAATTACTCTCACTCAAAATTCAAAATCTCATTGAATAATGGAAATAATTAATTGAAATGTTCAATATAAGTAGACAATGCAATAGGATATCATGAAATCATTTTTTTTTTAATAAAAAATATTAATTTTAATTTTTCTTTGTTTATTAATTATAAATAAAATATATATTTATAAACATATATAATAAATATGTTAATGAATGAATATGTAATAAAA
>OZ025239.1:2945873-2993373 GCA_964019155.1 Osedax fenrisi
GGTTGCAAATTCGATAAAAGTGACCTGCTAATATTTAGTATTAAATAAAGATCACATGTAAATAAATGCACATGTTAAAGAAACTCTAATAAAATGTGTAGGTAAATATGAACCACTGCTAGCTACTATCAAAAGAAGAAAACGGGCTACCTAATAGACATGTATACTGACATAATAGTTAAAGTAACAAAATGTTGCATGGTAAAGTCGAAGGTATAAGTGATATAGGAAGACCAAAGAAAGACTGGATGGACAATAGCACACAGTGGACTGATAAGACGACAGATGAACTGCTGAGGAAGGTAAAGGAGGATAGAGATGGCTGGAGAAGATGTGTTATTGTTGCAAACGAGATGATTTCCCTACGATGCATGCGTCACGGCATTAAAAGTAAGTAAGTAAGTATATTGAACGCATTATATCACTGTATCGGAGTAAAGAGGTCCGGTGTCAGTCAATAACAGTCTGCAGATGATAGCTATAGTTGAATACATTGCCGGGGGGGGGTGGTGATTACAATTAAATTGATAAAAAACATTTTATAATAGAATAAATTACAGGAATTAGGTAGACTAAAGTAGGACAAGGTGCGGATCAACGGGCGTAATAGTGTACATATGAATAGTATTATCTAGGGTATACGAGTGTTTAGTACGAGTTGAGTCAGACATTGAAGTGAGATCACTGTAATGTACTCACTTAGTATGAGGATGTGTGTGTGTGTGTGTGTATTAGGGGGGAGATGTATGTTAATAGATCAGTGTGGGGTGTCAGGTGTGTCAGTGCATGTGTCAGTGTGCCAGTCAGATAGTCGGGTTGTAGTTGTATGTGGACCAGTGAGTGTATCAATAAGAATGTTATTTAGTATGTCACTGGGTCAGTCAGTTATTAATTGTGTCAGTCATTATTGCAGTGTATCAGTCACTATTGCAGTGTTTCCTTCAATGTGTAAGTAAGTGAGTGAGTCAGTCAGTCTATGTAGGGCCATAATAGTACTAGTAAGGCTAGAATAGTGCTAGTAGGTCTGGTTCTAAAGCATCGTACACACATACACACACACACACACACACATACATACGATGAATAAAGGAGGAAGGAGATATTCTAACCATTAGTAGGTCTATCTAGTACTACCCATATAGATGTTTTCTAGTAATGGCAGCTAGATGTATGGTTGGGTGGGTGGGGGGAGCCACTAGTCTCTGCAGTTATGTATGTGAGAGTGAGAACAACTATAGTCAGTAGAATTCTCAACAAACTATTTGCTTACGATTCGTTATTATAATCGATTATATTCCTGAGAGACGATTATATTCGTATATAGTTTTATATTTGAACGTAGGGATAATCCCATAATGGTGAATAATATTGCTATGGTAATAAATCAAATATTATAATATACATCGTGAGTAAATAAAGTAATATAATAAAATAGTAAATTTATTAGTGTTCTATTGTTCATCAGAGATGATTACATAACATTGTACTACGGCCCGGATAATGATGAAGATTAATGAGTGTCAAGCACGTCGTAGTAGCACGTGTGTGTGTGGGTGTGTGGGTGGGTGTGTGGGTGTGTGGGTGTGTGGGTGTGTGGGTGGGTGGGTGGGTGTGTGGGTGGGTGTGTGGGTGGGTGTGTGGGTGGGTGTGTGGGTATGTGGGTGGGTGTGTGGGTGTGTGGGTGTGTGGGTGGGTGTGTGGGTGTGTGTGTGTGTGGGTGTGCGTGTGGGTGTGCGTGTGGGTGTGGGTGTGTGTGTGGGTGTGTGGGTGGGTGTGTGGGTGGGTGGGTGTGTGTGTGGGTGTGTGTGTGGGTGTGGGTGTGGGTGTGTGGGTGGGTGTGTGGGTGGGTGGGTGTGTGTGTGGGTGTGTGTGTGGGTGTGGGTGTGTGGGTGTGTGGGTGGGTGTGTGGGTGTGTGGGTGGGTGGGTGTGTGTGTGGGTGTGTGGGTGTGTGGGTGGGTGTGTGTGTGAGTGGGTGTGTGGGTATGTGGGTGGGTGTGTGGGTGTGTGGGTGTGTGGGTGGGTGTGTGGGTGTGTGTGTGTGTGGGTGTGCGTGTGGGTGTGCGTGTGGGTGTGGGTGTGTGTGTGGGTGTGTGGGTGGGTGTGTGGGTGGGTGGGTGTGTGTGTGGGTGTGTGTGTGGGTGTGGGTGTGGGTGTGTGGGTGGGTGTGTGGGTGGGTGGGTGTGTGTGTGGGTGTGTGTGTGGGTGTGGGTGTGTGGGTGTGTGGGTGGGTGTGTGGGTGTGTGGGTGGGTGGGTGTGTGTGTGGGTGTGTGGGTGTGTGGGTGGGTGTGTGTGTGGGTGTGTGGGTGGGTGTGTGGGTGTGTGTGTGGGTGTGTGGGTGTGTGGGTGGGTGTGTGGGTGGGTGTGTGGGTGGGTGGGTGGGTGGGTGTGTGGGTGGGTGGGTGTGTGTGTGGGTGTGTGTGTGGGTGTGGGTGTGGGTGTGTGGGTGGGTGTGTGGGTGGGTGGGTGTGTGTGTGGGTGTGTGTGTGGGTGTGGGTGTGTGGGTGGGTGTGTGGGTGTGTGGGTGGGTGGGTGTGTGTGTGGGTGTGTGGGTGTGTGGGTGGGTGTGTGTGTGGGTGTGTGGGTGGGTGTGTGGGTGTGTGTGTGGGTGTGTGGGTGTGTGGGTGGGTGTGTGGGTGGGTGTGTGGGTGGGTGGGTGTGTGTGTGGGTGTGTGTGTGGGTGTGGGTGTGTGGGTGTGTGGGTGGGTGTGTGGGTGTGCGACTAGTAACGGGTATACTATAGTCACATGATGCCCGTAATCAATTAGAGGATGAATGGCAGGCAGGTAAGTCAGCGTGCAATGTACGTCAGAAGCCACTACCACGCCACATTAATTATACAATAACGCATCAGCCACCAGCCATCATGACCACGACGTCATAATAATCACTTTAACAGATGATGTACGGGCGGAAATACATAGCTTACATATTTTTTAAATACGTGAAATATATAAATACTATTAAACACTATAAATACAAATGAGACAGGCGGCAGTTAGAGATAGGTTGCAGTTAGTGGTGATTTCGATGTCATTAAATATGCGATGATTCAGAAATACATTACACCTATTAATTATAGAATATAAATATAGTAACCAATAGTAACCAATAATAATAATAATAATAATAATAATAATAATAATAATAATTATAATAGTAATAATAATAATAGTAATACTAATATTAGTAATAATAATAATACAAATAAATAATTATAATATATCAATGTACATTGTACAATCATATTTTTCTATGTAAGTGAATGTATGTGTGTGCATATGGGTATATATATATAAATGTAGAAGTGTGTGTGAGTATGTGTGCATGTGTATTTATATATATTCGAGTGTAGGTGTGTATACATGTATATTCATATGTATATGTATGTATATGTTATATGTATGTATATATTAATATGTATATGAATGTTTGTATATGTAAGTCTATGTATATATATATATATATATATATATATATATATATATATATATATATAGAGAGAGACAATAACATCTGGACAATGCTATTAATCTACTAATTTGTTACAATGCAGAGATATACATTTTTTAAAACTAGAAATGATTAACATAGTTGTCTGAAACAACATGTGCAAACCTCATTATATTTGACAGACTATATGTGTACAGCTATAGATATATATATATATATATATATATATGTAAGTCATTAAGTGGATGTGTCACTGTGTCAGTCATTAAGGGGATGTGTCAATGTGTCATTCATGCAGTGGATCTGTCAATGTGTCAGTAATTCATTAAGTATGAATGTTAATATGTCAGTATGTCAGTCAGTTAATATGTCAGCATGTCAGTCAATAAGTTTGTCGGTAGTGCTGTCAGTGTGTCACACTCGTGTGATGGTTGTGCAATGTCTATTAGGTGGAATGTCATGTGACTTCAAAGCTTTGTGACAACAGATCTCTATGAATAATTAGTAGTCGCATAGCACTTCTTATTAGCTTTATTAGAGGTTTTTTGTTCTTGTTTGTTGCTCTTCGTTAGGTGTCAATATTTACTTAACTATGTATATATATATATATATATATATATATATATATATATATGTGTGTATTAAATCATTATATATAAGTATTATTTATACAATATTTTTTTAGGTATTTGCGACAACGCGCATAAAAACTCTGTTTACAAAACACTTGACAACGAGACACAACCAGCCACAACCATATGTAGGTGGCAAGTACAAAGTGTATAACACACTACTACTACGTCACACTGGAGTCTACTACGTCATAGGACACGTGTTAAACTGGGTCACGGGACACGTGTTAGAGACTACGTCACGGGACACACACGTGTGTTAGGAATTGGGTTACCAGGGTATGCTTTATAGTCTGTGTGTCATAGGTGATGTTTATGTGTGTTTCTGTGTATACAACATACGTACATGTATTGGAGATAACAATAGAATATTAACATAGATAGATTGATATTTCAACATGAATAATTGAACACATCTAAAATATAATCGATACAGTATGATGCGATATATGCACGATATACGATTGTAATATTATGTCATCAGAATATATAATATAAATTACCTCTAACATTGACATTATCGTTGTGACTTCTAGTAGTTATACTACAATAGATACTATGATTAACATTACTACTACTACTACTACTACTACTACTACTACTACTACTACTACTACTACTACTACTACTACTACTACTACTACTACTACTACTACTACTACTACTACTACTACTACTACTACTACTACTACTACTACTACTACTACTACTACTACTACTACTACTACTACTACTACTACTACTACTACTACTACTACTACTACTACTACTACTACTACTACTACTACTACTACTACTACTACTACTACTACTACTACTACTACTACTACTACTACTACTACTACTACTACTACTACTACTACTACTACTACTACTACTACTACTACTACTACTACTACTACTACTACTACTACTACTACTACTACTACTACTACTACTACTACTACTACTACTACTACTACTACTACTACTACTACTACTACTACTACTACTACTACTACTACTACTACTACTACTACTACTACTACTACTACTACTACTACTACTACTACTACTACTACTACTACTACTACTACTACTACTACTACTACTACTACTACTACTACTACTACTACTACTACTACTACTACTACTACTACTACTACTACTACTACTACTACTACTACTACTACTACTACTACTACTACTACTACTACTACTACTACTACTACTACTACTACTACTACTACTACTACTACTACTACTACTACTACTACTACTACTACTACTACTACTACTACTACTACTACTACTACTACTACTACTACTACTACTACTACTACTACTACTACTACTACTACTACTACTACTACTACTACTACTACTACTACTACTACTACTACTACTACTACTACTACTACTACTACTACTACTACTACTACTACTACTACTACTACTACTACTACTACTACTACTACTACTACTACTACTACTACTACTACTACTACTACTACTACTACTACTACTACTACTACTACTACTACTACTACTACTACTACTACTACTACTACTACTACTACTACTACTACTACTACTACTACTACTACTACTACTACTACTACTACTACTACTACTACTACTACTACTACTACTACTACTACTACTACTACTACTACTACTACTACTACCTCAGGCACCACTAACTGAACCAAAAATAGATTAATACTAATTCTAGTAGTCTATAAGAATACTTAATACAAAATCTGTGCAAACTAAATATAGTAATATATAATATATATATATATATATATATATATATATATATATATATATATATATGTTATAAAGTGAAGTCTGCAGATATATCAATTAATGTAATATAAATTTATGTCTAATTTAATTTAATTTAATACGCTTATTAACGTAATTGTTTTATCTGTATACATACATTTTGTTAGGCTTCACGCTAGGTTGAAGTCATAGCCATGTGTAGATTTCTATTTTGTATTTATTATCGTCTATATATTTATATATAGACGATAATAATATACATCTATATATATATATTACGGTTATTCGTTTTATATTTGTTATCGTTTGTCTATTTCGTGTCGTTCGTTTCCTATAAAAGGAATGCCACCAGGTTAGATTAATACAATTTTGGTTCTGCGTCTCACCGGGTTGGTACATATTGTCATTTTCGTTATTATTATTATGTTATTATGTTCATTTAAGTTGTTATATATATATCTTTGTGACAATAAAGTTATACGAATGAATTCACTTTGTTACATATATATATATATATATATATATATATATATATATATATTATCTATGCAAAACAAGTTACTTAATTAAGGATTTCATATTAAATATAACTTAAAAGTACAATGAAGGACAACCTAATAATTGTACTATGAAACTACTCATCATTATTATGAGTTATATAATTGTAACTAATAAATAACATCAATACTACATTATGGTAAATAAGTGATCTTTTAGATTATGTAACAGTCAATAATAATAATAATAATAACATCAGAATGTGTAATGAATGCACATTGTGCATGTATTCAATAAAATGTGTATCTAATAATAAAATATAATTATTATTGAAATTTGTACTTTATCGTGATTGTTTAGGGTGGGTTAGGGAAGGTTATGGAAGGTTATGGATGGTTAGGGAGGGTTAGGGTGGGTTAGGAATGGTTAATTAAGGAGCTAGTTATAGAGTAATGTTATTTTTAGTTAGGAAGAGTTAGGCAGGATTTATTAGGTGGATAACAGTAAGTAAAGCGATACATTTAACACTTGATACTGCACACTAGTGATGTAAATGATGCCTAGCCGAGACTTTTGGTTTTTGATGCCGAGCCGAGACTATCATTTTCGGAAAAAAAAACAAGCCCGAGCCGAGACTCTAGCCAAACGAGCCCGAGCCGAGTTGAGAATTTAGGTAACTGAGACTGAGACTGCATCATGCTTTAGATTTGAGCATCATTTACATCACTACTGCACACCGATACATACACGCATACACACATATGTGTGTGCTAGTCTCTGATAGTGGATACACACAGCAGTAGTAGTAACAACTAACATTCGGGAAGCAGTGTTTGGCAAACTTGGCAGTTTCTATGAGAGGACACGAAGTTATATCCCCGCATATCGTATCTCCAACAAAGTCTGTGTATTCTTTATCTGAAAATAGTAATCATGTATGTCTGTATGTCTGCATGTATGTCTGTATGTTTGTATGCATGTAGGTATATCTGTATGCATGTATGTATTTATGTATAAATATAGGTATATAAATATGTATATAATAATATTTTTATTGATTAATCATTCATATATTTAAAGTTGCAAAGACCTTCAAAGAAGTTTCACCTTAATATAAATAAAGAGACAGGACAATGCGATAAAATAAAAATAGGTACATATTTGTAAACCCTATTTAACTTTTATGTAGCTACAAAGATAAAAGAAATAGAACTACGGGGTGCCAAACGGGGGGACCTTGATATCTGTGAATGTGCGGTACCATGGGGGGTCCATCAGTACCCCCAGATGATGATATATGTACAGTTATGTGGAGCTATGTGGCAGGGCTTGTGTGGGAATATTCACCATGTTTGTGTAGGGGCGTTTATATGTGTATAGCAATGTATTAACATATTGTTTACATTGATGTGTGTGGGTGTGTGTGTGGGTGTGTGTTTGTGTGTGTAGATAACTATTAATATTAATCCTATATTGTGTACATTTATCAATAATAACAGTATACTCATTATTATTAACAATATATTATCCCTATATCAATATATGGTTTATATTCTATATGTGTTGATTTAATTTAATTTCACAAACAGATAAGAAATATGATTTATTTATTGTGCTAGTTCACTGAAATATTTGTTAATGATTTACTACTTTACTTTTGACTACTTTTGACTACATTGAACAACTTTTGACTACTTTGAACTACTTTTGACTACTTTTGACTACTTTTGACTACTTTGAACTACTTTTGACTACTTTGAACTACTTTTGACTACTTTGAACTACTTTTGAGTACTTTCGAGGGAATTGATTAATGTTTTAAAATGAATACTGTTTTCCAGATATCACAACTGTATAGAATAGTTACAAATAATAATATATGGTTAGAATTTAATTTGCGTCTAGTATTATACAATATACATTGTACAACAACAATAGTAACAATAATTATCGTAATATCAATATATATTATTTATATTAATAAATCATCATTTGATACTAGTTAGATACTAAATATTTTGTTTAAAATATTAACAATATTTGTTTTATATTTGTATCTTCACAATATATTTTCCGCCGGTATATTATATAATTAATTGGTGATTCATTATGAAAATACAGAATTGTTAATTTAATAAATTATATTAATCATAATTTTGAATTAAATAACAAATGTATTTGACATAATAATATAATTAGCATAGCATTAGAATATTGTATAATATAAAAAAAGCTAATTGAAAATGTTTGCTGGGAAAATATATATTTTTGCTTACCTTTAATTAATAATGATTTTATTAGGAATTTTTATTTATGAAAGAAAATAATGTAATGTTATGCTAATATAGTTAGGTAACTGTAGTAACTTAAGTAACAATAATTATATAATATATTTTAATATCATTGATATGTAAAAATATAACTTAATATTTGTTACGAAATATATTTCCTAAATAAGATATTAAATTATAAAATTGTACACATATATAATTTCACAGTATTTTCTGTTATTCTATTGTTAATATTATTTCAACTATTATAGTAATGTAATTACATCGTTTACATTGTTAAATCTTAGGCCACACTTGAAAATTGACGTGCGAATATGAAAATATTCACAAATAATCGCATTTTTTGTATAGAACAAACATTATATATTCGCAAATACGCATGTTTTCGAGCAAATATCTGCACGCATAAGTATGGCCTTAGCTTTATGACTAACTTATACTACTAACTATTGTGAAGTTTAACACAACATCTGTAAAGTTACACAAATAATCCGCGTAAATGCGGCTTAACAATGCAATTTTATGTAATAGTACATATAATTATCAAATTTATAGTGATATTGTATCATTTTCTAACCATGAAAATTCCAGATTTGAATGTGAGTTAATCTCGAATGACATAAGTATATAACTCCTAGAGCCTGTAAATATATATATATATATATATATATATATATATATATGTTATGTATTGTGGTTTGAGTAATTGTGGGTATAAATAAATGTGTATCATTATGTATAGGTAGGCGCTCGCTGTAATGATTAAGCTAAGGTATAATTGTGGGGTATGAATGGTATGAATTATTATATTGAGTTATAGTTATAGTATGTTATATAATTCCGATGGAGATAGGAGTAACACTATGAACAGCTCTACACCAATTAATGGAACCTTTGTAATTGTATTACCGAATAATATTTGAATATTAATTGTATAGACACGCCCCTAAAAAGATGGTGGGCGTGTCTAGCATACATGTATCGTGGCGAACGTGTCAACTGTAAATATACTTTGAATAAAGATAACTGTAACTTATTAAATATTGTCTTGTAATTTACTAAATAACGTAGAATAGAATCGGGTATAACGTAGAATAAAAAATTGCTCTACACAACATAAATATATATATATATATTGTTATTTAATTATTTCTTATTTGTATTTTTATTATAATTTATATTTAGTGGAGTCATTTCATCCCATCCAGAAAATTATATAAGCAGCAGTATCAGTATCAGTAGCAACAGCAGTAGTCAGGTAGTAGTAGTAATAGTGGTAGTAGTAGTAGTAGTAGTAGTAACGGTAGTAGTAGTAGTAGTAGTAGTAGTAGTAGTAGTAGTAGTAGTAGTAGTAGTAGTAGTAGTAGTAGTAGTAGTAGTAGTAGTAGTAGTAGTAGTAGTAGTAGTAGTAGTAGTAGTAGTAGTAGTAGTAGTAGTAGTAGTAGTAGTAGTAGTAGTAGTAGTAGTAGTAGTAGTAGTAGTAGTAGTAGTAGTAGTAGTAGTAGTAGTAGTAGTAGTAGTAGTAGTAGTAGTAGTAGTAGTAGTAGTAGTAGTAGTAGTAGTAGTAGTAGTAACGGTAGTAGTAGTAACGGTAGTAGTAACCGTGAACTTGATGGTATCACTGATTAAAGTGTCGAGGATGAAGTACTGTCTTCTGTAATCTCTAAGTCCTTCATCTTCTTGGAAATGTCTGTGGACAGGGGGGCGTGGCATAATTAATGATTGACACATGTGTTGTTTACAGTGATAGGCTTTCTATATTAAACATGGAGACTGTAGTGTTCTTAGAAAACATCTACATGGTATTCATAGATAGTAAAAACTCTATATGATGGCCATATACATTAGATCTATTGTCTATAATAGGATTCATAAAAGGTTGTAGTGTTTTTAGATGAAGAACATTATTTTATTGATTTTTATTACTTCTTTTTCTTACAATTTGTTTCAATAAAAATAAATTATATAATGAAATGTGTTAATGAGGTTATAAAACTTCTAATAATGGAAGCATTGTTTTGTAATATAATTTTATATATTTTAATATTATTAAGTTATTTTTAGCCTTATAATACAATAGGTTTAGTTAACTTATAGTATAATGGGATAATAAATTAAATAATTATATATATTAACATTGTTATATATGCATATGATACGTAATACAACTAAATACCCTTTATATATACCCTAAATACTATTAGAGTATCTACTATCTATATCAGGGGCCTAAATTAGGCTTGTCGGAATGATCATACATGAATACTGTTGTAGGGTTCGAAGGGAACACCAACCAGCATGAAGAGATACAACTTATACTTATACACAACTTTTACTTTAGATATGATATATTTCAAGTTAACTAAAATGATATTATATAAAACTAACCATAATATATATACATGTATATAATTATAAATAAAGTATAATTTGTGATCATAAATTATTTCTAGTAAAAATAAATTAATCTAAATTTCAGATATTTAGAAAAGATAATGCCTCAATAAAAACACGTCATTCCACCTATAACTCGAGGCGCTATCCCATGAAACTTGAAGAGGCTCGATGTCGATTACATATCACAAATAGGTCATTCAGATTCGATGTGGAACAAGCTACCTCTGGCGATAAGAAGTTCTCCGGCTATCTCAATATCCCAGAAAAGACTGAAGAAACATCTTTTATTATAATGTCATTGTTAACATTAGTTGATTACACTTTAGAGAATTGTTGCTACAATTATTTAAGTGTATAAATAAACTTTATTATTATTATTATTATTATTATTATTATAATAGTTAACTTTTAAATGGGATATACAAAATTAATTTATATAACTCACATAGTTTAAAAATATTAACTATAGATAAACTTTGCTTTAAACTATATTATTATATACTTACATTTTAATATTACATAATTTTAATTACACAAATATACAAATTCAATATAATGTTAATATTTATATATGTAACTTAATATCATCCAAGGCTTATAAATATATACACACATGTGAAATAAATAAGGTTACATTATAATTTAGTTTTAATTCATAATTAAAATTCAGTGACTATTGAATGAATATAAACAATCACTAGGTATAAGACAATAGTTTATTAATTGCAATAGAATAGATTAGAGTAGATATATAAGATGTGTCTTCTTAAAAGCTGTAATAGATTCTTAGGTAAACACTGACACTCTAAGTCGATGAGGCGCGACCACACTTCAGTCAACCACTATTTGCTAATAATAGTATAGGTTATCATTGATAGATCAAACATGTTAATAGATGTTTGCAAATATTCTCAAATGTGGTGATTTGACAAAATATTCGTGAATATGGCCTCAGTTTAAAGATATACCCCATGTCCTGATGGGGTAATAGTGGCTAACATTTTAAATATTTACTATATATAATATACTATATTTTATAAATATAGAAATACCAAAAATCACTAAATTAAATCAAGGACAGGAGTCAGCTAAACAATTATTAACAATATTTTATTTTATGGTCGAATGATTTCATCCTATTGCATTATGGATAGAGAGTACACATCTTACTAACACAACTGAATATTAATATCTAGTGTCTTTGTCATACGATCATTGCACATCAAGCAGCTGATAAGTATATATTTAGGAGTAAAAATACAGAATTTAGGGGCAACAAAAGTTAGCATAGTTAGAAGTTAGTCTATGTCCTGTCCTTGATTAAATAGAGTGGGGTCAAATATCAGCATCACTTTATGAAGCATTGTAAATGCACACGCTATAAATATAAATGCATGCATTATAGTATATTCATAATTCTATTGATCTATTAATATTGATCTTTACTAGCTTAAATATAAACATATATGTGAGCATTTGTATACACTTATATACACTTATATATATACACTTATATATACACTTATATATACACTTATATATATCAATAATGGATACTACTAATTGTTTTAGTATACCCACTAGGTTGAGTTTACTTAGCAGAAGCTTATATTTATATATGTAGAGTACACAATGTATGTTATACATTGTTGTACACTAAGATATATTGAGATATATTAATATATATATATATTGAGATATTTTTAGGTACACATTCATTCTGCCATACTGATTTAATTAATGTGTAATGATTAATTAGGTTTATATGTAGCGGAGAGAGGGATAGAGGCAGGAATGGATGGGGGCAGGGAGGGATGGGAGGAGGGAGGTATGGAAAGAGGGAAATATCACCTTAATGATAGACTTGAGTATGTGTGTGCGCGTGTGCGCGCGCGTGTGTGTGTGTGTGTATAATAGGACCAGCAAAACTAGTGGTTACACAACCGAATAATTCGCTAATTGTCCAATAACATATTGTTGCAATTAGAATGGCTGTAGAATGAGTGTACAGGGAAAGTAGAGCTTGTAATGAGGGGATGCTGGCATACAAGTAAATCATACTGCACTGGCATACATGTTAATGCATCGCTAGGGGTACAGAAGATATAGCTGCACACACACACACACACACACACACACACACACACACACACATACACACATACGCACACACACACACACACATACATACACACATACACACATACGCACACACACACATACATATGCATGTTCGATATCCTTCAGTGCACCTATGGGAGATCTATATAACTAAGTTTAGCCCTTATAGTATAGCCTAAGGAGTGGGTTCTTTAAGGGTAAAGGGGTCAATGATGGTACACAATATGTACCATGGTCCGGATATTAGTGTAAGGGTGGTAGACAGATACTGGTACACTTGTGATGTGTAATCTACTTGTTAGAACAATAGAACAGCCATTAGCAGGTGCAGGTGCATAGTGGTATGGTGTAATACAGGCATGTCTATTTGTCCAGGTTTTTATGAACAACTATATTTACAAATCTTTTACTCCCTGCAAAGTATGAATTGCGTACCTGTATATATATATATATATATATATAGTTCTATACATTAATTATTATGTGATTTATAAATTAACCGAGATTTTAATCTTGCTGGTAGCATGTTGAATTGAGCACTATATCATATAGTATATATATAACATGAATACATTGTATACAGGTATATATATAGTGTATACCAGGATATTGGTAGATAGCGACAATGGGCACTATTAGTACGAGTGACAGATGACAGGTGACAGGTGACATAATGATGATGATGATACCTACTTTATGAATAGTTGAACTGTTTTCAGGGCATCTTGGTAACTCTTGCCCCCGACTTCTTGGCAATGTATGGCGATTAGATCAGGCTCCGACTTGTTCACTCTCTGCAAGTGTGCGAGAGAGAAAGAGATAAGAGAGGTGTGCATGTGTGTGGGTGTGTGTTAGGGGAGGAGCTAGTTTAGATATGGGGGTGTAGCGGTGTGGTGTGGTGTGATGTGGTTGACTGTTTTCACAGTGTATTGATATATTTAAAATTAAAACCTCAACTAGAATTTGTTATCAGAATTTGTTATCAGAGACTGTTATCAATGTAAGTTTACAATTTCACCATTACATATTTATGTGAATATATATATACATATATATACTTATTTATTGAATCACATATAATAATAGAGGATACATATATATATATATTATATGTGTGTGTATTTATGTATAATCTATAAATGTAATAGATAAAAGTTAGTATAGTACAGTACACAAACATGCATATGTAGGTAAATAACCACTGGCCTGGTATCTCTTTACCAGTGGTCAATAGTGGTCAAGAGTGGTCAATAGTGGTCAATAGTGGTCAATAGTGGTCAATAGTGGTCAATAGTGGTCAACAGTGGTCAATAGTGGTCAATAGTGGTCAATAGTGGTCAGTAGTGGTCAGTAGTGGTAGTAGTGGTAATAGTGGTCAATAGTGGTCAATAGTGGTCAATAGTGGTAAATAGTGGTCAATAGTGGTCAATAGTGGTCAATAGTGGTCAATAGTGGTAAATAGTGGTCAATAGTGGTCAATAGTGGTAAATAGTGGTCAATAGTGGTCAATAGTGGTCAATAGTGGTAAATAGTGGTCAATAGTGGTCAATAGTGGTAAATAGTGGTCAATAGTGGTCAATAGTGGTCAATAGTGGTCAATAGTGGTCAATAGTGGTCAATAGTGGTCAATAGTGGTCAATAGTGGTCAATAGTGGTCAGTAGTGGTAGTAGTGGTAATAGTGGTCAATAGTGGTCAATAGTGGTCAATAGTTGTCAATAGTGGTCAGTAGTGGTCAATAGTGGTCAATAGTGGTCAATAGTGGTCAATAGTGGTCAATAGTGGTCAATAGTGGTCAGTAGTGGTAATAATAACAACATAACAATACTTAATGCTTTATGCTCAATTGTTATTGCTTCATCACATGTTATTACAATGTATTAATAGCTCTGTTGTTGTTGTTGTGGTGGTGGTGGTGGTTTATAATACACTAACGCATTAATGCGTATAGAATGTATATGTATATGGGTGTTGGGTAACAGTACCGCTACTGTGTGAATAAACCACGTGACAGAAGAGCCAACAGTATAGTAAGTCCACACCCCTGCCACATGTATAGATAGTTGTGTAGGCTATATGTTTATCGTACGAACAGCGAAGTTATAGGACATGACATAATACAGTGAAGGACATCGCCTACTGATACAATCGTTAATTACCGATGATGTAATAATGATAATGACGCGATAAATACGGGACACACGGCCACTATTACGTCATAGTGTGTACATCATACGACGTATTACGTAATTAGCTCGCGAGATGATGACGACGATGATGACTAATACCCATTAGCGGGGGACAGCGGAGAGTGAAGGACATAGATGTTCTCGTTAATAAGATGTCAGCCTCCTCATCCATCTCCATCTCCTCGTCATACACATACGTCATACCACTCCTCCTCCCCCTCCTCCCCCTAGTATCGCTCTACTGATAATATGGTATCAGTGATATAATACAGTATAGGATACCGATAGTTTATAAACTCTATATCACTAGTGTATACTAGTGATATATTAATGATGCCGAACCGATTAGAGATTATTGCCCAAAAAACCGAAATGGTGCTTTTTTAAGTTCATGTATAATTATCATTTGTATATGTTTATCCATACACTCTTAACTTTTCCTATAACCTATGGAAATAGACTTCACATACTCCCTTGCGATATACAATATACATATTATGTAATACAGTAATGAACTCGGTCAACACATAGTAACAATTGAGACTACAGCAATGCTATAGGTGTTGAGACTGGGATGAGTGAAGTGATTACTTTAGATGAACAACATCATTATTTACATCACTAGTATGTGCTACTGGGCTAAAGAGCTGATAAGATGATACCGAGGGTAAGATGATACCGAGGGTAATCTGATAAAGAGGGTAAGCTGGTAAAGAGGGTAAGCTGATAAATAGGGTAAGATGATACCGAGGGTAAGATGATACCGAGGGTTATCTGATAAAGAGGGTAAGCTGGTAAAGAGGGTAAGCTGGTAACGAGGGTAAGCTGGTAGCGAGGGTAAGAGGGTGACACTATGGGTGACTATGACATAATCAGTTGGTGACCGCTAATTAGCACCACACAGTGCGGCCACCTCCAACACCACAATGTTGACATAGACTTGACCACTGGTCATTGTTTACATAGACCTCCACGGCCTGTTATGATAGTAACGCCATTTAGAAAGTGGTATACTATTACGTATGACTATATATGCATGAGTATACGCACATACGCGCACACACATACGCACGCACATACGTAGGCATATGTAGGAGCACATACGCAATCCATATTACGCAAGCCCTATGAGGTAGACCCTATGACGTATGTCCTATAACGTAGACCCTATTACGTAGGTCCTACGACGTAGGTTCTATGAGGTAGACCCTATTACGTAGGACCTATTACGCTAGCCCTATGGCGTAGGACATATTACGCCAGCCCTATTAAGCCCTATGACGTACTCGAGCTTAGAGGCTTAACTTAGGCAGGCAGGCAGGCAGGCAGGCAGACGAGAGGCCAGACGAGAGGCCACCTCACGTCAACTTCACAACGAGGTTGAGTGGGTGCTGTTCATTCCAGAATATTCCATAGTGTACACTATGCATTAGGTAATGTATAGTTAGAATGTTCGTATTATTATATAATCATATGTGTGTGTATGTGTGTGTATGAGTGTGTGTGTGTGTGTATGTGTGTGCGTATGTGTGTGTGTGTGCTACTTTTGTGAATTATCAGTATAAAAGTAGTTTATAATAAATACATCTACGTTCTTATATCGCATATTGTGGTTATTACATGCACATTCATTAATATCATACTAAATTCTATACCATTATTGACTATAATAGCTACATTAGCTATTGTCTAACATAACACAAGTAAGTTGTACTGTGGACTCTCTGTCTCTGTATCTTTGATAAAGAGGACATTTGAAGGACAAAACAACTATATCACTTCTAGAAACTAATCAATACATTGACATCACCTTCACTAACAATATTGGTAGATAATCTCCATTGATTCACATATTGACTATCAGTAAAGTATGCTTTATATTAAGTACATGCAAACCCCTAGACATACACACAGGCATACACATTTGCATAAACATCGGCATACATATTGGTTTATAGTATAAACTTTATACATATTATATAATTAATTATTCTTTATTTTTTTATATTATTTAATTTTCATACAATATGTTACATGAAACATATATATATATATATATATATATATATATATATATATAATAGTTCCAGGGTTGATTCTGTATTTCAATTTGATATTTGGTTTTTTGAAAAACTAAATTACTTTTTGATTACACATATGAAAATAGTATTCATTATGTAGATTGATAGATAGGTAAATAGTTTATTGAATTACTATGTGTGAGAATTAATGCTAAAGAGTACATGCGACACAACACGAAACAACATATAACAAGGACAAATGCAGATATAATGAATTCCAATAATTATGAAGGACAAACACAGTATAACTTAGCATATTGTAGTTGTTAAGGGTGTATCCCACTACCAGTATTTCCTGAATTAATGTCCGGAAATGTTTGCTAGAAAGTGATTTTCTAGCAAGTTGTAGTGGGATACCCCCTTTAAAGTTACTATATTTCCGGCAAGTTGCGGAAAGTAAAGGGGTATCCCACAACAATTGTAGTTAATTTGCTAGAAACTCACTTTCTAGCAAACATTTCCGGACATTATTTCCGTAAATACTGGTAGTGAGATAGACCCTTAACAACAACAATAGAAAATATTGCAGCAAGTAAATTGTGGAAAGACCATGATATATTGACAATGAAGTATTTTCTGTTATAAAAGGAAGCTAAAGGTAGAACAGCGTCAAGTTATGGTGTTGAACCTATTTCTTTATAATTTGTCTTAGTTCAATCTAGGCCAAGTAATGAAACGTCTGGAAAGCTGGTTTTTTATTTAAACACTTAAATCAGAAATAATATATATTATTATATTTGTGTACACTATTATTTCTTTAATATTTGTCAACGTAGACGTTTTATAATTTATAAATATAATAAATATGAGTTATTCTTTATATAAAAACATATTTCTACATATGTGAAATCATAAAAAGGGAAAAAACCCAATAAACAGAAAAAACCAATATACAGGTTTTGTCGAAAAAACCCGATAAAACCATAAAAACTGCCTGGTTTTAATGTATTTTTAGTACCTCTTCTATCTGAATGATAACATTAAAGTTAATATAGAAATTCTTAGCCTACTATAATCTCTGGGTTAATGGTAAGCTAATTTATGTTTTTATTATACATAAATCTCTTACTTTATTACTGTTAATATAAAATGCTGATGTTATGTTATTAATAGTTATTATCTCCATATATGGTGTGTTTAGTATCTCTAAATAGTGAATATAATCGTGTACTTGCTTTTTGTACTGCTTTTAGTCATTCTAACTACTTACAGTCATTTCTAATAAGTTCAGTCATTTCTAATCACTCAGAGTTATTTATAACTGCTTTCAGTGATTCCAAACTGATTTCAATAATTTCTAACAGCTTTCAATTCAACATAGAGAATGTATTGATGTAGCACTGTTACAAATTGTTACAGATTATATTGTATGTGAGTGAGTAGGGGCGTCACAGGGTGATTAAAAGTGGGGGGATATTAGATATTATATCCCCCCTCTTTTATGACGCCCCTATGTGTGAGATACATTCCAAGAGAACAATGACTGATGCTGTTGTAAAGGACACATCTGATATAATATTGTCTACAATGAACCTCATAGTTTATCACACCCACTCAAGAAATAACAATGAATTATAATTTAGATTTAGTTACAATTCGAATATATAAACTCTATAAATATATATGCATAGCAACAATTAAACTCATAATACAATATCATATACACACACAAGCATACACCAACGCAGGCAAATTCTAGTTTAAATGCTATCTTTCAGATTCGCCCTTGCACATACATGACCCCTTCTGTAACCCATGACTATTACTGTTGGAGATTGTCAGGCATCTCAACTCTCTGTACACTAGTGCTGTATAGTCCTTCTCTGTTAACTAATTCCACACATATCTACCAGACAAAAACTATCATTAGTTACTTGTTGAACTCATTCCCCAGTTGTTCGTCTTCAGTATCATTAACTCAGTATAGTTCACATGCATTCCTCTACTACATGTACCTGTGAACTATCTTAATGTACCAGTAAACGATAACTATGTCTCTTCGCTTCTTTCTGTACTTATATTACTCAATTTTAAAACTCTTTTCCTATTTAAACTTCTCTGCTTAACTCATCAATTAAAACATACTCACCAACACATTTAATTATATAATCTTTCACACAAATTCATCCTATATATCCTGTCTTAGGTATTCAGATGTTGCTAGATGCAATACCTTAATAAACAAGATCTACAACCTTAACTATAAATTATAGTCTATAATACAAATATATTTGAAGTCTATTTGTTTACAAATGTTTACAATGTAAATGTATTTCTCATATTATTATATACTACCTAATGTTATATTGTATTTCATTATGTATAATTTAATTTAATTTATTTTAAAGACTCTTTGTGCAATCAAGAGTCTAAAGTAAAAAAAAAAATAATATAACTGAACATAAACGAAAATAAGTGTAATAATGTTCTAGTATATTCTAGTATACAGTAGAGATAGTCATATCTATATTACAGTGTTTAAAGACACTATTACAATTACAAAAACATACACAGATACAATCATAGATAAAAGGTCAGACTATGTGTACATGGTTGCTATAGTAACCTCTGTAATAGATTGCATCCATGTGGCCAGCAGATCCGTGGGCTGTAAAATAAAGGGCCGCGAGTTAATTAAGCAGATCACGCGACCGTCATATAATAGGAGAGAATGGGATATATAGAGAGCGAATAATAGAGATGGATAGGACAGATGATAAATATAATAGCATGAAATACAGTGTGCACATTATTATAAGCACGCAGGGGTACTAGCATATTGTATGTATGTATGTATGTAAATGTGTGTGTGTGTATACACTACGAATCTTATAGACCCGCGTAGACCTGCCTACATATATTGCTCATCTCTCCGCAAGTACAGTGTACCTCAGCATACAGGGCACTACCAGCAATCATAGTAGTCTACTACTACTACTACTACTACTGCTGCTGCTGCTGCTGCTGCTGCTGCTGCTATGATTATTGCTGTTTCGGACGATTTATTTAAACATAATTACTCTATATAGAGTAAATATATTAGTAGTATTAGGCAGGAAAGAAGTAAGTTGCTTAGAACAACTCTTTCGAATGTTTTAGAAGGTATAGTGAGATCATTGCTCTGGTACAAAGAGTCATTATTCTAATGAAATAGATAGACATACATGATTCATACACACACACACACACACACCGCTGCTTTCACAGATTGGCTTCATCAGTGGTTTCACTACTGAGATCAGAACTGAGAAGATAACCGACTATAGCTCAGAGCCCGTTGTAGACATTCGCAACACCATTAGTTAGCACTACCTGACCTCTACCTGACCTCTACCACCTGACTACTACCTGACTACTACCTGACTACTACCTGACTACTACCTGACTACTACCTGACTACTACCTGACTACTACCTGACTACTACCTGACTACTACCTGACTACTACCTGACTACTACCTGACTACTACCTGACTACTACCTGACTACTACCTGACTACTACCTGACTACTACCTGACTACTACCTGACTACTACCTGACTACTACCTGACTACTACCTGACTACTACCTGACTACTACCTGACTACTACCTGACTACTACCTGACTACTACCTGACTACTACCTGACTACTACCTGACTACTACCTGACTACTACCTGACTACTACCTGACTACTACCTGACTACTACCTGACTACTACCTGACTACTACCTGACTACTACCTGACTACTACCTGACTACTACCTGACTACTACCTGACTACTACCTGACTACTACCTGACTACTACCTGACTACTACCTGACTACTACCTGACTACTACCTGACTACTACCTGACTACTACCTGACTACTACCTGACTACTACCTGACTACTACCTGACTACTACCTGACTACTACCTGACTACTACCTGACTACTACCTGACTACTACCTGACTACTACCTGACTACTACCTGACTACTACCTGACTACTACCTGACTACTACCTGACTACTACCTGACTACTACCTGACTACTACCTGACTACTACCTGACTACTACCTGACTACTACCTGACTACTACCTGACTACTACCTGACTACTACCTGACTACTACCTGACTACTACCTGACTACTACCTGACTACTACCTGACTACTACCTGACTACTACCTGACTACTACCTGACTACTACCTGACTACTACCTGACTACTACCTGACTACTACCTGACTACTACCTGACTACTACCTGACTACTACCTGACTACTACCTGACTACTACCTGACTACTACCTGACTACTACCTGACTACTACCTGACTACTACCTGACTACTACCTGACTACTACCTGACTACTACCTGACTACTACCTGACTACTACCTGACTACTACCTGACTACTACCTGACTACTACCTGACTACTACCTGACTACTACCTGACTACTACCTGACTACTACCTGACTACTACCTGACTACTACCTGACTACTACCTGACTACTACCTGACTACTACCTGACTACTACCTGACTACTACCTGACTACTACCTGACTACTACCTGACTACTACCTGACTACTACCTGACTACTACCTGACTACTACCTGACTACTACCTGACTACTACCTGACTACTACCTGACTACTACCTGACTACTACCTGACTACTACCTGACTACTACCTGACTACTACCTGACTACTACCTGACTACTACCTGACTACTACCTGACTACTACCTGACTACTACCTGACTACTACCTGACTACTACCTGACTACTACCTGACTACTACCTGACTACTACCTGACTACTACCTGACTACTACCTGACTACTACCTGACTACTACCTGACTACTACCTGACTACTACCTGACTACTACCTGACTACTACCTGACTACTACCTGACTACTACCTGACTACTACCTGACTACCTGACTACTACCTGACTACCTGACTACCTGACTACTACTACTACTACTACTACTACTACTACTACTACTACTACTACTACTACTACTACTACTACTACTACTACTACTACTACTACTACTACTACTACTACTACTACTACTACTACTACTACTACTACTACTACTACTACTACTACTACTACTACTACTACTACTACTACTACTACTACTACTACTACTACTACTACTACTACTACTACTACTACTACTACTACTACTACTACTACTACTACTACTACTACTACTACTACTACTACTACTACTACTACTACTACTACTACTACTACTACTACTACTACTACTACTACTACTACTACTACTACTACTACTACTACTACTACTACTACTACTACTACTACTACTACTACTACTACTACTACTACTACTACTACTACTACTACTACTACTACTACTACTACTACTACTACTACTACTACTACTACTACTACTACTACTACTACTACTACTACTACTACTACTACTACTACTACTACTACTACTACTACTACTACTACTACTACTACTACTACTACTACTACTACTACTACTACTACTACTACTACTACTACTACTACTACTACTACTACTACTACTACTACTACTACTACTACTACTACTACTACTACTACTACTACTACTACTACTACTACTACTACTACTACTACTACTACTACTACTACTACTACTACTACTACTACTACTACTACTACTACTACTACTACTACTACTACTACTACTACTACTACTACTACTACTACTACTACTACTACTACTACTACTACTACTACTACTACTACTACTACTACTACTACTACTACTACTACTACTACTACTACTACTACTACTACTACTACTACTACTACTACTACTACTACTACTACTACTACTACTACTACTACTACTACTACTACTACTACTACTACTACTACTACTACTACTACTACTACTACTACTACTACTACTACTACTACTACTACTACTACTACTACTACTACTACTACTACTACTACTACTACTACTACTACTACTACTACTACTACTACTACTACTACTACTACTACTACTACTACTACTACTACTACTACTACTACTACTACTACTGATGACGTAGGTATTCTATCATTAGCACACAGTATTATATTACTATTATAATAATAGACGGCCGTTACTTAACCCGCTGTAATCCATTATAATCCGTTGTATTCTATTGTATTCTATTGTGTTCTATTGTGTTGCGGTATGTTCTAGTGTATTCTATTGTGTTATATAAGTGATGCAGTGGTGGTAGCGATGCTGAACGAATGGATTATACAATAACGCAGCATGTGAAGTAGGATGCTAATGACGCGATGTGAAGTGAAGCGTGACGCGATGCTTGAAGTGATGCGTGCCTAGTTATACTAATGCGCATCACGAGCGCGTGTACACACATAGCATTAGGGGCATGTGTATCAACAGCTAGTGTATTGTACGAGCGGTATTGTAATGCAGGTACTGCGCGCATACGTCATAGATCCGCTATAGGGTAGCAGCAGCATGATGAATCATGTAGGTACGGCATCACGTATGCGTCATAGGTCAACAGAGTAGCCAGATGAATCATCACTGATGACGAATACATGGCGATATTGCGATGCTTGCATGCCATTAGTGGCGCAGGAACGATTTTTTCATTGGGGGGGTCAGCTGTCTAAAGTTCTCTTTTTTTCCATTTTAGAACGTTATTTTAGAATATAAATAATTTAATAATTATCCTAAACCCCTAGTGAATAGAATTTTTAATAAATCAAAGATTCTAATTTATTTTTTTAAATAAAATACGTTTTAAATATTACAATAAAGGCTTGAAAGCTTTATT
The DNA here is from genome assembly GCA_964019155.1 of Osedax fenrisi. Classification (NCBI taxonomy): domain Eukaryota; kingdom Metazoa; phylum Annelida; class Polychaeta; order Sabellida; family Siboglinidae; genus Osedax; species Osedax fenrisi. The sequence goes on from OZ025239.1 coordinate 2,970,107, forward strand.
ATACTCCATATTAATTGTAAATCCTTTGTTATAAGTTACTACACCCTTAGATGTATGTGTATACATATTTTGAAAATATTATTTTCTAATAAAAATGTTATATATATGTATATAATAAATATTTAAATTTTTTATTAAAATTTTATTTAATTTTTTGTCAATATTATTGAGGGGGTTCAACCCCCCCATCCAAATTATTGGGGGGGTCCGAACCCCCCCGACCCCCCCTATTGCTGCGCCACTACCATGATGCCATACGGAGGTATCACGTGAAACATCACGTGATTACCACATCACACGCACGTGACTTCCACATCACTAGCATCGCTTATGTAATAATGCATGCAACATCACCAGCAGCATCGTACACGTGATATTTGATATCTATAAATAGACATATGCCTCGGCCCAGGGTCGAACCGGCGACTCTCGGCTCAGTCTACGCAGGGATATCGGATAACATACGATGGTGGCGAGGACATGGCCCTCGTGACCCGAGCTATATCTCGACCGTCGCTGAACATATGACGTCATACCTACATTACGTAACATCACCACCGCCACGATGATGTGGTCATCATCGGCTACAGTTATGATTAACCCACGTACACACACGTGATGCTATAATAGTAGGTCACGTGGAAGTCACGCGTGATACTAGAACGCAGTCACGTGACCTATGTATAACGCGTACACCGATATAAACATCACGTGACATCGAGTATCTACAACAACTGACAACCGATTACGTAATGTGTACGATAGTCACGTGAGACGAGACACCAGCAAATAACGCTAACTCATTTCATATACATATATACTAATGATAATGATAAATATGGTGATGGTGGTGGTTACGATGATGATGATAATAATGATACAATTCGTCAGTTATATATATATATATATATTAAAACGGCAACATGTTAATTCATATGAATAACGTGTGTATCCCCCCGAAACCACGTGTTGCGACGCGATAAGGGGTCACGTGTGAACGCTGGCGTTACGTAATAAGCTCAGAGATCACGTGACGAGTGTGTGTGTGTGTGTGTGTGCCTGTCGCATAACGCACAGTGCGTCTCCACATGCCTTATTGGTTAGTATTCCTATATGGCTACATTATCAGTGTGTAACATTCATAGTTGTACCTTATAGGGTGTATCTCTACGGACAACACGATTACCTTAGCAAGTGAACACGTTGTACCCTAGTGGTCAACGGTGTGTGTATACTGAAGCCATAGTGTCCGCAATACCACAGTGGCTAGGGGGCGGGTCGATACTTGATAAGGGGAGGGGGTAACTAGTACTACCCTCTATGCAGCACGCATGCGCTCTGATTGCCAGTCATAGGTCCCAAGTGGTTATACTAAATTATATTACTATACCACGAGAGATATCTGATATTATATGGTACATTACAGTGTAATCAACTAGCAGTTAGAGCTAACTACCGATAAGATTGGGGTGATACTATCACTGGTAGTTATCCTACATACTACAGACTGCTAGTGTGTATTGTATGTACTATGGCGGTACACTGCGATATAGGGCAAGAGCTGACCCCCCCCCCCCCCGACGCCACAAGTCATACGTATACTTGGGTTCTCTACGTAGCAAGGGGACTCCTCGTTTGTGTATACGTGATATACTGATGATGCCGAGATTTTGATGCCGAACCGAGGGTAGGGAGGGGGTATGGATGGGGGTGGGGAGTAGGAGGATGAGATAATACATATTGTAAGTAATGAATATATTCATGATGAATTGTACCACGTGATTACATGACGTAATGAATGATATCACGTGATTGTGGTGATTGCGACGATTGTTTGTAAACTATAGCTACAATCAGCGGCTATTGTTTGCTAGTTGAGAGAGAGGTGTGTGCGCGTGTGTGGTCCTACGTCTGATAGAGACGCACGCACACGCGCACACATAAGCGTGGCTGAAGAGATAACATCGGTAACGGCGGCCAGGGAGTGCAGGTTTGCGATGCGAGCTGGTATGTTAGTGGTACAGTGGTAGAGCTAGTCAGGGACCCATACTGTGGGTGTGGGACCCATACTGTGGGTGTGGGACCCATACTGTGTGGGTACGTACGAATGCCAGCACATGCACACGCGTAATTGTGGTATACGATATAGGCATCTATAAATAGATTTCTATATCTAGACCGCGATGTCGTTACTACTAGAACTGAGGTAAGCGGTAATCAACAACAACATCTATGACTCATGGCATTACGGTATCAACAGCGGAAGTAGTGTGTGTGTGTGTGTGTAATGGGCACACACGATACGCATATATCTCAGTGCATCCAGTGCCCGGCAGGCGATGAGTCATAAGAAGAAGATGAAGAGGCTGCGGCGGGTGAGGAGGAGGAACGATCGTAAACAACAGTGTATCCATCTAGATCGCTGGCTCGTTATAAATCTATATTAGGTGCGTTTTCTTAATATAGGTGGCGATAGTAGTGCCCGTCGACGCGCGCCAATCTATTTTTAGATACGCGGACGGAGAGAGAGAGATCGAGCGGCTAGGCTAGGGGGGATTCAATTATTAATGTGGTAGCTGACATCGATGTTGTGTGTGTGGGCATTCCTTACTAGGCCAGGCTATAGCCTAGGCTAGGCCAGGCTAGGCTAGGCTAGGCTAGGTTAGGCTACCAGTATGACCATCACGACCACCATGCTTTTGTGTACGGTCATTAAATGTAACAGTAGTCGCTTTGTAATTATAGATAACATCTATATCGCGTATATACGTGTGTGTGTGTGTGTGTGTGTGTGTGTGTGTGTGTGTGTGTATGTGTGTGTGTGTGTGTGTGTGTGTGTGTGTGTGTATGGATAATTACTTACTATTTAAAAGCAAGGATTAAATATTAAATTGTTGCAAATTAAACCCAGGCGGCATGCGTGAACATTAAAGTGTATGTTTATTGTTGTGTCAATATCGGTCAGTGTTACCTACAATCCTAGAATATAATAATGATAATGATAATATTAATACTAATATTAATACTAATATTAATATTAATAATAATAATAATAATAACAATAATTAACATTTCTATGATTGTAAGATACAAAGTACTGTTTCATGTTTACAAACATTTTAATAATTACAAATAAATACCTGCCGCTATAGAAAAATGTGTTATTCCTATAGAAGTTATTCCTTTCATGTATATCACATTCACTTGAAGTACACATAAACCAGACCGCATCAGTGCACACCAACATATACTGGAACACACGCACACATACACACATATATATAGTTTTTATACAGTACATTAATAACATAGTAGATCTAATTGACATGATCCTTGACGGTTGTGATCATAGTAAAACATAAGCAGACCGTAGTAATACACTAGATGATAGGGCCTAAACTGTAGGGACTAGAGTTTAGTGACTAGGGGATATCAGCTATACACTACATTATAGGGGTAATACCCTAGATAATAGTGGTAAGATCATAGATACAAGGGCGACACCATAGAGGCTAGGGGCAAGACAATAGAGGCTAGGGGCAAGACCATAGAGGCTAGGGGCAAGACCATAGAGGCTATATGGGATTCTAAAGAAAATAGATAGTACATATATAGATATCATTTCGCAAAAACTCACTATTAATAATTAAAACATTGATTGATTGATAATTTATTTAAGCAAATATATAGTCGAAATATATAATCTAAACTATAAAGTATAAACATTTAGCTTGGTACAAATTAATAATATATATATATAGGTTAAACATATATACATTAAATATATCATATCGTACATGTTTTTACTTTTTTTTTAAAATATAATATTTTTATAAATGATTTTATATAAATAAAATAAGATAGTGAAATATACAATGGCAGTGGTAGTGTTAACAGTAAGGAAACACTGGCAATATGTATATCTTTATATAGCTGTAGCATTGTTCATCTGGTCAACATACATATAAATGTATAATAGATCTATAAATAATAAAAACTCCTAATGAAAGGAAACATTCCTACATTTGATTAAAGCCAGTTATATAACATATATTATTTTAATGTGAGTGTGTGTGTATATGTGTGGGGGTATGTGTATGTGTTTGTGTGGGTGGGTGGGTGTGGGTGTTTCAGTAGCAGTAGCAGCAGTAGTAGTAGTAGTAGTAGTAGTAGTAGTAGTAGTAGTAGCAGTAGCAGTAGCAGTAGTAGTAGTAGTAGCAGTAGCAGTAGCAGTAGCAGTAGCAGTAGCAGTAGCAGTAGTAGTAGTAGTAGTAGTAGCAGTAGCAGCAGCAGTAGCAGTAGTAGTAGTAGTAGTAGTAGCAGTAGCAGTAGCAGTAGCAGTAGCAGTAGCAGTAGCAGTAGTAGTAGTAGTAGCAGTAGCAGTAGCAGTAGCAGTAGCAGTAGCAGTAGCAGTAGTAGTAGCAGTAGCAGTAGCAGTAGCAGTAGCAGTGGCAGTGGCAGTGGCAGTGGCAGTGGCAGTGGCAGTGGTAGTGGTAGTGGTAGTGGTAGTGGTAGTGGTAGTGGTAGTGGCAGTGGCAGTGGCAGTGGCAGTGGCAGTGGCAGTGGCAGTGGCAGTGGCAGTGGCAGTGGCAGTGGCAGTGGCAGTGGCAGTGGCAGTGGCAGTAGCAGTAGCAGTAGCAGTAGCAGTAGCAGTAGCAGTAGCAGTAGCAGTAGCAGTAGCAGTAGCAGTAGCAGTAGCAGTAGCAGTAGCAGTAGCAGTAGCAGTAGCAGTAGCAGTAGCAGTAGCAATAGCAGTAGCAGTAGCAGTAGCAGTAGCAGTAGCAGTAGCAGTAGCAGTAGCAGTAGCAGTAGCAGTAGCAGTAGCAGTAGCAGTAGCAGTAGCAGTAGCAGTAGCAGTAGCAGTAGCAGTAGCAGTAGCAGTAGCAGTAGCAGTAGCAGTAGCAGTAGCAGTAGTAGTAGTAGTAGTAGTAGTAGTAGTAGCAGTAGCAGTAGCAGTAGCAGTAGCAGTAGCAGTAGCAGTAGCAGTAGTAGTAGTAGTAGTAGTAGTAGTAGTAGTAGTAGTAGTAGTAGTAGTAGTAAGCGGTCACTATGGTCAAGGTAAACAATGCCGAGGTGGTGTTGCCTATAAACAATACTTGTGAGTGTATTGACTATAGGCATATGTGATAAGAGATAACAGATATATACAATGTATTACATAGAGCGCTATAGTGAATCAAGCTTACACATGCATACACACACACACGCACACATACACGCACACACACACATACACACACACACACACACACACACACACACACATATATATATATAATTGCAGGTGTGAACTTGAGGAAAATACGACCGAATTAATTTGAAGACGGTTGAGATGTGTAAATTATGAAACAAGAAATCATGAAAATTATTATAATTTTAAACTAACTACTTATATTTTCTAATATCCTATATATATATGTATTATCAGGAGTTCTAATGTATAATGTAGGCGCAGGCGCAGAAAAAAGTGATAACACCGTATGTTTACCTATATTTATACATAAGAACACGATATAAGTGTGTGTGTGTGTGTGTGTGTGTACGTGTGTGTATGTGTGTGTATGTGTGTGTGTGTGTGTGGGTGTGTATCTTGGTAACACTGATAGTGGGTCAGCCAGTAGTATCACCTCGTAGGGCTGTAAACCGTTATTGCTTATACACTTGTACACTGTACAATATACAGTCAGTATACACTTGTACACTGTACAATATACAGTCAGTATACACTTGTACACTGTACAATATACAGTCAGTATACACTTGTACACTGTACAATATACAGTCAGTATACACTCGTACACTGTACAATATACAGTCAGTATACACTTGTACACTGTACAATATACAGTCAGTATACACTTGTACACTGTACAATATACAGGCAGTATACACTCGTACAGTGTACAATATACAGTCAGTATACACTTGTACACTGTACAATATACAGTCAGTACACACTTGTACACTGTACAATATACAGTCAGTATACACTTGTACACTGTACAATATACAGGCAGTATACACTTGTACACTGTACAATATACAGTGTACAATATACAGTCAGTACACTTGTATATCGTAACCCTCATCATACAGACTACTGTACCAGGGGGTTAAGGTATGATGAGGGTTACGTATGATGAGGGTTAAGGAGTAAGGGTTAAGGAGTAAGGGTTAAGGAGTATATGTGTAGATCATATGTATACATCATTATCATTAGATATGCTTCATCAATCTGTTGAACTATGTATAATGTATATAATATAGCCTTCTATAGTCAGTGTACACTTGTACACATTGAATGATACGTGTATTGTCACATTTAAAAATAGTGCACAATATGAAATATGGCAAGACACTTTTACACACGTTATGCCTGGTTTTAATAATAATACTAGTAGTGAAGTCCTCCTGTAGAACTTATAGAGGTTGGTGGAGGTATTGGTGGTAGTAGTAGTAGTAGTAGGTCAGCAAACACGTTCACTAAAGTAGGCGTTACTGACGCGTGACCGACGTCAGAGTGGGCGTGTCTTCAGGTGGAGTGGGCGTCACCACGTTACGTAACACTGACAGCGTCATACCAAGCAGCATAAGTAGCACTATAGTGCGCACACACATACTCACACACTCACACACAATACACCGTAAATAGGTGATATGATTTACGAGGTTGTCTTATTGTTTATATAGGATTAGTGCGTAATCTGTGTAAACATATATATCAAGTATGAAATATATATATATATATATATATATATATATATATATATATATATATATATACTATATGCAATATATATATATTATACGTGTGTATATGCGTGTGTATATGCCCGTTTAAATATAGATAATATGCGCATGCGTATTGCTGTGTGTATGCGTAGTACCTGGTAGTATGTATTTACATACGTCGTGTGTGTGTGTGTGTTTGTGTGTGTGTGCGTGTGCGTGTGTGTGTGCGTGTGGGTGTGTGTGTGCGATATCATACGCATCGTTTACAGTGTGGTGGATGTGTGTTCACGTGTATGCGCGTATATATATGTGTGTGTGTGTGGGTGTGGGTGTGTGAATATAGACGTATGTGAGCACTGTATATAGTATAATGTTTGGTTGGGTAATTGTTCATACATATAATAATATGGCGTTATAAATAAACTATGCCATTCTGCTGTACAATGTGGTATATATAACGTATGCAGATGGAGGAGGAGGAGGAGGAGGAGGAGGAGGAGGAGGAGGAGGAGGAGGAGGAGGAGGAGGAGGAGGAGGAGGAGGAGGAGGAGGAGGAGGAGGAGGAGGAGGAGGAGGAGGAGGAGGAGGAGGACCTACCTATTGTAGTAGTGCTATACCCTATAGCTCTAACGGGGGTTGTAACGACTTAACTACCTAGTGTTAGTATAGACTAGCGTGAGGTATACGTACACATACCACTAGTGATAACTCCGCTTGTGCCATAGTTCCTGCGAATCGGGGAGAGGCAATGATGGGGTGTATACCTATAGCAAGGCTATGTCCTTACCTATAGGGTGTATACCTATAGCAAGGCTATGTCCTTACATATAGTGTGTATACCTATAGCAAGGCTATGTCCTTACATATAGTGTGTATACCTATAGCAAGGCTATGTCCTTACATATAGTGTGTATACCTATATCAAGGATATGTCCTTATATATAGTGTGTATACCTATAGCAAGGATATGTCCTTACATATAGTGTGTATACCTATAGCAAGGCTATGTCCTTACCTAAAGTGTGTAAATCCATAATGTGAAGGAGGAAGGCGACACGCATTGATGCCTTCGGTTATATACAATTGAAATATGTGCATTTCTATATTTTGTTCATTATTCATATAACTTATATATGATAGATATAATACGCCTCCTAAATGTGCCTCGACGGGGAGTCGAACTCGCGACCTCTCGCTTGGAACGCTACTATAGTAGCTATTGAGCCGTGCAAGCGATACATATACTTCACTATATCGGTAGAGAACCTAATAGAATTGTTGCATTGAAAACTATTGTAATATACGTGTTGGCTTGCTTAGCTAGCGATCTATGTTAGTATGTCTCCATTAGTGTATATATTACCGAAGATAGGACAGAGATTTCACTTTCTATCCATTACCATGTTACCTTAATGCTACCTATACTTATCATTACTCTCTATCACTGATTGACTGACAGGTACACTACAGGTATATCTAGTGTATGTCTAAATATAGCCTATAGCCTATAGTATTCCTATGGGGCATCCTTCGAGTGTACTATAAGAGCAAGTGCAAGTTATCACTGCTAGTGTGCAGCGCCACCTACCTGACACTAAGCAAGGACATGGCTTGTGTGTGTCCTTACTACACCTATACGTAACTACAAGGTTATATACTGGTGTGTAGGGGCGTGGTCAACAACAACAACTCGGGTATACGGCTGAAACGCGGCGCTATAGCACTGCCTAGTGGAATCAACCAATCAAATCACGCGCCAGCTATTGCGTAATAAGTGACGTCACGCAATCAAGTCGATGATGTAATATCGCGATGTCGTTCAAGAGGCCGACGGGCGGGCGAGTGGGCAGATGGATTAATAAACATGTAAGCTATGCGGTATACCACCACCACCGGCACCACTACTGCCACCACTACTGCCACCACTGCCACCACCACCACCACGACAGTAATCGATAAGTCGATAGCGCAATTATACAATACGCAGTACGTGGTGGTGGTATAAAAGGCAAGCGCGCGCTCTAATGAAACATCAACATCAGTCCTCCTCCTCGTGTGTAGAAACAAAAGTGTCTTTGGACACATCGCATCTTATAGCTATTGAAATTCTAAGAATATATGTATACTTCAATTTTTTTATGAGTCATTTTTTACGACACGACATACTGTCATCTTTTTTGTAGTCATTTTTTACGATTTTTTACATGTTTTACACTGTACATTATACAGTTAAAATTCCAAGAAATTTCTAGGATTTTTTTTTTAATTCTATTTTTTATATTTTCTATTCCATTATTATAAAATAAAGAGTGTGTTAAAATTTGTAAACAAATTATTCATTACAAAGGTTTCAAATACTTATTTTTTTATAATTTATTTTTTATAATGCACAATTTGTATCTAACTACATGTTAAACTTCACGAGGCTGTCGTGTGACCTTAGATTAATAAAAATAAAAAAAAAATGGTGTGCTTCATTTTAATGGTATATTTATTAAGAAAAACATAGTCCAATGTTAATCTGTTACTTTTCCATGTTCTATGATCGCCCTTAACGTGCGCGCCTATATACGTGTGTGTGTGTGTGTGGCTATAGAGGCACACACGGCACTGCAGTAGGCACATACAGCACACGTACACACACACTGCAGGTACGCGCTCTCTGATGTTATGATTATAGGTATTAGCGCGTGCATTATCGATCAACAGTGTGTGCGAGTGTGTGTGCGTGAGTGTGTGCGTGCGAGTGTGTGTGTGTGTGTGCGACTTCTATTATGTGACACGTGACTTGCTAGTATGACGTACGACACACGTACCATCCAGGTAACATCCAGGTACCATCGTTATCACGGTTATTAGGGGCGCTGCAACAGGGGGACGGGGGTATATGTCCCCTACTTTACAATCTAGGGGGACCTCCTATGTATTGGTCCCCCCCCCACTTTTACCATAACATTATATGATTGGTTAGTCCCCCCTACATACACATCATCGTTCTAGCGCCTATAACGATGATAGACGTGTAGAGGTGCGCTATCGCATAGGTGTGTGTGTGTGTGGGTGTGTACGGGTGTGCGGTTGTATCCAGGCACGCGTGACGTCAGGATTTGATGACGTCACGCTAGGTGATCGTAGCGCGTAGTAGTAGTTGTCTAGGGGGTTATGTGTTATCGTAGTGTAACCTAGTGCAGGGTGCAGGGTGCAGGGGTGCGTGTCACGTGATAGAAATGTACACCAGTGCAGAAGTATCACGTGTGATGAACGTATCATGTGACATGCATGTCTTACATGGCCAGATAAAGTGGATGCTGGTGCAAGTTTATATATTAAGTTCTACATAATTGCATATATTTTATATCATATATTTGCATATTCGCATACTTATATATTTATACATATATATATATATATATTTTATTTTGTATTTATATCTATATTAAAATTGTTATAAATATATGAAACATATTCAATAAAAGTAAACTTGCCTATATTATAGTATATTACAGTATATTTATTCTATGCATACTACCCATAGGTAAATAATACAAAATTAATATAAATATAACAAAAAGATATCATAATTATAAATAAAATTAAAAACTATTAACATAGCTATTCAGTTATATTCTCAAGCACAACATACAACTGTGAGACATTCAGTGATACAACCTATATTAGTTGTTAAATGTATAGCCTATAGATTATATAGACTATAGGTATTCTGCTTAAGTTTATGAGGACAAGATAAGTGGTGGTGTACCAGTAGCAGTAGCGGTAGCAGTAGCGGTAGCAGTAGCAGTAGCAGTAGCAGTAGCAGTAGCAGTAGCAGTAGCAGTAGCAGTAGCAGTAGCAGTAGCAGTAGTAGCAGTAGCAGTAGCAGTAGCAGTAGCAGTAGTAGTAGCAGTAGCAGTTGCAGTAGCAGTAGTAGCAGTAGCAATAGCAGTAGCAGTAGCAGTAGAAGTAGCGGTAGCGGTAGCGGTAGCGGTAGCGGTAGCGGTAGCGGTAGCGGTAGCGGTAGCGGTAGCGGTAGCGGTAGCGGTAGCGGTAGCGGTAGCGGTAGCGGTAGCAGTAGCAGTAGCAGTAGCAGTAGCAGTAGCAGTAGCAGTAGCAGTAGCAGTAGCAGTAGCAGTAGCAGTAGTAGCAGTAGCAGTAGCAGTAGCAGTAGCAGTTGCAGTAGCAGTAGCAGCAGTAGCAATAGCAGTAGCAGTAGCAGTAGAAGTAGCAGTAGCAGTAGCAGTAGCAGTAGCAGTAGCAGTAGCAGTAGCAGTAGCAGTAGCAGTAGCAGTAGCAGTAGCAGTAGCAGTAGCAGTAGCAGTAGCAGTAGCAGTAGCAGTAGCAGTAGCAGTAGCAGTAGCAGTAGCAGTAGCAGTAGCAGTAGCAGTAGCAGTAGCAGTAGCAGTAGCAGTAGCAGTAGCAGTAGCAGTAGCAGTAGTAGCAGTAGCAGTAGCAGTATCAGTAGCAGTAGTAGTAGCAGTAGCAGTAGCAGTAGCAGTAATAGCAGTAGCAGTAATAGCAGTAGCAGTAGCAGTAGAAGTAGCAGTAGCAGTAGCAGTAGCAGTAGCAGTAGCAGTAGCAGTAGCAGTAGCAGTAGCAGTAGCAGTAGCAGTAGCAGTAGCAGTAGCAGTAGCAGTAGCAGTAGCAGTAGCAGTAGCAGTAGCAGTAGCAGTAGCAGTAGCAGTAGCAGTAGCAGTAGCAGTAGCAGTAGCAGTAGCAGTAGCAGTAGCAGTAGCAGTAGCAGTAGCAGTAGCAGTAGCAGTAGCAGTAGCAGTAGCAGTAGCAGTAGCAGTAGCAGTAGCAGTAGCAGTAGCAGTAGTAGTAGTAGTAGTAGTAGTAGTAGTAGTAGTAGTAGTAGTAGTAGCAGTAGCAGTAGCAATATGTTTAGAAGTACAGATGACATATACCACACGGATGTTCAGATAACAAATTAATTTATAAAGGGTATCGAAACTTATATTTTAGAACTTGTTACTAAAACATCTGATGAATAATCCTCATTTCTGATATTGCGATAGTTTGTTCGCACCATGTCATCCGATCATATTTTACAGTGTGAAAGCCACTTTAGAAATAAAAGTTTATCAAATTAAACTTTATAATTTTAATAAAGTTATTTGTTTCAAACTTTAAATTGAGAAATATTGAAATTTGAATTCTCGTTTTATTATTTATATCATAAATAGTAGAATAATGACATTATAAATAAGTAAATCTGATATTAATACATTATTCTATTCTACTATATTCGATATAATAATGAAGTTCATTAACTTTAGTCATTGTAATCTGTAATCTAGATATTTGTACATCATTACAAATACTTAATTACGAAATCATGCATAATATGAACAACATAATTATTGCTACATTTTCATATTTCACTATAATACTATAGATATATAACTTTGTAGTAAGTATATGTATCATACTACAATAGTACTTTACAATATACGAATACTATAAGTTGGGTTGCATGTTGATTACATAGATGGTCTCTCTCTACTATTACTGTAAACAAGTGTAATGGTGGTAGTCACATGTAGAGAGTAATAAATAAATAGATCTAGTCTAGCTAGTCAATATTGACACAATGAATGTCAATATTGTACGAGCAAACAAGTTATGACATTAATAATAGAATTAAAGATATTACGATATTCACGGCATGAATGTATCGTACCATATTGGATATCTTCGAGTAAATATGCACTATAAAAAATAAAGAACAAATAAATAAATGTGTTTTCAAATAAATAATGATTATTATTATATTTATAGTATGATATAACCTCAGATGATAATGAAGACTAGATACCATAGACTAACAGCAACATAGTACATCAGCGCAGCCTAGTGTTGGGCTTTGTAATTTTAGTTACGATACTTGTATACATTTTCCGCTAAAATCCATATACGAGGTATTCATTAATAGTATCTAGAGTTAATCCTATAATCCTATACCTCTAAAATATTCATTACAATATTATTGTACCATAGTGAGTAACCGATAGGCATTGGTCGCAACTAAACGATTATGCAGTATAGATATATACATTATATTGTAGATATATTTCACATGAATAAGTGTTACATAGATATGCATTCACACCACGATCCGTGTTAATGATTGTGGAATTTCACAGCATTGCTGAGTGAAACCCACGTTCTACTTACATACAACAATAATAGAACATGTTCTATTGTTGTTGTATTCGAACAGCATTACTGTGTCACGATGAACATATCATGTCTCGTTAGCCCCCTCCCCTCAGAACAACGTATTACCAAGTATATACATACTAATTACTACGCTAAATACTACACTAATATACACTATACTATAACAACTTGTCTAGACTAGTATCATCAGCTATTTGTATTGTATTCGATATATTCGATATATATTGTAATTTTAATAAATAAATATTACTATCACAAACATGCTGGCTACCATCTTAATGCTAATGAATGTCGATAATATTAACAATAATGCTACCAATATTATTGGCAATGTTATTGATGATGAAATACGACTACCACACTATCAGGCATGTGAGCGGAACTAGGCTGGTAGTTGTGATAGGCTGGCTGTGATATGCGAGCCCTGCTTCAATACTAACTACAATAGTTCACAGACTATAGAAGCTTGTAGCTTGTTATAGCATGGTAAGTTAGCATGTACTAGTTGTTAGTATGGACTAGTGATATAAATGATGCTCAAATCTAAAGTATGATGCAGTCTCAGTCTCAGTTACCTAAAGTCTCAACTCGTCTCGGGCTCGTTTTGTTAGAGTCTCGTCTCGGCTCATTTTTTTTTCGAAAGTGAAAGTCTCGGCTCGGCATTAAAAACCAAAAGTCTCGGCTCGGCATCAAAAGCTCTGCATCATTTACATCACTAGTATGGACTATAATGATCTGTTAAGGGGTATCTAAGGTATCACCACCACAACGACACTGTGGACAGTATCGTGAGAATGTTGTTGTGAAATACCCCTTACATAGGGTTATAGAAATATTAACGAATACACAATGATTATGATTCTGTAGTATACAATGTGTACTCAATACAGGTGTGATGATTGTGTACCCAATACAGGTGTGATGATTGTGTACCCAATATAGCAGTGATGATTGTGTACCCAATACAGAAAGGATGATTCATAGAGTAGAATTGGCTACATCAATGCAGACTTATCAAGCACATATATCAAAGCCAATCAATTCAGTCAATAAGTCATCTATGTGTATTGTATCTTTGGCAAGTATTTCGACTACATACTTTAGACTATATATTTGCTCGACTACGAAATCAATCAATCGTTAAACAAGACATTCGAGTATGTCTTCAGGTACTAGATCACAACATACTAGTACAGCCGAATCAGAACCCGGCTCAGTCGTTGGAAGTTAAATATAGCCGTTCTACGTAGCAGTTCGTATAGGTGTGATCGTGGACTAGGTCTAAATATAAAACATATGCTAATTATTTATACACACACACATGCGCACACACACACACACACACATACACACTCAGACACCAAGAGCCTAATAGATTACCAGGGTCATTAACTATGTACCATTCATCCTTTACAAATCACAGGTGTATTTATGTGTGAAAATGTACACCACACATATAAATACTATCATAAATATCATAATTATGTGTGTGTGTGTGTGTGTGTGTGTGTATGTATGTAAACAAAATGTGAAAGTTTTACAAATACCTTAACATATATATCACTTCACACTTGCTACAAATCACACAGGATATAAATTCTCTCTCTCTCTCTCTCTCTCTCTCTCTCTCTCTCTCTCTCTCTCTCTCTCTCTTTGTGTTAGTGGTGTATGATTTATAAGAAGATGTATGTGATAGTTGAATGGGTAGGTGTAGTGAGATGGCCTGTGAATGGTGTGGATCTAGCTGGGTGGTAGATGTGATGATGAGATGTGTGTGTGTATGTGTATGAATGAATGAAATCATTTTATAGACTTATGACATACTATTTATATCATATGTCTATGAGGATCAGTGAAAGCCTAGGCTTTATTTGGTCAATACCTCCAATATGTTCATGTACAGATTATAATATTAGTAAAAATAATAATATAATAATAAAGTATGTGTGTGGGTGTGTGTGTGTGTGTAGTGTACACTGACCTCACTAGAGGGAGCGAGGACATAGATAGAGTGACAGTTGTAAAGGATAGTCGGTAGATGTGGGTATGCCAATAGATGTTGGTGTGACAGTTGATGTGGATGTGAGTGTGACAGTGGGTGTGACAGTAAATGTGGGTGTGACAGTGGATGTGGATGTGACAGTGGATGTGGATGTGACAGTGGATGTGGATGTGGGTGTGAATTTGGGAGTGTGTGTAAATGCGTATGTGTATATATGTATGTGTGTATGTGTGCAGTGGATGGGTGTATGTATACGTATGTTGGTAAGTGTGAATGTGGCAGTGTGAGTACTTCCTTGAAATAGGTTTTGAATGAAATTCTATGTAGTTGGTCAATTATGCAATGTGGATATGATGCGTTCACACATAGCTGTATTGTATTCACTGGGGGTTAGACTGATGTGGGCTAGACTGGTGTGGGCTAGCAGTGGTGTGGGCTAGCAGTGGTGTGGGCTAGACTGGTGTGGGGCTAGCAGTGGTGTGGGCTAGACTGATGTGGGCTAGCAGTGGTGTGGGGCTAGCAGTGTTTTAGTAGCGCTGTAATGAAATTAAGCGCGCGTGTAATGATGCTTTCAAAGCATTCGCGGGTATTTATACATATTTATAAATACATGGCGTATAATATTTCCATCGTGCATGCATTATATAATGTATATTATAATTTATTATATGGTAAATTATTAAGAGTAGTATTCTATATATATATATATATATATATATATATATATATATATAAATGTATATATATATATATATATACACTAATTAATACATATTCAGGATATACCATTTAGCTTGCACTTTATCATTCTTTCATGTATATATAAAAGCACTATAAGCAATATAGTGCTAAGTTAGTCATACTATACATATATATATATATATATATATATACTTTACTATAGAATATTAATGAATACTAATTGTTGGGATCTGGCTCACTAAATACACAATAAAAATCAATGCTAAATAAGCTAAGAATGCTTGGCTGTAGGTATGATATGCTTATCACTAGAGATATATCACACCACAGAGATGATACTAAGATAACATACAAGTGTGTGTGTGTGTGTGTGTGTGTGTGTAGTCACACCACAACTATGAATGTACTGTTTGTGTGTAAGTATGCATGATTACAAGATTATTTATTTGATCGCTTATAAAAAAACTCGCGATAAAAACAAGTAATTAAAATATATGTATATATACACATACGGTTAACGCGTGTTCACCCGATGTATTAATAGAATATAGTAAATACTGGTGGGATGCGAGATAGTGATATCAAAGTCTCCTATCAGTAAGCGTGGCGACGACGATGATGATGATGTTATTGTGGAGCGTGTGGGCTCGCTATAATACTTGAGAGTTGAACGTTAATACGATTTAAAAAATTACTTTATTTATAACTAATCCACCATAACAATGAACATAACTCACATTGTATATGCATATATGCCTATATGCATATATATATATATACATACATGTTTATGTTTTGGTATTTACACATTTCTAATTGAATCAGATAAGGAAACAATAAAAAACATAAAATAATCTTTGGTCTAATACTATATCTCATGGTGAACATGGTGAATGTTAATTAGGTAATTGATTCCAAGTGTGATAACTTTCAATTCAACTGGAGTGTGCCTAGTAAAACTAAGTGCACATTATTATATGTACATTGTGATAATATATATATATATATAGTATCTATATATAGATATAGTTTATGATATTATATGAAGTAATTATAAATTATTATATATAATTAGTAATTATACATAATATTATTATAATAATTATAAAATTATATCTGTATGACAAAGTTGATAATAATGATAAGATTAGTGCACATATAAAATATGTAATCCATTATAATGATTATTATATGCATTATTATAATTCCCTTTAGATTGGTTGATAATTTTTAATAATTATGATTAATTAAATTAAATCATTAGTTAATTATAAAATAACTATAATTTGTAACATACACACATATATGTATATAAATATATATATATATATATATATATATATATATATATATATATATATATATATATAGCAACACACTATGTTATGCACAGGTTACTGTAATTGATATATTTCAAGAATTTCTTGTGTATACAAATTCAATTAATGTATTTTTATATATAATATATAATGGGTTGGGTTTGGTTATATTCAATATAATATTGGGCATACTTATATTTAAAAATAGATAATTACTAACATTTTCAAAGAGCGAACCAACATTTGCGGTAATTAAAAGTAACTTAGAGGTATCCGATTCTTGCACTTTACTCATTTCAAAAGTTATTTCGCTCCTAGAAGAGTCCTGCAACTGAACCTGGTGATTTTGAGAATTTTGATCCCTTGACGAATATTCTATATTGTCATCAGCGAATACCATGATATAAATTCTAGTATATTGGTCACCACTCGATTCATGTATCAATATTCACGAATATGTTACAAACTAGTGATATATTGATTTCTAGCCTAGGATTTCTAGATTGTTTGTTGCGTGTACTCCGTATAAATTCATATCAAAAATGAATTATAAATATATATATCCATGTCTAATTTCTATATATAAATTCGTGTTTCCTAAATGTAATGCATTTATTGTAGGTATTTTAATTTAATAAATATTGCAACATATATACTATATAGGTGTTATTTATATGACAAATGCAACTATAAATAGTATATGTTGTTCAACATAATATGCAAGTTTAAAACTTAATGGTCTCACATTGTAGTAATTCTCAGTTGAATTTTTCATATTTGCATTATGGGTAAAGAAATATATTTACACCTGTCAATCAAATTTTTATTTAAAAAACCAAATTTCTTTAGTAAAATTAATAATTTTAAATATGAGCGTTAATATAGATGGATTTAGCTTATCAACATTGCTAAAGGCAGTATATACAACTAATACTGATGATAGTTTAGATATGAATTTAGAAAAAATAGATTTATCTAGTCAAAAGTATATAAATAATTCTAATATTAATACTCTCCATAGTCACAAGACCCCTGATAAGTTTAACTACAATTCTTATTTTAATGATTATGGTATAGGCATTTCTCTCAATGAACATACTGATAAGATTACGAACAAAAGAAAAGTAGAAAGGGTAATAATTTGTAATTTCATATATATATATTTTATAATTAATCGTATAGTAATAATTATTATATTTTAAATGTTAATTATTATAAATATAAATAAATATAATTATTATATTGGATTACCGCCAACTAAAGGCAATAATTCAGCTATAGGGGTATCTTCTATATCAAATTATTATAATATAATACCTAAAGCCTAATATTTACTTGATTATACGTTGTATATAAAATCATTTATTATAAAATATATTATATTTTTACAATAATTGAATTATTGTATACACAATTATTGTGACAATTATTTTGTATACATGATTTAATCATGTTTTTCATCATTTAATCATATTAATCAAGGTTTAATCACTGATTATGATTATCATAAACGCGAGGCTAAATGCACACGCCTCATATAAATTTTAAATTTTAAGATCCGCATTTGATTATAGCATCGTGATTATCATTATGATAAATATGATTCATATCTAGAGGGGTTACGCATATGCGAATCCTAAAATTTTAAATGTATATGTGCGTGTGCCTCTAACCTCGCGCCTTACAGTTCAACTGATTACATAACTATTTTATATATATATATATAGTAATTGATATTTTGTGTTTGAGTTGGTTCAGTTTGGTTTCATTTAATTTTAATATTTCCAGGTTTTTGTATCTGCATTACATCCCGAGTGAGTCTATAAAAATATATATATACCTTACCTTACTAGGTCGAGCTTGCTCGGCATAGCATGACACATGTTCTCCATTCATCTCTTTCTCCCATCGCCGTCTTAAGTTCATCTGTAGTGCATCCGCTGTCTTCTCTAAGTTGTGCAGTATACGTCTTATTCGGCCATCCAGGTTTACGTTTCCCTTTTAGAGGTTTCCACATAAACACTTCGCTGATCAGTTCTTCTCTGCTTCGCCAACAAAGTCCCGAGAAACGCATTCCAAGTTCTCTAATTGTAATCGTTATCTTCGGGATATTCCCATATAATTCATTATTAGACGTATGATCTTGCCATATTTTATTAAAGCATCACGTAGCATCCTTGTATATGCTCCATCAATCTTTTTCTCTAGAGAAGATATTAATGTCCATGTTATGGTGTCATATACAAGTATGGATTCGACTGTGGCCCTAAAGATATTTTTCTTCAGCTTTACAGAGAGTTTAGATTTCCATAATGATGTCATATTGTTTAGTGCGGCCCATTCCTGACCTATCGTTACATTGACGTAATTATCAGTAGATGCGACATAGCTCCAAGATACTTGAAATCGTGTACTTGTTGATGATCTTACCCTTTAGACTTTTTATACCATTATTATTGTTCTGGTTCAGAGAGATATATTCCGTTTTGTCTGCGTTTACATGTAATCCTATTTCAGCCGCTACTTCTTCGATTTTACGTAGTATTATATTTGCATCTTTAACTTTGTCTGACGTAATGGCTGAATCATATGCATAATCAGTATCAGTTATGTATATTGCAGGATGTAAAAAGGAAAGGTGCAAGCGTGTCTCCTTGTAATACACCAGTAGTGATCTCGAAGTATCTCCATCTGGTGATCTAACCATTGATCTTGTATTTCGATAGAGTTTATTTATCATAACTGCTTCTACTTTTTCTGTGGATATTCCATATGCAGACAGAATATTTTTCATTTTACCGCGATGTATCGAATCAAATGCTTTGGCGAAGTCTACAAATAATAGTGTGGCAGGTAGATTATTTGATTTTACTCCTTCAATTGTACGTCGGATTGTCAATATTTGTCCTGTAGTTGATCTATTCTGAATTGCGGAAATTGTTCTGATTTTTCCATACGATAACTTATATTTCTGGTCTTATGCGAGTTAAGATCATCAAATTATAAATTTTTGCTGCGGACGTTAGGGTTATTTCTCTATAATGTTTAGCCTGAGAAATTTCTCCTTTCTTCGGGAACTGTAAAAGACATCCTTCAGTCCATGTTCTTATTTGATTTTTAGAATATACGCTGTTACAGAAATTTAGCAATATATTTTGAAATTCTGTCAGTTTCCAAACTTCAGCTGTGATTTCATCTAATCCGCAAGCTTTGATATTATTGATTCATTTAGTTGTATTGTTAAGTTCTTGTATAGTGAACAGACCTTTTTTGATATTCAACTCATGTAATGGTAGTATCTCTTCATCATCATCAGTATGTTAAGTTGACTTCGTAGCAGTTCTTTAAAATGGTTATGCCATAGTTTGATTCTCTCCATTGTTAGATGCTTTTAGTTTTGCGCTGTTCGAGTTCTTTCTACCACTTATTTCATTTAAGATTTTCCATACAATAGAAGATTGTTTATTTGCTGCTGCTAATTCGATATCTTTGATTTTTATGTTGAAATATGTACTCTGTTCTGCCTCATATGCAGAAGTCAATTCTTCTTTCATTTTATTAAATTTTGTCTGATTTTCAGAAGAGTTTTGTGAATCTTTAAGTTTTCCTGCTGTATATAAATCCTTGCATTTTTGACAGATTTATTGGTTTTCCCAGGGGGCCCTTTTTTTTCTTTTCTGTTTTTCTGATTTAATGGTATATGTTTAGCTGATGATTCTTTGCATGCAGTTTCAAAGTAAATGTATTCTATGTTGGCTGATATTATTTCTTCATTATTTTACATCCCTTATTATTTTGAGTATTTTTTACAAATTTTGCCTTTAATTGAGATACAACTTATATTGTAATACACCCTAGATACCCATATTAAATATTTCAATAATAGGATACTTTGACCCAATATCACACACTGAGAAACTGTTCAATATATTGTTAGCAAGCAGATGACTCTATATTTGCATTGTAACTTGTTATACTACGAAATAGATACTATATATATATATAATTATATTTCAATTATTTCAAAGATATCACATATATTTATGTATTTGTAAAATAAAATGTGTCTTTCTCTATAGATATTACGAATTTGGTTTGATTTAAAAGATGTTTTTCTATAGATTTATGTTGACATCAATGATATAATGTGTATTACGACTTTAATACGTTCATATCGATATCATTAATTTATTAACACCGTATTTGGTTGATTTGAATATGTACTCCTATACTGTACTGCAATAAAGTAAAACCACTCAAGAATAATATAAAAGTTTTTAAAAAATGTCATAAGCAGCTTTCATGTCCCTTATACTACATAGCATGATATATTATACTACTATATAGTTTATACTATAGACTCGATATTATTATATATAATAATAATAACTATTATCATTATTATTTATTAACAATTTTTTATTTTATTTATAATAAAATAAATATAAATACAAATATTCTGTATATTGCTTCTAAATGGGTTAGAAATAAGACTATTTTTTCTACGTTTGTCTTTAATATTGAAACTACACCCGCTCCTGATGATTTCTGGCACATTGAATAAATATAATAAAACATGCGTTTATCAATTTATAAGACCAGTCATAATAACGTAATAATGTATTAAATATGCGTGTTTTAATTAACTGTGAATATACTGTCTGCAATAAGTGTTACGCCATCTGTATATTAATACACTAATAGTAGATATACAGTGTAGGTATACAGAGGTTGACATAGTATAAACTACTACAGAGATTAGTCTAGTGATAGTCCAACAAATATTAATTATACAGTGATAATTATAGTGCTAAATATAGTTGAATATACCTTAGAGAAAATTATACTCTCTTAATTTATTAATTTGTAAACAATTAAATTGGATATTTGTTGATATACATTGAGATATATATATATATATATATATATTGTCTATTTTTATTGTACTAAATATTACTTATTCAAAAGATAAAGCAGTATTTCATAATTAGTCATATATACTAAATAGTACACAATGTACATATACATCCTTTCTTATCACTAATCTATCTTATCTATTTATATAACTATCTATACATTCTATTATTATCTTATTTTACAGTACTATAAAGTTAATTTATTAAGTATATTATATATTATATTATTTCATATATATTTATATTATTAAAATATATATATATATATTTATATATACATGTATATAAATCATATAAAGAAGTAAATATAAAGTAGTACATTCTAGTTATACTCTTAAAAAACTTAGTAAACTATTCATATAAAGTATAATTTAGGCAGGTGATATTTCGAAACATTGATTGATACTCTACTAATATAGATATGTATCTAGATTTGTGTTTGAGTGCAGTATTGTTAAGGTACTTTAATATAAAATTAAATAATATAAATGTAATATTAATTTAATTTAATCTCAAATATTTGTGTATATATATATATCAACATTATTAACTTAACATATATATATATATATATTTATGCTTTAATATATATTCATAAATACATACATTAGATCCCCCTCCGCCCCGTGAATAGGGTTGACATCATATTATCTAACGATTGTGAAACACATAGTTACCCCGAGACTTGGGGTGATAAGTTGGTGGTAATTGTATCTTTTAAAGTTAAAAAAATGCCCACATATAACAATAATGAGCTAAAATGCGATTTCATATAAACGATATCTATTCCGTATTGAATTACTCTCCGTAAGATAAAGAGATTTTTAAAACATATATATATATATGACTAAATATATACGACTAAATATATACAACTAAATATATACGACTAAATATATAGGACTAAATATATAGGACT
The DNA here is from genome assembly GCA_964019155.1 of Osedax fenrisi. Taxonomy (NCBI): domain Eukaryota; kingdom Metazoa; phylum Annelida; class Polychaeta; order Sabellida; family Siboglinidae; genus Osedax; species Osedax fenrisi. The sequence continues at coordinate 2,992,874 of OZ025239.1, forward strand.
AAATATATATTTAAACATACTCGTAGTATGGTGTAAACTTGATTGTAGTATTTGAAATAAACACATTATAACCATAGCCTATACAGTGTTGTTTTAACATGATATTAAATGAACATGCACACCTCACCACCGTGCATTAACCTGTATTAGCTATGCGATGCTATCATGGCCGTTAGGTGTTAGCCATTCTAGTGTACCAATACTTCAGCAGCACTACACCCATGTATATGTTAGATCACGTTGAACAAGAATCGTTCAATACATCTTATAATGTTAATTAAGAGATTTGGATAGATAGATAGATAGTTTAGTGAGTGTAGACACACACAATGACAATAAGAATGATGGTTTACACATGCCATAAATGTTTGATGCAACTATGATTATTGCTGTTTCGGACGATTTATTTGAAACATAATTACTCCAACGATTTTCCGAAGGAAAGATATAACACTTACGCGAAATCGTGTAATTCGAATTTGTATACAAAATACCCCGGT
>OZ025239.1:2995873-3091373 GCA_964019155.1 Osedax fenrisi
TGTTTTCTATAATACATGATTCATGAGTTATGCAAATGTTACGTAGGTGATAATCAAGTGAATCTTCTACCTCTCCATATCCCTTCACACCTCCGTCTCCATATCCCTTTCCATCTCTATCTCCATATCCCTTCCCATCTTCCTTTCCCTCTTCCCTAACATCACACATATATTCACTAATAATTCACTTTACACCCTCATTACTATGTACGCCACACTGTGCTCTACTCGTATTCACTAGTTACCTGGCCACCGATCTTAGAATAATGACCTCCCCACAGATAGTAGAATAATCACCTCCCCACTGATAGTAGAATAATCACCTCCCCATTGATCGTAGAATAATGACCTGCCCACCGATCGTAGAATGACCTCCCCACCGATCGTAGAATAATGACCTAGCCACCGATCATAGAATAATGACCTACCCACCGATTGTAGAATAATGTCCTATCCCACTGATAGTAGAATAATGACCCCCCCCCCCCCATCGATCGTTGAATAATGACCTCCCCACCGATCGTAGAATAATGACCTTTCCACCGATCGTAGAATAATGACCTGCCCCCACTGATAGTAGAATAATGACCCCCCCCATCGATCGTTGAATAATGACCTTTCCCCCGTAGTAGAATAATGACCTCTCCACCGATCACAGGACATTGTAGGCTGGTACGCTATACGCATCGGCAGCGACAAACGCCCGGGCATCAGGGAGCGCTGGATACATCACAAACTAGTCGAGTGTTTCCAGAACCAGAACTTGCTGTTCATGTTGATTACGCCCTCGTCTAGATCGCGCAACAGTATTCACGATAACCTCATCAATGTGTTCGAATTCAAAGACTACAGGTTCTAGGTGTTGTCTAGAATACTATAACAATCGATTTATATATGTATATATTAGGTTGATGTGAAATTTGAAATAATGATGGCGATCTGGTTATGACTCGCGATAGTGATGTAACGTTATACGTGGAGTTCAATAATGTCACTAATTCACGTATAAGAATTAGTGACATTATTGAACTCCATGTATAACGTTACATCACTATCGCGAGTCATAACTAGATCGCCATCATTATTTCAAATTTCACTCCAACATATATGTATATATATATATATGTAACAAAGTGAAGTTCGTTCGTATATAACTTTATTGACAAAGACCCCTGTGAGACGCAGAAATAAAAGTGTATCTCACGGAGCGACGTTCCTTTTATAGGAAACGAACGACGCGGAATTGACAAACGATAACACATAAAATACAAAACGAATGACAATTTACACAAATGATAAAACATTTAATTACAACATAGAAATCTACACATGATTATGCAATCAACCGAGCGTGAAGCCTAAACAAATATATGCATTCAGATATATCGATATTATGACCGAATTGAATTCAAATTAAATTCAATTCGACAGAAATGTGTGTTACATTAATCGATATATCTGCAGACTTCACTTTATAACATATATATATATATATAAAAATAACAATAACAATAACAATATATATATTTAAATGTTTATTTATATATTTATGTATATTTCAATGTACAATTCATTTATATATATATATATTAATTTAAAAATGTATTTATATATATATATATTATTAACAACTAATTTATACTGATAGGTCTAATGATATGACAAATAATTGAGCATATATTTGAATGACGCCCCAACAATAGTTTATCTCCTCCCGTAATAAGAGTTATTCTCTAAATAACTATCATGGCTTACTCTATCCTCCATTGATTCGTAGATTTTCAGCGTTAAAACTAAATGTGACGAACCTGGAACAAACGGCCAATCAAAACTACAAACAAAGCTCAATGGATATTCCCACCGAGTTTGAAGATATCCTGAAGAACTACTGGTTTGTTGTGCGATATGTTGTGTGCTGTGCATTTGATGTAGCGGTTGATATCCAGCTGATGACATTGATGCTCTGACATCTCACTTTCACTGTTAATATTCTTTAGTATTGGTAGTGTCTTAATTCTAATGAGAAATTCCAGTTTTTTTAATTATCTTCTTGTTCACTATTTCTCAAGTATATAAGTCTATTTGCATAATTTCCTGTGATATGATGTAATATAGTTTGTTAAATATAAGTAGAAACGTATTTTACCAATATGATTTGTCTAATTTTATCAACGTGTGCACTCTGCACATATAATATCGGCGTGGTTATGTATAGCGTGAATACACATTTATTACCCAGACTGGGTAACCTAAATTCATACCCACACTATGTACCACCCACATCTTACGTGTGAATGGAGCCTGGATTTTTATTTTAGATTTTTATAGATTTATTTTTAATTATATTTTAATAGACTAAATAAATGATCTTTAATACATTTATAATTATAAACAGGATAATACAGCTATAGATCCTATTGCAATGTATTATATTATTTGTGAAACATTTAACCGTTCAAAGAGAGCTGTTCCCTATCTCTGCAATGATAACTCTGTATCCCGTATAGATACTTTTCAGTGTGTATTTAATTATATTTCAATGATATCAGATATAATTATTATTATTTAATGATAACAAAATTCTAGAACTTAATAATCTCCTTATAAAGTAAAATGTGAGAGGTCAAATATAATATTTATATATAGAATAAAATAAAGTCCATATATTTGATTAGATATTTATAATATGTATAAACATATGATTATATATTAATAGTTTATAGTTTATGGATAATTATCTGTAGACTATTTATTATAATTAAATTATAAATTATAATATATATATATATATATATATAATATTAAAATATGTATATTAATATACATACATATATAACCTATACATAACTATAAATAACAAAGCTAACATATCTACTATCGTTATTATCATTATACAGTCAGTCGTCGATGTCACCCTCATCAAATCTACGATCTGTGCACCTAGAACACAACGAAAACCCCCCTATCAGTGAATGTGTGTCTCTGTTGTACGCTAAGCTAATGGTTAATATCGGTGTAGACTACTACTACACCTACTATTATGTCTACTCTGCCTACTACTATGTCTACTACACCTACTACTATTTCTACTATGTCTACACTACCTACTATTATTTCTACTCTACCTACTACTATGTCTACTCCGCCTACTACTATGTCTACTCTGCCTACTACTATGTCTACTACACCTACTACTATGTCTACTACACCTACTACTATGTCTACTCTGCTTACTACTATGTCTACTACACCTACTACTATGCCTACTCTGCCCACTACTATGCCTACTACTATGTTCTTATCACTAAAGCCTAAGATACGCAGTCAAGCAATAACTGTCACACATTATATTTACGGTCTAATGATTTATTAAGACATACCCACTTTGAATTGGTCATATTTATAATTAATACTAATTAAATTATTTATTTGTTATTTACATACAATTTATTTATAAAATATATTTATTATATTTTATTTAATTAATTTTTTTTATTTAATTTTTATATATTTAACATATATAATTACTTTTAAATTCGTATAATTTTAAATACATAAAATATTGTATTATATTATATATATTTTGATATTAATTTAAAATTATTTTCAAATTAAACATTCGAATACAGCATCATTTATATAAATGTATATATAATTATGTGAAAAATAGAATTTATTATAACAAGAAATATGCCTATTAATTGTTTACTAAATTAATAATTCACCTATTTCTGAATAATATTAATATTAGTAATAAATGTATACATTGATTTTTATTGCTGTAATATATACATAAAATAATAATATGATTTAAAAATTAATTTGTATCTGGTTTCTATTTACCAGACATTAACATATTTTTAATCTATAATATAATTAATTACTAATGTTTCCTATATGCTGGGTGAAGTGACATATTACAATTTACATAGGCTTACCAGGACTGTGTATCTTGCGATTTTATATGACTACCTTTTAATATCCATGTATTTGTTACTTTATCGGATCATAACAAAAAAGCAACTTCAAGGACATGAACACATACTTGCGGGAGTTATATTTATATTGCGGGAGTTGAAATATTCAAATAAATATACATACTCGTGAAAGTAGATCCTAGCATATAGTAATCATATATATATAGTAATTATATATATATATATATATATATATATATATATATATATATATAATATATGTATGTGGGTGTGTTTATGTGTGTTACAGTGTGTATGTATATGTGTATAATTACTATATATTGCTCTATACACATACAAACAAGTATATATATATATAACTTATTATTATAACTATATAGGATTATAATAATTATATATATATAAATAAATAATTTTGTGTGTGATTAAATTACAATTATTACTATCAGAAATTACTCGATTATAATTCGAATATGTTACGTACACATGAGATCGATATAGTTTTAGAATGCCCATTTAATTTCAAGTGGAATCTATATATTATATATGTATAATAATAAAATATATATAGTAACTTATAATTTATAATAGTAATATTTAAATTAAATAAAAAATCACATTTATAACAAATATTTAATAGTACAGTTACTATAACGGATAAAATATCGCTGGAATATATAATTATTCATATATAATATATTATTTATACTTGAAATAAAATGGACATTCTAAAACTATATCGATCTCATGTATACGTAACATATTCAAATTATATTCGAGTAATTTCTGATAGTAATAATTGTAATTTAATCACACACAAAACTATTTATTTATATATATAATTATTATAATCCTATATAGTTATAATAATAAGTTATATATATATATATATATACTTGTTTGTATGTGTATAGAGTAATATATAGTAATTATACACACTGTAACACACATACACATATATAGTTATAATTACTATATATATATGATTACTATATGCTAGGATCTATTTTTATGCGGATCAACTTTCGTGTGGATATAATTTCACGAGTATGTATATTTATTTGAATATTTCAACTCCCGCAATATAAATATAACTCCCGCAAGTATATGTTCATGTCCTTGAAGATACTTTTTTGTTATGATCCACTTTATCTGCCTACTACTACTACTATTACTACTACTACTACTACTACTACTACTACTACTACTACTACTACTACTACTACTACTACTACTACTACTACTACTACTACTACTACTACTACTACTACTACTACTACTACTACTACTACTACTACTACTACTACTACTACTACTACTACTACTACTACTACTACTACTACTACTACTACTACTACTACTACTACTACTACTACTACTACTACTACTACTACTACTACTACTACTACTACTACTACTACTACTACTACTACTACTACTACTACTACTACTACTACTACTACTACTACTACTACTACTACTACTACTACTACTACTACTACTACTACTACTACTACTACTACTACTACTACTACTACTACTACTACTACTACTACTACCACCACCACCACCACCACCACCACCACCACCACCACCACCACCACCACCACCACCACCACCACCACCACCACCACCACCACCACCACCACCACCACCACCACCACCACCACCACCACCACTAATACTACTACTGCTACTGCTACTGCTACTGCTACTGCTACTGCTACTGCTACTGCTACTGCTACTGCTACTGCTACTGCTACTGCTACTGCTACTGCTACTGCTACTTCTACTGCTACTTCTACTGCTACTGCTACTGCTACTGCTACTGCTACTGCTACTGCTACTGCTACTGCTACTGCTACTGCTACTGCTACTGCTACTGCTACTGCTACTGCTACTACTACTACTACGACTACGACTACTACTACTACTACTACCGCTACCGCTACCGCTACCGCTACCGCTACCACTACCACTACTACTACTACTACTGCTACTGCTACTGCTACTGCTACTACTACTACTACCCACACTACTACAGAAGAAAGCCGCCAAGTGCAATGAACTCAGAGAACAGATACGCAACATGCGCTCACTGATGAACACCAACAGTTAGTCACATGACCGCCAGCCATTGTTGCGTTCTGCGATTGGGTTCCTGGCCAAAACGGGCGCATTTATACTGGCCGACACCTATAGTAAATATAGATGGTCTTATTCGAATGCATTTAGTACACAGATATGTATATCATTATTATATTATAAACTAAAATAACTTCAAATAGCGATTAATATTACTATTATATATCAGCCTGACTCGCTTTCTCTCCTCCACAGAACCTAACGATAACTATGACAACAAGCCCCACCGCAACCGTCATCATGACTACCACCCCGCCCCAGCCACCCCTCAAGATATACACCCCTCAGTATGGTCCACTACATCTATACCCTATCAAAGAGCTACCCCTGTATTCGACGCGTCTACTTGCCAACCCGGTTCATCCAATCCTATACCCTACGCTACCACTATACCACAATTTACGCCCAATTATAGTCCTACCCCGACACCCACCTTTAGCACCACTTCAATGTTTGATGCATCTCCCAACTCCAGGTCTGCATTCTACGACTACGACCCCATATCCACCCTCATAGCCAAGTCTGCGTTGGATACTACACCCGTCCCCGCCACCCCCCCCGTTATCGCCTCGAGGTCAACTTTCTATACACCTACGGCCCACGTGGGGTCGACCCCTCATCGTTCCGTAACCTCAAGATCACGTCCTCCGTCGGCCAGCTCGCGTCCTTCCCCGTACGAGAGCCAGACCAGCACCACAACCGCTACAACTGTATCACCGCGCAATCATCACTACCGCTACTTAGACGAAGCGTACAACACTAGCAGCGGTGGTAGTGGTGGGGGTGGTGGGGGTGGAGGTGGGGGTAATAGTACCGGTAGTGGAGGGTATTTGACCTCTACATCGGGCAGGAATCCACCGACCGACGACAGCGAGGATAAGTTCACCAAGGTCACGCGTAAACAACGCAAGACCAAGAATACCTATCAATGATTAACCTTTAAATATATACATATATATATATATATATTCGCATGCTATATATATACATATATATATATATATATATTTTGTTTTTATGAACTTTTGTTTTAGTATAATTGTTATTTTTATTTTACCGGAAACAACTCGTGAATGATTATATATTTCTTTATAACTGATGACTGATGACTGCATATTTGCATGATCATATCGTAGTTTTATTATTTTTATTAATAAACATCCGAAATACTATACTACATCTACTTTCTACTAGTCTGAATTCATTGCATATGTTGGTACACAAACAATAGTATATTAGTAATAGCGATACAGTGAGTGTATTGTACTGTAGCTATCAGTAATCTATACAGAAGTATATCTACATTAGATTTAGATGCTATGAAAGGATTCCACGAAAATAAAATAACAATATATATATATATATATTTACATAAAAGCGATTCATATTATTCCTCAATAACATATATTATAAGTATAAGATACATCTAATAATTAAATAGACTTTTATGTGATTTTGTATCATATCTATCTCGAATTAACATTTGAAATCATAGATATGCAATATGTATTAGACTGCGTAGGCTACCTAATAATCTGGTATTGTAGGTGTAAATATTACAAATAAATACTATGGTACTGAAACATGAATACCAATATATAAATATATAGGTGCATTTTTAAATTACAATGTGTCTCGTCATAAAATTCAAATCTTTCATATGTTAACATCAAATATATATATATATATATATATATATCTGTATCAATTAATTCCTATTTTGAATAAACATTGCGACCTTCAACCTCTGAGGGGGCACTTCACGTAATTCACAATATTTCTCAGGTTGGTTCCATTACGAGCATTCTGCTGAGTATCAGATAGTAACCTTTATTCTATGTTGTCGATGATACTTTGTTAGGTCTGCGTCGCTAACGTCTAGATTCGATATTGCCTTCATGTATACTCTTTCCTAGCCTCGTGTATCGTTTAGAGTCACTGTAATGATTGTCAGTAGGTCAGTAGGTTGGTAATGGGCCTGCACTTGTTGGTTACGTGTTTCTTAAGGATTTGTTATCTATATTTTGCAAGTATTTTATGACATTTAATCTCGCAAGATTACATTTTTATTTCTAGTGCATTCATTAATGTCCATCCTACTAATAAGTATAATAATATTGATGTCACAAATTCGTTCATAAGTCAGTCGAGTTTATTCCTTTGTTTAATGTATCTATCATTACTTAGTATGGGTTTCATATTATTAAAAGCTTGGTTTGCATGCGCCGCTCTAGATAGAACTTCTTGAACACATGTTATAGTAAGTATATACTTCACAGGTAAACAATATTTTATATTTGAAGTATGGCACTATTTCTACATTTTTCATCCGAATATCTGGCTGATAATAAGCGTCGTTCAACATTAGTTTTGTTTTGTTGACATCTGCATACTACCTTTGGTTGATGCGTTGGCTACTTTGCTACCCTATCAGTAAGTTGCTTCTCTGTTCCTGATATGCCATCAATACCGTCAGCCAAACTGAGTTCAGTAATTACCCTTCCATTGATTTTTATACCAACCGTATAATTTTCTTGTACGTGACTCATTATCTTGACTCATATATATATGTATATATTAAAAAGGATGTATGAGAGAATGCATGGGGAGAGAATGCATTGGTGAGAGAATGCATGGGGAGAGAATGCATGGGTGAGAGAATGCATGGGTGAGATAATGTATTTTACAGTTGTTCTCGGAAAACAGTCAAAACAATGATTCTTTTTCTGAGAACTGTACTTGAGTTATTTTATAGATATTTTATGATTTGTATATTGTTACCGTTGATGTTGTACTTATACATGTATAACCACAGTACTTCTTGTTACGTAACCACTCTATCAAAGGCTTTTTGAAATCGATGAATATATGATACATTTTCTTTGTTTTTTGGCGCTATTTCTCACAGTGAAACCTTAAGTTGAATATCTTTTCAAAAGTAATATACCTATTCTAATTACATCATGCCCTTCATCGATAATCTACGATTATTGAATTTATCCTCAGATCTAATAACTTTGTATAGTAGATTATGATAGGGAATACACTTAGGATGCGTTTGTTGTAATATACCAACATCCCAACGTACAAACGTCATATCTGTATGGATTTCCATGTAAATGCAGATGGTACGCTAACACTACCAACCAGACGTATCAACGTACCATCTGAAACGCCCGCAAGTATACATGTAATGAATACAGATGTTAGTACGCTGGTATAGTACGCTGGTATACCTACCTACGATAGTACGTTAATAAATAGATATATAGCGGCTTCGAAGGGACATTAGAGCCATATATGGTTATAAGTGAAAACTACATCTAAGTTCCTGGACGGGATGAAAGCACTCCACCAAATAAAATAACAATAACAATAACAATATATATCTACGAAAAATGTACCATAATATATACCTACTATCTTTCCAGTGTGTAGATGGGACGTTGAGTTTGTTGTTTAACATAGCAACGTACAATCATCATTTACATGTATATGAATACATATAGTACATTGGTACGTTTGTATATTACAAAAAACGCACCCATTAGTGATAAGTAATGATATGCATTATGCGAGATATATTAATGCATGCAATGTGTTGTAGACTACAACTTGTAGTTAGAAACAACACTTTTAATGTAATACATCACCTACCTCGATAAAGATTTAGTTGAATAGTTCAAAGAGAAGAATTCCTAGAATAGCGTACTCAAATATATCATTAACTATATCAAAACTAACTGAAAATATAAGTTTATTGTCTAAACGTGTATCATAATTCGTGCAAACTATCGTCTGCCAATACTGACGATAAGTATGCATTCTTTTACCGGAAAAATTGATTCAGACGCCAGGAAAATAATATTTTCCGGAAATAACTTGGTATGTGATCCAGTAGTTATCGTATCACTTATGTTTACATTCGTAATATAATTAGAGATGAATTATGTCCAAGTGTAGAACTTAAACTATGTAAAAAGCATAGCAACATAAATTCTATGGTAATTATACAATAACTATAGTTATATTATATAGTTAAATTATAATGGCCTAAAATATTAAAAAAGTAAATATATTGCTATAAAACTAAGACAAAAGAAGTTATGGATGCATGATAATTAAGAAAGACTAGCAAAAGCTAAGTTAATGGGGTTTCAATGATGACTCTTCCTCGAAAGTAATGGTTAACTCTAACTATTGATTAGTGAACTCAAAACCGGGTTAAGGTCAAGACAAGGTTAAGGTAAACATGTAATGAATTAGTTCTATTCACTACGCACCATAGAGTTAGAGAGAAAGTTCCTCTCTAGTTCCCTGCTGCTCAACGACGGTAACGTTGTTATTTTAATTGTTTACCTAGTTAGTTATTTTATTTATTTTAAATAAAATTCCGTATTAATTAAAATATTTTAAAATAATTAATGTTTTAACATTTACATTAACCAAATTAACAACAATAGTAACTATTAATTAAGAACCTACGCTATCATGAACACCAGTACGTACAGGTCACTCGCAACGTAATGCACGTGGAATATTAGAAAACATAATGCCGAACCACAGAAAAAATGTTAGCAATATTATAATAATCACGCCTATATATATCCACAATCGATAAATACGCCCCCTTATTCACTAAAACCTCCATCACACGTTCTGACTAATCCTGGTATACTATATCCCTACTGAATCAAAAACGAATCCTTCGCAAAGCCGACAAATCCTATCTCAAACATCCCTCCCATACTTCAATTGCCTACTACAATAACTTAAAAAATCTCCACCGAAAAACTATTTCTACCGCCAAAGCCTCTCACATCACCCACAAATTTGATAAACTCTCTAATGACATTAAGTCCATACACAGAAATTCTGCCAAACTGCTTGGTAGTTCACTTAAAGCCCCACTCCCCACTATCACCCCTGAAGAACTACCACTCCTCTTCGACAAATCTTTCAATGGCAAACTTTCCACCACCCTTTCTACCCTTCCCACCTCTGTCATTCCATAAATTCCCATTACCTTTCACTTCTACCTTGAACAATTTGAATCTCCCCCACTTGATCAAATCATCTCCCTTCTCAAATCTACCTCCTCAACCTCATCCCTTGACCTTCTTCCTCTCCCAATACTAAAGCAGATAATTAACACTGTTGCAACTCCCCTTCATCAAATCATTTGCGGTTCACTTTCATTCGGCTCCGTCCTTCCTGATTTCAATATAGCAGTCATCACCACTATCCTTAAAAAGCCCCACCTTGATTCACTGTCTCCCTCCAACTACCAACCCATCTATAACCTCTCAGTCCACTCTATGATCCTTGAACGTGTTATATCCTCCCAACTTATCACATACCTTACAACCAATAAAATCCCCAACATCTTTCAGAGTGCCTACCTTCCCCACAAATCTACCGAATCCGCGCTAACACTCATTACCTCTGACTTACTCTCAGGTCTAAACAATAACCGTGGCTCCATACTCATCCTCCATGACATATCTTCCGCCTTTGACATCCTTGACCAAAAGTCCTAATCCACCGACTTTCAACCATTGTCATTACTGATACCGCCCTCAATTGGTTCACCTCTTACATTTCCAATCATTCTTCCACCGTTAGTATCAACTCACACTCATCTCCCCCCCCCCCCCCGCTCTATCACATATGGTGTTCCCCAGGGTTATGTTATTGGTCCTCTCCTTTTTAACATTTACCTCCTCCCATGTTACAAATATTTACCGACTACCCAGACATTTCCTTTCATACCTACGCCGATGACCTTCAACTCTACCTCAACTGCACCGACTACCCCACTCATGTCCCCAACCGACTCTCCTCCTTCATCAACTCCATACACCAATGTCTTACTTCCAACTCACTTAAACTTAATCCCACCAAAACGGAAGCTATATTTCTCCACTTACACCTACGTTCCTCCACCCTCCCTGAACCACCTCAGCTTACTAAACATGACTACCCTCCCTTATTTTAAACATGTCTGTAACCTTGGCCTACACATCGACTCCACTCTTTCCCTTGATACTCACATTTCCCACATGTACAAATCCATCCACTACCACCTACACTGCTTCCGCCTATTTCGACGCTCCATTCCCCTCCCCATTGCTTTTACCATCACCTCCTCCTATTAACTCCCCCTAATCTACTATTGCAACAACCTACTATTCAATCTCTCCGCCTACAAACTGATTAAACTGCAACATCTTCAAAATGCTGTAGTACGTTGCGTCCATCTAATTCCCCGTCGTTCCTCTGATTCCATTACACCTCTCCTCAAACAACTACACTGGCTCCCAGTCTCCTACCGTATTAAATACAAACTTTTCCTGACTATCCACAAAGCCATACATAACAACTCTCCCGACTACCTTGCCTCCCTTCTCCATATATACTCACCCACTACCCCAATCCACACCCTATCCTCCAACACATTTCTCTTACTACACCCCACCTACACAACCTCCACTCCTCCCATATACTATCCTTTGCCCTATCTGCCCCTTATCATTGTAACTCCCTACCTTACCACCTTCAAACAATGACATCAACCTCCTCCGTCAAACGTCATCTAAATACATACTATTTCTCCCATGCTTTCCCCCCCCCCACGCAATAATCTCTCCCACGGACGACCGATTGCTCACGCACAGCGTACTCCTAGAACAAACAAAAAGTAAGTACAAAGTATATTCCACGCCTACTTTAACATACATAATCATCACGTATGTTTACTATGGTTACAGAATAGGTAGGTATCTGTCCGCGGATACTTAAGTATCGGTATGCATTCGTGTATAGGTACATTTAGGTACATATAGGTACATTTAAGTACATATATGTATATAGTTATATATACCTATCTACAAGTAAGCATAAGTAAATATTTACAAACGTATACGCTTAAGTAGTCCCATTTAAATCAGTTTTATTCTTTCAATTTTATAATCAACTATGTATTTCGTTCAACGCAGAGGGTTAACCGGTTGTACTTTAACAAATATCAATGACTCATTTATCTGCCCCTTTTCTCACTACAATAACCCGCTGTTACATCGTAATCACATCCTTTATTCTATATTATGTAGGGGCGCTGGAACGATTGTGTATGTAGGGGGGACCAACCAATCAAAATAAATTGTGTGGTAAAAGTGGGAGGGGACCAATACATAGAAGGTCCCACTTGATTTTAAAGTGTGGGGGACATACCCCCCAACCCTACCTTCCTCAAACCCGAGACGAAATATGTTCGATTCGCCGGTGTCGCACCGGTGGAAGAACAGAAAATGTGTCAGTGTCATGGGTAAGAAGGAAGAGGTAAAGCTTGGCCTTGACCAGGTCAGTCGCGAAATGTTCGTCAAATGGCACCCGCCGCCTTGGTCGTGGAACGCCAACCCCTCTTGGATAGTGCGCATATCGCTCTCAGGTGGATCCAGCAAGCGTCACAGCGATAAGGAACTCCTGATAGACGCCATCAACACTATCACAGAAGTGGGTACCTACGAGTATGCCATCTACACAGATGGATCAGCAGAAAGGGGATTCAGAAATGGCGGTAGTGCGGCGATTGCTACTACAGGACCGGCATCGGAGCCAACCATCGTGCACTCATCATCAAGAAAAGGAAACTCGTTAACATCGTCATTCGAGACGGAGGTTATGGCACTACTATTATCCACTGAATGGTTAGCGGACCAAGGAGAAGGAGACCTTACGGTCATATGCTCGGACAGCCAAGCGGCGCTGACGGCGCTCTGCGGTTCTGGCAAGAGTGACGGAAGAGGTCTCGCGATGGTCCGCAGAAACCTAGACCAGGCGTACAGGCAAATTATCTTACAATGGATTCCAGGCCACTGCGGACTGATAGGCAACGAGTGGGCGGACACAGCGGCTGGAGCAGCAGCCACAAATGATACCTCCTCGCAAAATCACAGGCAGGCTATCACATATAAGTCGGCAAAAGCACTGATAGGGCGGGAAGTAGTGGACCCTCAGACGACCCACGAAAGAACTAAAGCAGTCTTTGATGGTCCCCTCGACCAAGAACCTCTCTCGCGTTGTGACGCGGTACTAATGGCATAACTGAGAAGTGGGCACTGCCGGAAACTCGCTGCGTACAGGAACATTATAGAGTCTAACTTCTCGTCAATCTGTCCACATTGTGAAGCGGAAGCAGAAACTATGGAGCACTGGCTACAAGAATGCCCGGGGACGGCCGCAAAATGTACTCGTGTGTTTGGGGGGGGGCGGCACCCCAACTGTCAGTCTTGGTAACTTCACCCAAGGCTGTCCTAGCGTTCGCACATGGGCTTTGGTCCATATGAACGCCTGCCGCCAACAACAACAACAACCCCCCCCCCTATTGCAGCGCCCCTAATATTATGTAATCTATAATCTAGAGTTTAATTCTATAACATCTCTCAACTATCTACCACACTTCAAACTTCAAACTATTATATATGAGCAAACCACAGTCAACTTTATTTGTACGTTTTAAACGTTATACTTTTCGTTATAAAACTATTCTAACACAATAACACGATTAAACAATACAATTACACTTAGTAATATGGTTTTTCTAGCGCATATGCATGCACTTATAAGTTATAACTCATTATATCATAGGCGAGTGACACCCGAAATTCCAATCCGATATTCTCATAATCCACAATGTAACGTAATGTGTTTATATTCAGCTTAACACATTGTTAACACAGTGTTAGTAACACGAAATCCCTGCTCGCAAAGGGCTTTGGTAACACTACATGTGTAGCCATTAACGCGCAATGGACGCAATCTAGGTTACCTCCTAGGATACGCGTCATTAACTCTACTTTGTAGGCTACCTTTCAAACGATTTGTTTCTACGCCGTATCACCTGTGTAGTGGTTATACACTAGCTTATTTATCTAACTATATATACATATATATATATATATATATATATATATATATATATATACATACATATATATATATATATATATATATATATATATATATATATATATATATATATATATAATATATATATATTATATATATATATTGTTATTTTATTTTGGTGGAGACATTTCATCAAATCCAGGAACTTAAATGACATTTTCACTTATAACCATGGTTATACTTATAACCATATGCATATGGCTCTATTTGTTTACACACGGCAGAGCTATGCGCACCTCTTAGTATGCTTGTATCCGCGCTTGATACACCTATTTAGGGGACGTGAGGGGGTTTTGGTCAGTGCATGGGTTTTGGTCAATGCGAAATATTCGGAAAACGGTGATAGTTATAAAAAAAATTTACATTTATGAAATATAACTAACACAGTTGTTAACTTATTTATATTTATAAATTTCAAAACAAATTAAATATTAAATATCGATTGTTAGAAAAAAGGCTAATTTTAGCTAATATTAGAGAAAAAAAGTACCATAAATTTATTTAGTAGTTGACTACAATTGTAATAGTATTATAATATACACCTACATATATATATATATATATATATATATATATATATATATATATATATACAGATATATCTCGTCAAGGTAACCAAATCTGGCTGCCAGACTGGGTTCCCAATACGCCGTGTGAATGCGATAAGTTTATAGGTGAAAGTAATATAATACGGATACTTTAATAATAAATGGTCTTAATATTGTATGACTCAATATTTATATTCAAAAATTACAATATATTAATGACTATGATTACAGATATTATTATTATTTTAAAATTTTATTTAATATTTTAATTCCATAGATATCTGGGGTGTCCGTATTCGGTACCCATGTCCGAATACGGACACACTGTGTTATAATATGGACACCCTATATACAACTAGATAAACTACATATTACTTATGAATCAATCAGAAAAATTACAATTACATTATTTATAATTAATTTTATGAATAATTTATTCTGATTTAATTAGTTAATAATTTATTTTTTTTTATTATTTTTTTAATTAATAATACAGTTTAAGTATCTAAATAATACATTTTTTAGATTTTTCTTTATTAGTGGTATTAATATTATAACGCACACGAATTTTTATGAAAATCAAAATAGTTCATAAGCTGCGCGCTGATTGGTTATAGGGTGTCCGTATTAAGACATCTAGAGTGTCCGTATTTGGGACTTATGTGACCTCTAGATATATTCTTGTAACTTAATGAATATTTGATAACAAATATAGAAATTATATATATAATTTTTGAATGCTTTATTTTTTAATAATATAGTGTTATATTTTATATCGTTCCATTTGTATATTCTTGAGAAGGTTTTAAGTTGACATTTTTTTTAATAAATTTAAAAACGTAATAAAAAAAATGTATTGGATACATCAGCAATATTTTGAATAATTAAAAAATAAAAATGCTTTTTTTGAATATTTAAATAATTATGAATATTTTATTCATTAAAAAATGTTATGTAGGATTTATAGTTTCTGAGATACCGAGAGTGTCCGTATTCGGTTACTTTCCTCTAACTAACTATCGCTTTCACGTGATAATATATCTACCCAGATTTTATAACTATATTTCATAGGTAATAAGTCGAGATTCATTTTAAAATTATAGCATTATTATATAATTGAATATAAATGGGCGTGCTTAACATGGTATCGTACAAATCACACCCACACTGGGTAAGTCAGTGTTCCGTGTGAACACAACCTAACAACTACACTACCCTCTACAGAAGGTGATCGGCGAACCTGAGTTGGAATGGGACTACTTCACGGAAGAATCCGATACAAACGACAGTCTATCTAGTATCGTGAATTCCGCACCCATATACGAGAACAGCGACGCCGCCACAACATCCGGGTCGCTAGACTACCGACCTCTAGACGACCTCGACGCCGACATTCCCAAGGACATCGCCGAAGCGCTGGATTCCCTGCCGCCGGTTGAAGAAGAGGGAAGTTTCGGAACCGGTAACGAGTGCGTCTCGATGCCCGACTCTCAAACGCGAAATGGGCGTGGTAATGGGCGGCGCGTGGGCCCGCCTCGCGGTAATCCGAACAGCCGCCACAGACAACCGCAGAACACAATGGCGAGTACGGTCGTGTTGAAAGCCTATCAACAGAGAGACGCTAAAGCGGGCAAGAACCGCAACCGCCGTAAGCGGGTGTCGCGTGGCGCCCGCCTTCAACAGCGCAGGTGGGAACAGAAAGAGCTCGGGGAAACGCCCCTTTATCCGCCCATCGCGCTGGGCTTCCGTACCGATCAGGATGCGAAGTTCTACAACTATAAACAGTTCGACGAGGCAGTCATCCGTGACGACGAGGCAGCCATCCGTAACGACGATACAACGGATGATAATGTGTTGGGGGACGATAGAAAGCTTAAGGCTGAATAAACCTTTTGCAAAATCATTACTTTTATATCTATATATCCATATATATATATATATATATATATATATATATATATATATATATATATATATATTATATATATATAAATGTATATATTTTTTGTCACGCTAGATGAAGATAATTAACTAAATATTTACATATTTATAATATATATATAAATATATATAATATAATATATATATATATATATAATAAGTATATTCATTTATATATAATAAGCATACATTACAATATCAACATATTCCACCTGCATTGTTACAAGTACCACATAATACTGATATTCCATTTTAATATTCCAACATGGCAACTATTTAATTTAATATCTAAAATTTATTATCTCCAGAATCTGTCTTGTACAGTCATTGTGAAAATGATTCTTTCACCAAGATTCATTGATATATTGTCATAATGTAAATAGGCTTAAAATGCCTTCTATATGCCTTCTCTAACCCATCCTCCTTCTTACACCCATGCCTTCTCACACACATGCCTTCTCTCCCCATGCCTGGCTTAAGGCGTAATGCTTAAGCTTAGCCTATAGTCCTAAGCCTATATTTGTATCCTTAATTAAGGCTTAAATAAGGCTTAAATAGGACAACATCATTGACATCATTTTTAATTAATGATTATTATATTATTAACTATTTAGATAACCTACATTATTAGTTTGTATCATTATATATTAAAATATACCAAATAATATTGAAATAAATTCATTACATTTCAGTTATTTTTCTTTGTGTCCTATATTTGTGATTTTTTTACCAATTAAATTTAAAAAAATGTATCTGATTTGAAAAAATTAATTACATATTTGAAAATAGTATGAAAAACTAGTCTAGAATCAGTTAACAGAACCAGACTTCAGAGAATTTTTTTTTAAATGTCGACCAATGATTATAATCAATATATCCTATATTTTTAATTCATTTATTTATTAATTAATTTATATATTTAAAAATAATCTCACGTGCGCGTAATTTATGTTATCATTAAATATAGAAAATATCTCTGTAAATATTAAAGTTAGAGTGAATGATTTATGCAAAATGTCCATAACAAATTAATTTTAATATTTTTGTCTACAAAATCATAAATTATACATAATATATATTTAGTAGACATTATTTTTTTTATTATTCGTTATTTTTAAAAAATAATTAAATATATTCAAAGAGTATATCATAATTAATTAATATGTACTTTTCGGCTTCATTCTTTTAAAAAATGTCTACCAAATGATTATATTTTGCATTGTCTACCAAATGGTTATAATATGACTATATATATATATATATATATGTCGTGGTAGTAGTTACCCATGTAATTACAGTCATTAGTTAACTAACTATACAAGCAAGATCACACCTAACAAAACTATTACCATGACTAACTATAAACTATTACCTACTATACTATACTATAGTATATGATTAGCAAGTATACTAGTATACTTGCTAATCACTCAACATTCTCTACCATAATTACTTGTTACAGAGCTCCCAATAACTACTATAATATATTTCTTACCGAACTAACAGTTATACTTATCGAATACTTGTATCGTGCTACAATTCTTACCGGCGACTTTAACTTTCACTTTAACACCCCCCTCCGATTTCATTGACCTTTGCAATCAATTTAATCTCCATCCACATAACTGCTTACCAACACAAACACACAGCTACACCCTTGACCTCGTATTTACAACCTTCGACTTGGTGATAATTACTTCCATTGCTACTCACTCAACACTCGTGTTCAACCATTAATGCCATTTACTTTATCATCAACATAAATAACCCAACATTTATTAAAAATAACTTCCTTTGTCAACCTTACAAACATTAACTGTGCATAATTTTCAGTATACATACATTAGTCCCCATATTCTACACTAACTTCAATATCATTTCCACAATTTACTAACGTTACTCCTTACTCCATGATTTTCTACTGAACTCGGACACCAGAAAAGACTTGTTAGAAAGAATAACATAATCTACAACCTATCTCCTACTGAATACAACCTCGTACAATTATCTTTTAAGCGAAATATATACCGAAAAATTCTAAAAAAAAATTAAATCCAACTACTATAATTACAAATTCAACTGCTACAAATATGACTACAAACATATCTACAAATTAATCTAAATGGATCATTTTACCTGACCTACCAGATGTGAATATATACTTTTCTGAATATTTTTCAGCTAAAATTAATTAATTGTAATCCAAACACACTGAACAAACAATTACCTGACATACAACTCTCTTATGACTGTGCGATTCTGATACCCAAATATAACTTTTTTTCCCTCCCTCTACTACTGAGATTTACAATCAGATTGTAACCTCCACCTTCACCCTCGGAACCTTAACCCCACTAACTTTGAAAAAGTTTGTCTCGACCATTGAACCAATATAACAAAATGTAATTTACGAATCACTTACAACTGGTAGTATCCCCCCAGTCAGACATTTCATTATCAGTTCTTTGATAAAAAAAAACTCCAACTCCAAAAACTTTAATCATACCAATTATAATACTTTTATATATATATATATATATATATTTGAAGGATTATATACATATAAATATAGTTTGAATCTTTTCACATGTATTTTAAGGGGATCCCGCACATAACACGCAATTTGCCAATTTCGTGTATAGATAGGAAAAATATAGGTCCACTAATAAAAATAGAACTGATATTCTATTCATTCAATTGACTTAATTTTTTTGTAATGTATTCATAACATATACATGCATAGGAAAATAGAAAGTTATTTTTAATATTATTATTTTTATATTATATATATATAAATTAAAAATTAGCGACACTAAAATGATGGTATTTCTATAGAAATTATCATTTTATACAATGAATTCTATTCATTTTATTAATTATCTCTCTATTTTACTATTCACATAATTAAATTCTATATAAAGCAAAAAAAAATAATATTATAATTATAATAGTTTTTAAGTTCTATATTTTTGAATGCGCATATCTAGCGTAAAATAATTATTCTGAGAAAACAGCGTTTGAAGTTTGACATCATAACAATGTAATATTGAATAGTATATAATATAGCATTATCTTATCGTCATAAAATTCATTTTTATGTCATTTCTAGATTGAATTAATGTCTATTTTTTTACAGATACTAAAAAACACTACAATAAGTATTATTATGTAATAAAAAAATATATAAAAAAAATAAATTATCATCATTTTAAATGTGCGGGATCCCCTTAAAAAACCATTCGTATATATATATATATATATTTCTACAAACATTTTAACTGGTATGTAACTATAGTTACTATTTTCCATTATATTCTATTTACATACCAGTTAAAATGTTTGTAAAAATAAATATATACTATATTATATAATATACTATAATAATATATATATATATATATATATATATATATATATATATATAAATAGAATATAGTTTATGATTATCAGGTGTTAATAATTTACTATTATATTATTACTTAACTATTAATAATTAGTATATGACTATATATTATTATATCTATATATATAACTATTCATAATTAAAACTAATAATACAAATAAAATATAAAATTTATTAAAATATAAATATGTATGATGGAATGTACATAAATGATAAAATGGTAAGATAATAAAATATATAAAATTAATACACGTTCGTATATACACAGCTATATATATATATATATACATATATATATGCATATAAATTAGTCCGCGATATACACAGGTGGTCGTTATGAAGCAGCGATTACAATGATAGAATGAATGACATAGAACAAAGGAACAGCGCAACTATGGTATAGAGGGCGCTGCTGGTAACGCGATGGGTGCCGCTGTTGAGGCCGGTCACGCAGTCAATCTTCGTGTTCCGCTTCATCGCACGCACGAAACTCTTGCCCAGGTACTTCACGTAGTTCTGTTCCTTCGCCGGTACCGGGATAATTCTCACCTGGGTGTCGGAGTAGGGTGAGGTGTTAGTGGGTGGGCGGGGGGGGGGCGTGGCTAGGGGCGTGGCGAGGGGGCGGGGCTAACCGTGGAGTCTTGGAAGATCAGATCTCGGTGATTCATCGACGATTCGAACATATTGAAATCGTTGTTGCTAGAATGTGAACATGTGAATAGGAAAATAGGAAATGTGAATGCTAAATAAAGAAATATATACAGAGCACTCTGGAAACACCGGAACCAATGTGCAGTTATAATGAGGTACAGTCATATCAAGTTACAGGGATAGGCTGAAAATGTGTTTCATTAATTATACCTCTATGTATAATGTTCCATTGTATTTAGGTATAGGTTTCTAGGTGTATCTATGATGCACTGTGTGTATACATATATATATATATATATATATATATATATATATATATATATATAAATCTGGAAATATTGATGGAGATATATTCAAAATAAATAATGTACAAATAATTTGGTGTTAATTTGGTAATATGAAATGAATATAACTCGGGTGTATATAATATGGAGGTTGCAAAGATCATAGAAACTTGTCGGAGGCGAAGAACTGTTGAGCGTAGTTGATCAGAGTCCAGTAGATGAGCACTTGTTCCTTGGACTTGAAGCCGGCAGTAACGATAGCATTCGAAGGAACCCTTCCGAGGTTGCAGTCCTTCCAATCATCTATGTCCTTCCTCTTGCCGTTCCTGCGAATGTTGCGCGATTATGTAATAAGTGAAGGGTAATTAGTATGTTATAAGTTTATTAATATCGTAATAATAATTATAATAATTTATTAGATATATTTTTGTTTTATCTTTTCTTTTGTAGTTTATATTATATATATATATATATATATATAATATTATATTATTAAATTAGAATACATTTTTCATAAAATTAATTATAAATAATGTAGTTGTAATTTATCTGATTGATTCATCAATAATATATAGTTTATCTAGTGGTATATATGGAGTTCAATAATGTCACTAATTCACGAATAACGTTACATCACTATCGCGAGTCATAACCAGATCGCATAATTATTTAAAATTTCACTCCAACCTAATATTATTAACCTAATAATATTATATATATATATATACATACATATATATATATATGTTATTTCTCCTAATGGGCTTCAATACTATTAAATATTTTCTATTTTCATTGCATACTATGTGTATTATAAGCATAGAGCTAGAGAGAAATAAAGTGGTAATACTTAATGCCTGGCCATTAGCTTACACAGCTAATGTGGAAAGCGGAAATAAAAAATCAGCCATCTTGAGGAGACCAAATATTAAAATATAATATTCTTTTGATCATAACTTTTTTATTATTAATTATATCAAAAAAGTAAAATATGAAATATATATTACTTTTTTATCCTCTTTCGAACAGTATTAATAATTTTATTCTAGCTACAAAATAAAAAATCAAATAGGTCAAATCCACCATTAGACCAAATTACACGCTTTAGCGCTTTCCGCATGTCAGATACCTTGTTTACTACTCTATTTCTCTCTAGATCTATGTGTATTATAAGTATGTGACAGCAGCAAATAGATGAGAATGCTTTCTAACGGACAGAGTAGTTCGTAATCATCTGAACGTCTGTTTCTAGCCCAGTCAGCCATGTTCCTACTACCAGTGTTCTCTCTGACTGTGGTGTGTTTCACAAACGCAACATCTCCACCACCTGAGGGAGGGGTGGGGGTCGGGTGGGGTGGGACAGGGGTGAGATGGGGGTGGGACGAGGTATACTTATAATAAAGATAGTAACTACTAACACTATGATTGCGAGTCACGCTGCTTAATAACATGGAGTGTTATTTTACGTTGTATATACCCTATTATCTAGTTTAAATTAATAAAGGTAACATTTATTAAATGTAATCACTTTTGATAATTTAATATGAGAGAGAGAGAGAGAGAGAGAAAAAGAAAGAGAGAGAGAGAGAGAGAGAGAGAGAGAGAGAGAACAATAACTAACGTTCACAAAGGCACCGGAAAGCTCCAGAGTTACCATAGTAGAGCTCGAGGTTGTTACGTTTACAGCGGTTAGGACCTCCACTAGCGCAGGCCTCGCAAAGGTTGATGGGGTTAGTACCGTAGGTGTCGTATTCACGGTCCAACATTCCGGGCACGCAACTCTTACTGAAGAATTGACCTGGCAGCGATTAATGGGGGCTATAACTCGGGGGAACCATGGTATACTTATATGATAGACGTAAGTATACAATAATACTAAATAAATTGGAAATTTTATTTAAACTATTTTTTTAAACTATTATAATGATATGAAATGATGAACCTATATAACCTATATAATACAACAAATTAATATCACAAAGTTATAGTATTATAACTATTTTATGGTTATACACTAATCTACAACAACATGTATATTAGAGCTAATTAACATTCCAATAGTGACAATATATATATCAGAGCTAATTGACAGTATTATTGCTATAGATATAATCGACAACAACATTAATAATAGAGATATACTGTGTAGTGACAACAGACCTATGTGATAGAATTGATCACAGTCCTTCACTTGAATCTGACCGGTCTCAATCAGAGAATCTACCGGAAGTATCCATCCGGCAGCTGTCAGTATACCCGAGTGACAGGTACGTCTATCTAATGGGGGTAAGGGGCGCTATTAGTTGTGGTGGTGGGTAAGGGGTATATACCGTAGTGACAGGTAAGATGGTATGATTGATGGCTAGGGGTTGATTGATAGGATCTGATTGATGGGGGCGTTACTACTAGTTGTGAATGGGGTTATGAAACAGGATAACTGGTAGTATATCTAATAATACCTAGGGGACACTACTACATGGGGTAGGGGGGATACACCACTACATGAGGTAGGGGGGACACACTCAATACACAAGGGAACAGCACTACACACACGGATGTATACAAACTCTTAAGATTAAACAGAGTGAGATGAGACTCAGTTCTCCTGGCAACGGCTACTGCGTAGTAGACTGCATTATCGTAACCGCTGTAATCCTCGGCTGCTATGGGTATCAGATCAAAGTGTCTGCGGGGGGCGGGGGGTGGGGGTGGGGTTACTTAGGATTGTGTGAGGTAGTGCGCACAGGTGTACAGTAGGGTAGCCAATTAGGGCTGTGATGATAATATATTATGAACTCAGAATTCATCGAAGACTATGATATATATACCTTATTGTATATAACAGATAATCACATCATTTACTTTATATATATATATACATGATTATATTCTTGAGAGTTAAATTTAATTTTATTGTATCGATTTTTTATGAGAAAGAACACAAATGAATAAAATAGTATTACAAAATAGTTATACTCTTTATATTTATTCGTTTTTGTATTAATTCTTTAATTACCAAGGGCAGGTTGGTATCTCGATAAGTTCAATAGAACTTCTATACCATACCTGTGTTTTTGATCTCGGTCATCAACTGAATCTGATAATATTATTATTATATATATACATTCTGTAGGTTGATATTAACTTGTTGAAGTTTACAAATGACTAATTATTTAACAATCTATTAGAAATATTACCAATAACTCGCTGAGTAGTAGTAATGTGTGCTATTCATCATCATCAACATCAACATCAACATCAACATCATCATCAACATCAACATCATCATCAACATCATCATCAACAACACCAGGCCTACATCACGTATCATATCTCCGTTGCATTATGCACTGAAAGCATAGCATACTAATAGCTACTATAACAACTCATAGGGCCAATGAACGGCTCACATTCACTATTGGGGGAGGGGCCCTTAGTTTACACACATGATGTGATATACTAGGTACTGTGTTGGTGCCAGCATTGTAGCATATCTTAAGTATCTGTAGTGGGACTTGGTAATACATACACCTCATGATAAGTTAGATGTTAGGGTGTATGATAAGGGTGGACCTAATGATAAGTTAGATGTTAGGGTGTATGATAAGGGTGGACCTCATGATAAGTTAGATGTTAGGGTGTATGATAAGGGTGGACCTAATGATAAGTTAGATGTTAGGGTGTATGATAAGGGTGGACCTAATGATAAGTTAGATGTTAGGGTGTATGATAAGGGTGGACCTAATGATAAGTTAGATGTTAGGGTGTATGATAAGGGTGCACCTAATGATAAGTTAGATGTTAGGGTGTATGATAAGGGTGGACCTAATGATAAGTTAGATGTTAGGGTGTATGATAAGGGTGGACCTAATGATAAGTTAGATGTTAGGGTGTATGATAAGGGTGCACCTAATGATAAGTTAGATGTTAGGGTGTATGATAAGGGTGGACCTAATGATAAGTTAGATGTTAGGGTGTATGATAAGGGTGCACCTAATGATAAGTTAGATGTTAGGGTGTATGATAAGGGTGCACCTAATGATAAGTTAGATGTTAGGGTGTATGATAAGGGTGGACCTAATGATAAGTTAGATGCTAGGGTGTATGATAAGGGTGCACCTAATGATAAGTTAGATGTTAGGGTGTATGATAAGGGTGGACCTAATGATAAGTTAGATGTTAGGGTGTATGATAAGGGTGGACCTAATGATAAGTTAGATGTTAGGGTGTATGATAAGGGTGGACCTAATGATAAGTTAGATGTTAGGGTGTATGATAAGGGTGGACCTAATGATAAGTTAGATGTTAGGGTGTATGATAAGGGTGGACCTAATGATAAGTTAGATGTTAGGGTGTATGATAAGGGTGGACCTAATGATAAGTTAGATGTTAGGGTGTATGATAAGGGTGGACCTAATGATAAGTTAGATGTTAGGGTGTATGATAAGGGTGGACCTAATGATAAGTTAGATGTTAGGGTGTATGATAAGGGTGGACCTAATGATAAGTTAGATGTTAGGGTGTATGATAAGGGTGGACCTAATGATAAGTTAGATGTTAGGGTGTATGATAAGGGTGGACCTAATGATAAGTTAGATGTTAGGGTGTATGATAAGGGTGGACCTAATGATAAGTTAGATGTTAGGGTGTATGATAAGGGTGGACCTAATGATAAGTTAGATGTTAGGGTGTATGATAAGGGTGGACCTAATGATAAGTTAGATGTTAGGGTGTATGATAAGGGTGGACCTAATGATAAGTTAGATGTTAGGGTGTATGATAAGGGTGGACCTAATGATAAGTTAGATGTTAGGGTGTATGATAAGGGTGCACCTAATGATAAGTTAGATGTTAGGGTGTATGATAAGGGTGCACCTAATGATAAGGTAGATGTTAGGGTGTATGATAAGGGTGGACCTAATGATAAGTTAGATGTTAGGGTGTATGATAAGGGTGGACCTAATGATAAGTTAGATGTTAGGGTGTATGATAAGGGTGCACCTAATGATAAGTTAGATGTTAGGGTGTATGATAAGGGTGGACCTAATGATAAGTTAGATGTTAGGGTGTATGATAAGGGTGGACCTAATGATAAGTTAGATGTTAGGGTGTATGATAAGGGTGCACCTAATGATAAGTTAGATGTTAGGGTGTATGATAAGGGTGCACCTAATGATAAGTTAGATGTTAGGGTGTATGATAAGGGTGGACCTAATGATAAGTTAGATGTTAGGGTGTATGATAAGGGTGGACCTAATGATAAGGTAGATGTTAGGGTGTATGATAAGGGTGGACCTAATGATAAGTTAGATGTTAGGGTGTATGATAAGGGTGGACCTAATGATAAGTTAGATGTTAGGGTGTATGATAAGGGTGGACCTAATGATAAGTTAGATGTTAGGGTGTATGATAAGGGTGGACCTAATGATAAGTTAGATGTTAGGGTGTATGATAAGGGTGGACCTAATGATAAGTTAGATGTTAGGGTGTATGATAAGGGTGGACCTAATGATAAGTTAGATGTTAGGGTGTATGATAAGGGTGGACCTAATGATAAGTTAGATGTTAGGGTGTATGATAAGGGTGGACCTAATGATAAGGTAGATGTTAGGGTGTATGATAAGGGTGGACCTAATGATAAGTTAGATGTTAGGGTGTATGATAAGGGTGGACCTAATGATAAGTTAGATGTTAGGGTGTATGATAAGGGTGGACCTAATGATAAGGTAGATGTTAGGGTGTATGATAAGGGTGGACCTAATGATAAGTTAGATGTTAGGGTGTATGATAAGGGTGGACCTAATGATAAGGTAGATGTTAGGGTGTATGATAAGGGTGGACCTAATGATAAGTTAGATGTTAGGGTGTATGATAAGGGTGGACCTAATGATAAGTTAGATGTTAGGGTGTATGATAAGGGTGGACCTAATGATAAGGTAGATGTTAGGGTGTATGATAAGGGTGGACCTAATGATAAGTTAGATGTTAGGGTGTATGATAAGGGTGGACCTAATGATAAGTTAGATGTTAGGGTGTATGATAAGGGTGGACCTAATGATAAGGTAGATGTTAGGGTGTATGATAAGGGTGGACCTAATGATAAGTTAGATGTTAGGGTGTATGATAAGGGTGGACCTAATGATAAGTTAGATGTTAGGGTGTATGATAAGGGTGGACCTAATGATAAGGTAGATGTTAGGGTGTATGATAAGGGTGGACCTAATGATAAGTTAGATGTTAGGGTGTATGATAAGGGTGGACCTAATGATAAGTTAGATGTTAGGGTGTATGATAAGGGTGGACCTAATGATAAGTTAGATGTTAGGGTGTATGATAAGGGTGGACCTAATGATAAGTTAGATGTTAGGGTGTATGATAAGGGTGGACCTAATGATAAGTTAGATGTTAGGGTGTATGATAAGGGTGGACCTAATGATAAGGTAGATGTTAGGGTGTATGATAAGGGTGGACCTAATGATAAGGTAGATGTTAGGGTGTATGATAAGGGTGGACCTAATGATAAGGTAGATGTTAGGGTGTATGATAAGGGTGGACCTAATGATAAGGTAGATGTTAGGGTGTATGATAAGGGTGGACCTAATGATAAGTTAGATGCTAAGGGTGTATGATAAGGGTGGACCTAATGATAAGTTAGATGCTAGGGTGTATGATAAGGGTGGACCTAATGATAAGTTAGATGTTAGGGTGTATGATAAGGGTGGACCTAATGATAAGTTAGATGTTAGGGTGTATGATAAGGGTGGACCTAATGATAAGTTAGATGTTAGGGTGTATGATAAGGGTGGACCTAATGATAAGGTAGATGTTAGGGTGTATGATAAGGGTGGACCTAATGATAAGTTAGATGTTAGGGTGTATGATAAGGGTGGACCTAATGATAAGGTAGATGTTAGGGTGTATGATAAGGGTGGACCTAATGATAAGTTAGATGCTAAGGGTGTATGATAAGGGTGGACCTAATGATAAGTTAGATGCTAGGGTGTATGATAAGGGTGGACCTAATGATAAGTTAGATGTTAGGGTGTATGATAAGGGTGTACCTAATGATAAGTTAGATGTTAGGGTGTATGATAAGGGTGGACCTAATGATAAGTTAGATGTTAGGGTGTATGATAAGGGTGGACCTAATGATAAGTTAGATGTTAGGGTGTATGATAAGGGTGGACCTAATGATAAGTTAGATGTTAGGGTGTATGATAAGGGTGCACCTAATGATAAGTTAGATGTTAGGGTGTATGATAAGGGTGGACCTAATGATAAGTTAGATGTTAGGGTGTATGATAAGGGTGGACCTAATGATAAGTTAGATGTTAGGGTGTATGATAAGGGTGGACCTAATGATAAGTTAGATGTTAGGGTGTATGATAAGGGTGCACCTAATGATAAGTTAGATGTTAGGGTGTATGATAAGGGTGCACCTAATGATAAGTTAGATGTTAGGGTGTATGATAAGGGTGGACCTAATGATAAGTTAGATGTTAGGGTGTATGATAAGGGTGGACCTAATGATAAGTTAGATGTTAGGGTGTATGATAAGGGTGCACCTAATGATAAGTTAGATGTTAGGGTGTATGATAAGGGTGCACCTAATGATAAGTTAGATGTTAGGGTGTATGATAAGGGTGGACCTAATGATAAGTTAGATGTTAGGGTGTATGATAAGGGTGGACCTAATGATAAGTTAGATGTTAGGGTGTATGATAAGGGTGGACCTAATGATAAGTTAGATGTTAGGGTGTATGATAAGGGTGGACCTAATGATAAGTTAGATGTTAGGGTGTATGATAAGGGTGCACCTAATGATAAGGTAGATGTTAGGGTGTATGATAAGGGTGGACCTAATGATAAGTTAGATGTTAGGGTGTATGATAAGGGTGGACCTAATGATAAGTTAGATGTTAGGGTGTATGATAAGGGTGGACCTAATGATAAGTTAGATGTTAGGGTGTATGATAAGGGTGGACCTAATGATAAGTTAGATGCTAAGGGACTTGACACCTAATGATATGATAGTAGTTAGTGACAACTGCTTCCCAACCTGCCACCAGTGTAGACATCTGAAGCATCCAGAGTGATCAAGTCCGCATCTCCCATCTTAATCTTGCCCATACAATCACGCACGTTATCGCCCATAATACAGTTCAGATCGGGCTGTGAATGTGATGTAACGCAGGTAATAGGGGGCGGGGCTAAGTTAACGCAGGTAATAGGGGGCGGGGCTAAGTTAACGCAGGTAATAGGGGGCGGGGCTAAGTTAAGACAGGTAATAGGGGGCGGGGTTAAGTTAACGCAGGTAATATGGGGCGGGGCTAAGTTAACACGGGTAATAGGGGAGTGGCTAATTTAACTACACTATAATAGCTATCCTTTACAGTGGTCAGTGTATTGATAGACTAGTGTATGTTATAAAACACATATAGCTTTAGTCATAATAGACGCATGCTACTAGCTCTAGAAGTCGCTTGTAAAGCTTGCACTACGATGGTTTGTACGGATACTAATGATAGTGGTGGTGATATACACTATTATGTTTGAAATAACACTCGACTATAGGCGTATGCGATTGGCTGGTAGGGTTAATGGGCGTACTTTAAGATTACGAGCTGTGAAAGCCATCATCATGTTCTCGCACTTGGACATCTCCTGAGGGGATATCACACACCAGCGAGCCTGGCTCTCAGGGCACATGTTCAGGACGTGTAGCTTGTCTCGTAGTTCTGAACCTGGGGGTGAGGGTGGGGGGAGCGGAGGGTAACTAGGGTTATGGGGGCGAGGGGGAGCGGAGGGTAACTAGGGGCCTGGAGTGACAGGGGAGGGAAGTAACTAGAGGCATGGAGGGGGTGGGATTAACTAGGGGTATAGAGGGGTGAGGGGAAGGGTGTAACACGAGGTATGGGGGCTAGATATGTGAGGTAGATAAGGGTAGGGAAGGAGAGACGTAACTTGAGGTATGGAGAGGAGCATGCATAAGGGTAATGAGGTATGTGATATATGAGTAGTGAGAAGAGATGTAAATAATGCTCATTTTCAAAAGCCACAATAAATTCACATTATAAAAATCATATATAAAATCTCACGAGCAGTAATTCAGTTAAGCAGGAATGGGAAAGAAGGTTCACTTAGACGAGAATCACAATATTCTGTAGTATCAATATGTATCAAATTAGACTTGTATCCAAAAGTATTTATCTATTAGATCCATCTTGTCATCATTGATCAAATTAAATATATTAAAATCATATGGATAAAGATTTATATTAAATATAATTGAACGATAATAAATGCGTTTAATATTAAATACATACATTTGTTGATACAATGTTATCCGTTTATTTAGATTTGAGTATTAATGATTATGACATTAAAAAGACACGTCACCCAAATTAAATTGATAAAAGAATATTTACTTAGCATGAGTTTCAAATATAATATAGATTACCTTCAAATATATATATGATACTTTGTTTATAATATAATAGAATATATTGTAAAATGAATATAGAAATAATCGCTGGTTTATAGTTTATAGTCTCAGATCGAGATCGAAGACAAATTATCTAGGCTTTGCTCGGTGATAAATAGTATCAGATCGGCTAGAGATAATTTTAAGGCCACATTCGAATCTAACAATTTGATTTAATATGCATGCTATGTAAATTGATGGTTATTCTTGCATATTGAGTAGTAAGATATAAGTAACTCTAACTATAATTTCAATATAGGCACCACTATAATTATTGTATATGAATGCATATTAATTATCCATAGGACATAAGTTTATGTGTGTATATTTCATGCAGTTATTATGTTGTTTATAAGGTCTAATGTGAAAATTATTGATTTTTTAATAAAATAATTGTATATTGTATTAATAATTTACACATTTTCATACAAATAAAACATGGGTATTATAGATCTAGTTATTATCTATATATTCTGAAAAGTGTATTATTATATTTGCAATATTTTGGTGTTTTTAGCTGAATGTTCCAGAAAAAAAATATTCTGAGAAAATCAAAACAATACTTTATTTACTAGTAGGATTAGAAATAATAGAATTAATAATAGAATTAATAGAAAATAATATATATATAAAAAATATATATAATAGTATTACACCAGTTATTTTACTATCATATATATTTGATTAAAATTGTCTTAAAATCATGATTTTTTAA
Source organism: Osedax fenrisi (assembly GCA_964019155.1). Taxonomy (NCBI): domain Eukaryota; kingdom Metazoa; phylum Annelida; class Polychaeta; order Sabellida; family Siboglinidae; genus Osedax; species Osedax fenrisi. The sequence continues at coordinate 3,027,953 of OZ025239.1, forward strand.
AAACGAATGTTTATATAAAATGATAGATAATTGATTTATTTATAATAATTGTAATAAAAAAAATATTAGTTTTTTAAACTATTTTATGAACAATTTTATAAAAATGATTGGCACCCTTAATAAAAATATAAGTCTTAAATATAAATCATTTACATCTCTCATTGAGAGGGAAGAACTTAGTAACGGGTGATGTTGATAACGTTTATGTATGAAAGGGGTAAACATATAGTCAAATAGGGGGTGTGTATTAAATGCAATAGAAGTAAGGAGGGTGAGAACGATAGAGTGTACTGAGGTATGTAAAGAGAGAGGAAGGGGGAGGGGTATTTAGGGGTAGTAAGTAGTACCTGCCCAGGTGTAGTAACTGTCAGGTAGGGGTAAGGAGGGGTAAGGAGGGGTAGAAAGGGGTAGTAAGTAGTACCTGCCTAGGAGTAGTAACTGCCAGATAGGGGTAAGGAAGGTGGGAGGGGTAGAGAGGGGTAGAAAGGGGTAGAAAGGGGTAGTACCTGCCCAAGAGTAGTAACTGTCTCGATCACCTACGTCCACTAGTTTATCAGTAGCGTCGGAGAACATCAAATCGAAGCTACCGTATTTCCTCGAGTCGAACAGTTTAAATATACGAGAGTGTCTGCCAGTGGTGCCGAAATCATACGATAATAGTTTGAAGAGCTCCTGTAAAACAAATATTCAACTATATTTTTAAACATATAAACATATGTGTGTTAAAATTAACCGAAACTTGTGGTTACTTATATTGAATTAATTATTTTTAAATAAAAATATTCTAAAATAATATTATATATATATATTTATTGATGTTGTTATAATTAATTTGGTAGAGTTCATCCCATCCATGAACTTAGATAAAGTTGTATCACTTATGACTGATTGACTACTCTAATGTCCCTTAGAACTTCTTTCATGTTAATGCTTATCCATTATTTTAACGAGTGCCGATCATTTTGTATACATAATTATATTAGATCACATCTAAATATGATTTGAATACCTATGTTATGGGTGCGGATGGGGCTTGAACCCACCCACATCATACCCTGCTGCATGTTTGATGCTGATATATGTAATCACATAATGCAACGATGTAACATTCAACATAACAGCTAACTATTCTATATAAATATTCTAGAAATATAATAATTTCAATACAAAAATCTTAAATTCATTTGATTATACTCAATAACTATTGAACACTTACATTGCATATATCATACATATATCTTGCATATATCTTACATATACTATAGTTATTGACAATAATAATAATATATAACTGACATGTAAACAATTTGTTATAAAATTGACATATTATTAACATCAGAAATACTCCTTCACAATCACCTAGGCTATATATAATCACTAAGGGTATTGAGAAGGGTATTGAATTGGCTACCATCTGCTACTACATCCTATTGATGATAGTGCTATGTGTATGTGTGTGTGTATTCATACTATTCAAAATACATACATTCATCACATGTCACTACACACACTACACACATAACAGTGGTATATTATAGCTTATTACAATGCAAGCCAGTATTGTATAGCCTTCAAATCACTTACTACATATACTAAAACATAATATAATTATCAGGTTTATATTGATTTTTTATTTTTTATTTTCGTATATATATATATATACACCACTGCGGTAAACAATCATCCAATTATAGGATTACATCACAGAGTTGAACTAAACAACTGCCCCGCCGTACCCATTGGCTAACAACGTCGCATGACCGTAGAGGTCATACATCGCAACCTCTAGACGAGCGGTAACCTTGAAGCTGTTCCTGGAGCCGAGAAGGGCGTGAATCTCCGACGTAACGATGGTGTGGGAAGAGATCGTACCCCAGTTGCAGGTGTTGGAATCTTGTAGAGAGGCGGTGCTGCCATCTTTACACAGTAGTAGGTACTGTCGGAGTAGGAGTAGGAGTAGGAGTAGTATAGGTGTGTGTGTACTGTATACTGTGATAACTATACTATTGATTGATATGTAATTCATTTAAACAATAAGTACATCTACGACATACGATCTAAATGAAATATAAACTCCTCAAAGGGATGCTCTACTTATTAACTTATTAACTATTCACTACATTAACTTATTAACTACATTATTTCACCTCTACATCCATTATGTATGCATACAACACATGCACATTGTATCATACAACACAAACTGTCTGAATAGAAACAGTCATTAAATATAACACAATAAGTAATTAATAACTAGCCTCCGAATCAACATAACCATAACCATATATATATGTGTAACTATAGTAAACAAATCTATATTTTATACATTTATAGTGATGAATTAACACTGATCATGAAATCGCAAAAAAAATCAACATACATTATTGTTAGAGATACGAGTTAAAATGTATTAAAAAAATCTGTTAAAAGATATACTATAGAGATAGAGTGATACATTAGCTCTAAATCATACAGAGATATTGGTACGGGTCTAATGAACTACGCTAATATACTGGTGTGTGTGTTGACATCGTATAGTCAGTTGTTACATAGAGTATTATTAGTGGTGGCTGTTCAGTGCAAGCACACTAGATGTGCGAGTGTATGTATTACAGCGGTATAGTAGAGTGGGGGTTGGGCATAATGTTTTGAGTGACAGCCCGTATCCTACACCACCGCATCACCTATTGTGCTTCCCACTATAACACACACAAGGTATAGGATAGTGGCATTGGGTTTGAGTGACAGCACTGGATTCCAAGCAGTCTTATACGTCGCATATCGGTGCCTCCCCCTCCCCTCTCTAATAATAATATTTATGTATTGAATCACACACGTGTAATAATAGCTGATACAAATGGACCCTTCAAGAAGTCGTAGACTTGTACAAGTTATAAATAACTGTGAGGGCGTACAGGACAATACAAAACAATAGTAACATAGAGAGACTCTAACTGTCTCTAGTTAGAGTGACAGTTTGAGTGACAGTTTGAGTGACAGTTTGAGTGACAGCTGACCTTGCTAGCGTCCCCGCTGTCCAGTAGAGACCGGAGACTGATGTCCCTAACGAAGGCTACGTCGCCAGCCTTCTCCTGTAGACACATCAGCGCCCCCATATTACCGGCGTACGGGTCGTTAGCAGTGCAGAAGTTAGACTTTGAACCCTTGCAGTTCTTACAGATCGTGGCGGGGTTGTTACCTGGGGTGCGGCGGGTTCAGGGGTGGAGTTATTGTGTGCTAATCACTTGGGGTCGTGACAAACGATGACTCATAATGAACAGTGAGTCATAGGTGATCACGATCAGTGGAATAACTAGCGATAAGTCATAATTTATGACGCGTATGAGTCATATGTAATAACGGTGAGTAATCAACGGGAGTTTAATATCTATGGATGAGTCATAGCTAATGATGAATCAGATAACTAATGATGATTCATAGCTAATGATGAGTCAGATAACTAAAGGTAAGTCATAGCTAATGATGAGTCAGATAACTAAAGGTAAGTCATAGCTAATGATGAGTCAGATAACTAAAGCTAAGTCATAGCTAATGATGAGTCAGATAACTAAAGCTAAGTCATAGCTAATGATGATTCGTAACTAATGTGGAGTCAGATAACTAAAGGTAAGTTATAGCTAGTGATGAGTCGTAGGTAATGATGAGTCAGATAACTAAAGGTAAGTCATAGCTAATGATGAGTCAGATAACTAAAGGTAAGTTATAGCTAGTGATGAGTCGTAGGTAATGATGAGTCAGATAACTAAAGGTAAGGTTAATAGCTAATGATGAGTGAGGTATCAAACCACGACTGACCGAAAGGGTTATAGTACCGAGCGAGACCATCGGGGGCGCACATAGTACCGAAGAAACTGTTGGCAGACTTCACGGGAACGTTGCAAACGGTTACCGGCATGATCTCAGACTTGAGGAGGTGGGCCATCGGGAATATCCACCCCGCGGCTTGCCCTACACCTGGTAACGGTGAGGGGGGGTGGGGGTGAGGGGGTGATTGGGGTAGCCTTATAATGGGACAGTAGCAGTGTTCCATAGGTTTTTACCGCCTATGTTAATAACCGCGGTAATAACCTGTCCGGTAAAAACAGGTTTTTTGCAATGGTAAAAACCTAGTGTTGTCTATATAATTAATTATAATATCTATATTATATTAAACCTACTATTGTCTATATAATTTACAATTATATATTATTTATAGATTTCATATGTATTAGATAATATACAATTATAAAGTTAAACAATACTACATTAAAATCAATATTATAAGATTTTTTTTTAAATAACCTGTATTAATTTTGACTCTATGTAAAGAACATTTTTTTTTAATAAATAATATGATATTGATATTTAAATAAATGAGTAAATAAGTCAATATATATATACATATATATATATATAAAATATTGAATATAATAATATATTTATTTTTATATTAGTAAAGGTAAAGCCCCATTCATACCAAATAAAGAGCCGATTTTTCACCGATATACGCAGTAATGAAATCGTCGAGAAATCGTTAAATATTTAGAGATATCTCCAAATGATGAATAGCGATATTGTTACGATATCGGTGATATATCGGTAGGGGTGTAGCACAGAGAGAGAAAATCGGTACGATATCAGTGAAAAATCGGCCGACTTTTTCGGTGTGACAGGGGCTTAATATTGTAAAAAAAATATATATATTAAACAATAGAAATAATAATATTTTCATTGAGAAATTATTTGAATGTATTCATTATTTGATTTCTATTTATACCATGATATTTAATTAAATATATTAAATATATTCATAGATATTGTTAATTATATATATATATATATATATATATAAATACTGAATAGAATATTTATTTTTATACATATGAAATTAAATACAGTTAAACAAATATTGTTTACAATACTGTATAACTATTTAGTAATATTTTCATTGTGTAATTTTATGAATATATAGCACAGTATAATTTTATTTCATTTATAAAATGTATCCAATTATATTAATTTGTTAATTTTACAATACAAGGGTGTGCAGACTAAAATATTATTTTATCTAAAATTATCTCTAGAATGATCTTTAATTTATAAATTTATATTCAATACATCAACAGTTATATAAACATATGAGCAATTAACTAATTTTTAAATTTCTAATCGGCCATCATCAAATACTCTATATAAACAATTAATTAATAGACTAACAATTCAAATTACTGGGACTATTTACTATTTATTTATTTATTTATGAGTGATTTAACCTATTTGAATATTGAAATATAGGTCATATAATTATAATTTTAGTTTTAGAAGGTTATATGACTTTTTTTTCTATTATTATAGTTTAACTTTATTATGAAATATTTTCCACATACTTTTAATAATAAAGTATAATTAAATTATACATAAAACTATACTTTTATTGAATTTTCATTATTTACCCTAGTGATCATTAAGTACATAATTTCCATTGATAAACATTTGAAAAAATTTGTAAATGAATGTCAATTTTACAATTTTAAAAATAAGATAAAAAAACAGCTTTATTTGTACATTATATTATATAAAATTAAAACTATTTTATTAATTATTATTTTATATATATAATATAATATATCTCATTAAATAAACATATAACAGTATTGTTATTTTGATATAATATGATATATTATATTATTTTGAAATTAATGCATATTTAATTTGTATGTATATTTAATAAATTGCATATTATATGTAGGGGGCAATGAACAGTGGGGAGAGTGGGTGTCCGGACCCCCCTCCCCATTTATAAATAGGGGGGTCCGGATATCTTTGGACCCCCCTGTTTTGAGTCAATTTTAAAAATAATTTGATAATTTGTTAATAATTTAGACAATTTAATATTAGTAGCGATTATTAGTAAAATACATATTATAATATTTAATATATTAAAACTATAATTATAATAACTATATTTGAATTTAAAATAAATAAATATAGGATGCTAGATACCTATATCATAGAGTACATTGGAAATTATTTCTCTCGACACATTTTCTTGACTATTTTAACTGATTTTAGACAGCATGTCGCTGGGCACAATCTAACTAAAAATGAATTGTCTGCGTGTGTTTCATATCAGCTATCACTAGCCTATAATCACTCGCCAAGCATGTGTTAACCACCCTTAATGGTGTACAGTGTACACTGTACACTAACCTGGGAAACAAGCCTTCGATCCCCTCAGTGATTTAAGATCTGTGATGATACCCGCAGCATTGATTACAGCCACTGCGTTGTATGACTGTAGATCTTCGTTGTCTTCTGAAGGGGAGGAGGAGGTCATGTGATGAGGTCATGTGATGCTTCAGGGGGCGGGGTGATAGTTATTATAGAGTGGGGGTAGGAGAAGTGTGGGGTAGGAGAAGTGTGGGGTGGGAGAAGTGGGGGGGTGGGAGAAGTGGGGGGGTAGGAGAAGTGTGGGGTAGGAGATGTGGGGGGTAGGAGAAGTGGGGGGTAGCAGAAGTGTGGGGTAGGAGAAGTGTGGGGTGAGAGAAGTGTGGGGTAGGATAAGTGTGGGGTGGGAGAAGTGTGGGGTGGGAGAAGTGGGGGTAGGAGAAGTGTGGGGTAGGAGAAGTGGGGGGTGGGAGAAGTGGGGGTAGGAGAAGTGTGGGGTAGGAGAAGTGGGGGGTGGGATAAGTGTGGGGTAGGAGAAGTGTGGGGTAGGATAAGTGTGGGGTGGGATAAGTGTGGGGTGGGAGAAGTGGGGGGTGGGAGAAGTGGGGGGTAGCAGAAGTGTGGGGTGGGAGAAGTGTGGGGTGGGAGAAGTGTGGGTGGGAGAAGTGGGGGGTAGGAGAAGTGTGGGGTAGGAGAAGTGTGGGGTAGGAGAAGTGTGGGGAGAGAGAAGTGTGGGGTGGGAGAAGTGTGGGGTGGGAGAAGTGAGGGGTGGGAGAAGTGGGGGGTAGGAGAAGTGGGGGGTGGGAGAAGTGTGGGGTGGGAGAAGTGGGGGGTGGGAGAAGTGGGGGGTAGGATAAGTGTGGGGTAGGAGAAGTGGGGGGTAGGAGAAGTGGGGGTGGGAGAAGTGGGGGGAGAGAGAACAGTTGAGTTAGATAAGATATAAGTAGATGTGGAGTGAGATAATAGCCGTGTGTGCAGGAATACAAGTGCATGCCTAATGTAGTGAAGTAGGTAAAGTAGCAAGTGTAGATCACATGACATGGTATCTGGTCACGTGACAGGTCACATGGTCACATGACTGACTAACTAGACTTGTACTGTTCGGCTACGATGGGCATCAGGTTGTAGAACTGTCCGCCGGTATACCCCATGCCGGGGTCAAGGGTCAAAAGGTCAGCTTTACCCTTGGCTATGAGACTCATGCAATCGAACTGGTCGGCTCCCTGTGTGTATTGCGTGAATGTTAGTGCATCGCTCTCTCTAGGCAAGAGGTACAGACCGAGCTGTGTCTACATACTAACCACTAACTGTCAGTCTGTCTATCTGTCCACTAACTGTCCGTCTGTCTATCTGTCCACTAACTGTCAGTCTGTCTAACTGTCCACTAACTGTCCGTCTGTCTATCTGACCACTAACTGCCCGTATGTCTATCTGACCACTAACTGTCCGTCTGTCTATCTGACCACTAACTGCCCGTATGTCTATCTGACCACTAACTGTCCGTCTGTCTATCTGACCACTAACTGTCCGTCTGTCTATCTGACCACTAACTGCTCGTATGTCTATCTGACCACTAACTGTCCGTCTGTCTATCTGACCACTAACTGCTCGTATGTCTATCTGACCACTAACTGCTCGTATGTCTATCTGACCACTAACTGTCCGTCTGTCTATCTGACCACTAACTGCCCGTATGTCTATCTGACCACTAACTGTCCGTCTGTCTATCTGACCACTAACTGCTCGTATGTCTATCTGACCACTAACTGCCCGTATGTCTATCTGACCACTAACTGTCCATCTGTCTATCTGACCACTAACTGCCCGTATGTCTATCTGACCACTAACTGTCCGTCTGTCTATCTGACCACTAACTGCCCGTATGTCTATCTGACCACTAACTGTCCGTCTGTCTATCTGACCACTAACTGTCCGTCTGTCTATCTGACCACTAACTGTCCGTCTGTTTATCTGACCACTAACTGTCCGTCTGTCTATCTGACCACTAACTGTCCGTCTGTCTATCTGACCACTAACTGTCCGTCTGTCTATCTGACCACTAACTGCCCGTATGTCTATCTGACCACTAACTGTCCGTCTGTCTATCTGACCACTAACTGTCCGTCTGTCTATCTGACCACTAACTGTCCGTATGTCTATCTGACCACTAACTGTCCGTCTGTCTATCTGACCACTAACTGTCCGTCTGTCTATCTGACCACTAACTGTCCGTCTGTCTATCTGACCACTAACTGTCCGTCTGTCTATCTGACCACTAACTGTCCGTCTGTCTATCTGACCACTAACTGTCCGTCTGTCTATCTGTCCCCCTTCCCTGCTACAACAGCTCGCCCTAAATATCACTATCCCAGCTCTACTGTATAAGTCACTAATATAAGCTATATTGTAGTCGATACTAGAGCCGTACTAGAGCCCCACTAGTACACTACTACAGGAACCATTAGAGCCCCACTATAGTCACGACCACTACGAGCTGTATAGCCTAGTGAACTCTGACCTTAATGCATTTGAGCGCGGGCAGCTGGTCGTACTTCTTGAGGTAGGAGGGGAATGTGTTGGGGTATTGGGTCTCTCGTTGTTTGATAGCTGCCAAGAGGTCCTCACACTTAAGCAGCTCCTGTTCGTTGATTATACACCAGCGAGCTTCATGGGTGACTGATAAAGTGGGGGGGGGGGGTTAGTTAAGGGGGTCTGAGTTACGGGGGATATTAGTTTAGGTGGATTAGTTAAGAGAGGTATTAGTGGCCATCAGTTTAAGGGGTATTAGTTAATGGGGAGATTTAGGGGGGTTTTAGTTAAGGGAAGTTTAGTTAAGGGGTATATTAGTTAGGGGAAATTTAGTTAATGGGAGACATTATTTTAGGATCATCAGTATTTTAATTCTATTTTCTATCATAATTCATTATTTTAAAGCTACTTTTTTAATGTTTTAGTTTCGTATTCTTTGTTTATTTCTATAAAGTATGTTATACATGACCCAATGACACATTTTATTTTTTTATTATTAAAATGTATTCATAAACGAATAGTATAATATAAATATTTTTTTAAATTGGCTCATGACTCATGACCCAACAAACTACAAAACTACATAATGACTAACTGCTCAATAAGTCGGCTGTTTCCGTGATGATGAAAAGTAAACAAACATAGAAGAGGAGAACGAGGGTTTTCATATTAGCACCTGCGATTGATATTATAATATTACGTTAATGAAATCGTGTCATTAGATTTAGATTTTAAATATATTTATTTATTTACTAGTATATTGACTATTACATTTAATAATACATTTACATTTAATTAACGAAATTTTTAATAATTCAACAATTAATAAAGTTGCATTATAGTCTAATAATGTATAAAGAGAGTGTAAACAAAGGTAATGGTAGTAATTAATGTATAGCATGTATTAAATGGCATTGTTCACTCATAGTTATATGAAATGTGCTATTAATAATGATTCATTGTTAACCGCTTTTACAACTTTTGATTTATTAATTAGGTTTTAAATATTTCATATATACAATAAATTAAAAAGTTATATCATATATATATATATATTCATACAATCATCTAAATGATTAAAATTGAATGTAAATATAATTACTTATATATATATATATATATATATATATATATGTCAATAATAAAATGTATATGAATGATATAATATTTCTTTAAGTTATTAATAAAAATATGTTATTTTAATAAATTAGAGAGATACATTATTTAGATTAATAATCTTATATAAATAGTGTATAAAATATAGATAAACATATTAGATATGATATCAACATGTTTATTATATGTAATATAAGTACATTTAATACATGAATATAAGGGATGATAAGAATAATTAATATATATGAAATTTATTATATCAAATAATATATAAAATAATGACTATAATTTATGTATCAACAATAATTTTCAATTTTGTATTATTCTTTGTTTATTTCTATAACGTATGTTATCGTTAGCAAATAGCTATACTTTATACTTTCGATTATATTTTCGGCTATGTATTTTCTTAAATAAATGATCAACAATAACGAGAATACAAGATTATATGTAGTAAACGTGTGTAATAATAATAAAAATAAATTAAAATAACAACTATATAATATGTTTATTATTTGTTCTTATAATTAACTTATTAAATAATGTACTCATCAATCAAGTGCATTAGGTCTAAAATCTAAATATAACTGTTATGTATTATAAGTTATATAGTCATTGAATATTAACATGACTTATTAATATTATGAACTTTTAAATAGATATATTATTCTAAAACTGCGTATTTTATAAATCTACGATACGCCATCCTATCCGAACATTATAATAAGCTATAGCTATCAGTCCCGTTCTAAACTGCTAGAATATCGATACACGAGCGGTAATAATCTATTACTAATAACTACGACTGCGCATACAGTGAACTACAGCTCTGGGGGTCTAACACTAAATCAGCGTGGGTACTACTGAGGGGTATCGCACTTCTATCATGTGGCTAACGAGAACCCTACTGACCTCTTGCCCATCATCTACTGTATAGCGTTTAGCGTGGAGAGAATGAAATGAACGCGCTTCTCTATAGTAACGGAGGAGTTATTAGCAGCAGCAGCAGCTATTTCATCTTGTCGTTACTCGTACACAAATAAATATAAATAAAATATAGTTTATTATGACTTCAACGCATGTTGATATAGGCGTCGTTAGATGATAAAAACGAAAAACTAAAATAAATAGAAAAAGAATAATAAAATAGAGCGAGTTACAATGATTTAAAATGGACATACGGTTTACGTTTAAACAATGAAAGTGATGTTGTACAACGAATATCATATGGCAGTGAATTCCAGCTTTTCGGAGCAATAACCGAGAAAGCTGATTCAGAGTAGGCCAACGATGTTGAGCGTTGCACCAGTTGCATGACGTTGCACTTCCGACTTGATCTGTTCGAACTCTGAATAGAGTGAGCTAAGAGTAAGCCTAAAGCTGCGTTCACACCAACACAAACAGCCCTCCAAAACCGGAACACTTGTTACAGAACGATATCGTCGAACATTTTGAATGAATGAATGAATTTTGTTTACCGAATATTGGCTATAATAATCGGAGGGATACCCAGAAGCTATGTTTAGCTTACACTAAGGATAATTGCGTTGAGGATGTTTCGGTATGAACGGCTGAACTACCGATACAGGGTAGATCGACGTTTGACTTATACGCGCGCTTATATACATTTCGTTGACTTGCCCGACATCAGGTAATTGATTTAAAGCGAATAAATAATAAATAATTTATATTCCTCACTTAGATATCGGGCTTTTGTGTGAAAGCAACTTTAGAAATATCTGCTTTGGTCCTAAGCCATACTACCTTTAGTTTTAATAAAGTTTCATTAATTATCTGAGTGAATAAGATGGTAAGAAGGTTCGCATTGCTGTATATTATGCTATGCTATATATTATATATATATATATAATATATATATATATATATATATATATATATATATATATATATATTGTAAATGATCACGCAAACTTCTTGTATTTCATACACACTTATCTTACTCTCCTAGGTACTGCCTAACTACTACCTAGGTAGCTACCTAAGTACCTCCTAAGTAGCTACTAACTACTACTTAAGTACCTCCTAAGTACCTCCTAAGTAGCTACTAGACAATTGTAATAACGATAACTAATATATTAGTTTACTTTAAAATAATGTTGTTTATTCTTAACTTTAAATTGTTAACATAAATAAAGTAGAATAGAACGGTTTATTATTAAATATTTAATTTCAAGTTTAATTTTATTATATATATTCCATTTAATTTGACGTTAGAGACATACAGGATGTATGTTATCATATGTACTTATCATTTATTTGACATGTCTAGATATCATTTATTAAGTAATATATATATATATATATATATATGTAATATTAATTTATATTTCAACAAGATATATATTTGACCATTTGTCTGTTAATAATGTTTCACAGGGTAATCTCCTTCACAATTTCCATTTATAAAAAAATATTTTTTTTTTATTTAAAAAATAATTTATATAATCATTTTTATATAATCTATTATTGCATGCAAAAATCTTACATAAATTGTCTATATAAATAAATTTAAATAAATTTGTATAACCCTTACAATTAAAAATAAACATTAATTAGAGTATAATCAAAATATATCACTAAACTTTGACAGCTATTTTCTCTACTAAAAAGTCACAAATTATTTTATTCTTTAATAAAATATATATTATAATTTTTTATATTTTCAGAATATTTAAATGAAAAAAATTTAAATGCATAGATTTTCTGTTTTTTTTATCATATAATTTAATAATTAAAATATTATATCATGTTTCTATCATTATATTCACTTCTAAAAAAATCATACTTTTAATTATTTTTATTTTTTAAATAAAATATATATTTAAAATAAAAAATGGTGTTCCTATAGAATGATGTATAACTTTGAAATTACGATAACATTTTTAAAATCTTTAATATAGGAGAGTTTTAAAAAATGTTGGTTTTTCATATCTATTTACAGGCAATTGAGCGAAAGAGATCCCCTTATTAAAGAACTTGGTTATAAATAAACAAATATATATTTGTATTGTTTTTATGAGAATCATAGTTGACGAAAAAATAATTTTTATTTTATGTTACATTAATGTTGCAAATAATATCATGATACTATTTTTACATATAATTATATTTGCACAAAGATTTTTATTCCATAATTTAAACTTCTTATTTATATTAATTTATATCTTTTTAAAATTTAAAACATTAAATTTAACATCCAAACTTAACTTAAAATATTTAACGATATTTTGTACATAATATCTTTTACGATACGACTGGTATTCATAAAGGTTGATAGTAGATGGGTTACCGTCTGGAATATGATATACTATTAGAGTTCTGTTTTTTTTTCATATTAATAACATAGCGAATTTGAGGAATACTATACGTTTACATAATTGGTATACGATCATAACGGAAGGGTTGCTAATGTAAATAATCACGAAAAAGGACGGGTGGTAGATGAGAACGGGACTTGAAGTTGAGTTTTGATAGGCTAACTTTGGGATGTAATCATAATGATTATGATTATCTTTACAGTAATGCAGCTAACAATATAAAGCAGAACAAAACTAAACCAATTAATCCAAATAATCATCACATATCAATACAAAATATATATATTTACATTCTTAACCCGTCCGTTATGATCGGACAGCACATCATTTATACTTTTGTTAAGTTTGGCGATAGAGTAATAATACTGGCCCAAAAATATAGCCTTGCGGTAAACCGGCATTAAGATAAGGAGGTTTTTATGTAGTATAATTTATCTCGATGATTAACAGTATACTTTATAATGCAGTCTGTATTCAAAGTATGGTATATACTACAGTCAGGTATGGTAATGCGTATACCTAATAACCTAGAATCTCCTTATGATCAATGGGTAGTTGATATTGTCAAAAAATGGGCATAATAGTGTTAGTGTATTTGATGATATTAGTATTATACTAAGTATAGTTGTGAGATTTTTGATATATTCAATATATCAAAAATATAATATTGAGAAAGAGAATATCTTTTGTAATTATAAGAGAATAATATGATATTAAATATCGGTTTATGATGATTTTCACAACTAAAAAACTCTTTGAAGTGGAATCAGCTTGTTATGTATGGTGAAAACTCATTTAACCTTTAACCTTGAGTTTAACCACTTCTTTTAGTAGATATATCTACTATTCAGACGTGGGCAGTTATTATTTCTATTGTAGTTTATAGGCAGCTTTAAATAGGTGTGTTTTAAGATCTTTCTTAAAGATGGTAGTTACTGTATTTGTACGTAGATAGTTGGGAAGTTTATTCCAATTTTTACATGCCGATGCGGAGAAACTACGATGACCAGTGTTTGTGTTATGATGTGAAGTTATTAGCTTGAATTCGTGTATTGGACGTTGGCTTCGTTGATGACTTGTAACCTCCAATAAGTCACTCAGATAGGTGGGGTAGCCATTATGTATAGCGTCATGAACAGTGATTAAGAGTGTATATTTTATTCTGTAGATTATTGGCAACCAGTGAAGGATTTTCATTTTTGTGGTAATTGAATCATGGGAGAATCTTGGTAAATTGAAAATTATACGGACAGATTTTCTTTGTAATTTTGATAGTTTTTCTAGATGACATTCTGGTAGTGTTATTAAAAGTAAATTACAGTAGTCAAAATTAGAGATTACCAGGCTTCTTACTAGTGATTCACATGCTTTATTATTTATTGATGATCTGATTTGTTTTATATTGTATAGTGCAAACTTTGCTACTTTGAAGATTTTGTTAATATGATTTTGAAAGTCGAAAAACTGATCAAAGATAAATCCTAGATTCCATATTGGTGTATTGCATTTGAAATCAATATTGAAAAGTTATATTTTATCTGGTATATGTTTTACATTATTGTGTATTATTAGAGCCTCTGTTTTGTTCATGTTAATGCACAGTGAATTTTCATTGTACCATGTTTTTATTTCATCTAGACAAATATTCAGTTTTCTAGTAGCAGACTGCTACTAGCAGTTTGTATATCATCAATAGATTCGACCTCGATATATAGCTGTAGATCATCAGCATACATCTGATAGTTAATTCCATGTTTACGTATTATTTTGGATATTTGGTCTATACATATATTACATATATTTACATATATACATACATATCATTGATCTGATCAGAAACTTAATATTATATAATATAATTTATATTAGTATATATTAAGTAATTTATACTTAGTATATAACTTAGTAGTATATTAAATATACTTATCCGCATTTATTTAAAGTTCTAAGTTTAACTTAAAGTTATGAAAATGATTATGATTTTCATTACTTAGTAATTTACTATAATATATTATATCTTAAAATAATATATTACATTTGAAATCAACAAATATATTATTATTATAATAATTATAATTATTATAATAATGTATTATATTACTAATAATATATAATAATACATTTGTCAAATGATTTGTAGATTTCAAATGTCATATATTATGTTGATATGAATTATATGAAAATACCCTGTAAAATTGTTTATTATAACTATAAAAATGTAATATATGCATTTAAACTATATTTGTGAAGTTAAATGACGATAAACTGATAAACTTATATTTGTTTAAAAATTAGATATTTAATAAATATAATAAATAATTTTTTAAATATTAAAATATATTATATATATATATTAAATATCTAATATATATACTTAGTGTACTAACCAATTTAATTAGAATGCATGTATAGTGTAAATCCAGTTTAGCTAGCTTAATTTAATATATATTAAGTGAAATATTACAAATAATAATAAACTATATAATTATTAAGAAATGTAAAAGTAATAATTACCTGTAATTTAAATACCTTTTACGCCACCTATATAGTATTTATAATTTTAGTTTAAATCAATAGGACATATGTCCTTATACTATAAATTGACCACACATAAATATAGAATACGAACAAATGTGCTAATTATCTATGTATGAGTCTTAATAGTATACATTGCATATAGGTATAAACTTAATACTAATAATTATTCACTATTATATGTGATTATATTGAATGTTAATAATATAAAAATGGATACAAGGACATGTCCTTGATAATATGAAAAGTTAAAATGTATTTTTTTACATTTTATATTAGTCATATTTATTTAATTTCGTTATAAAACACCTTAATGTTAATATGTAAATAAGTAAATATTAATATATGATATATATATATAAATATATAATGATTATATTTTTATTATATTGATAAATCATATAAATTACATATATATATATATATATATAAATTAATTTATAATTATAGTATCATGTATTTCTTATTAGCCTATTATAGAAATATACCTATATACCGGGAAATATAGTTAATAACATAGAATAATTTAAAATACCGTAATTTTGTAGTACTCAATATATATCTATAAATAGAAACCAGTCTGTGATTTACATTGAAGATGATAATTGATAAAATAGAAAGGAAAGGTGATGGGATACCTTTAGTAAATACATACATATTGATAAACAATCATCATGTTAATGTACAATGTAATATATATAATATATTACACTTGTAGTATGTACAAAGATTTTTCTAAGGAAATCTTTTGTATGTATAAGTCATAGATTTAGTGGTACTCTAAATCTATGGTATAAATGTAATTAGAAACAATGATTTTGCGAAGATCTTTGTTAGAAGTATGTCGAGTTGTATAGGTATTTTATAGTTGTAACTTATCATATACTATTTTAGTTTAGATATAAGAATGAATTGAGGTAATCATATTAGTTATAGATGCATTGTTTATAAGCAGAATTTTATTCTTATTGCTTACAGATAGATAATATATTTATAATATTCTATAATAATAAAGATTTGTTTTGTAAATAGATATATTTAAAATAGGTATATTCTAAAGATTTTTCTAAAATATTTCGTATCTGATATACTTGATCAGAGGAATTATGATTTATATTTGTTTAAAGTATAGTTTAACTCAAGAAAAGTCAGTTAATATTCTAAAACCTAAACATAAATTAATCATCTATTTTGTCTATTAAAGTAAGTATTGTAAATATAAGTATAAAAGGATACAGTCAGCTTATAACTACTGTAACCTATAATCTATGAGAAGTTTTCACTGAATATTATACATATATTGTCTTATAATTGAATTAATATGGAGAGGATTTCAAATATTATTATATATGGTATTATACTTAATCAGTATGAATAAGAATGTAAACATTATTTATACATTAATAACAGGCATTGGGCGTATAATTGTAATATTTGTAGGGTTTACACATATAATTTATGTTCAGATATCAACGACATATATGAAAAACGCTTCCAAGTGTTACCAACAATCATGTTTTAAGAGTAATCAAACAGCTCTATGTACCTATAATGTAAACATATTTAGATATATCTACAAATTGTAACCCTAATGTGATACATAATTAGACATGTCTGCAGAAGGGCAAGTCGCGATTTCTAATGAAGAAATAAGATTTTCATCATACAATATATTTATTAAACAGCAGTAATGTAAAATAATTGATTGTTGGAAGAACATCATATAATTTATGTTTAAAAATTATATCTTGATATTTAAATTGAATGAAAATAAACGAACAAGTTTTGTATAAAATAATGTATGTTATGATTTTAAGCCTGTATTCAAAAAGCAAGGAGGAATGTTCAAATGTAATGATAGTACACTAATTATAAGTGGGAGTTTTAAATATTATATTTGAGAAGACAATTTTGATAATCTATAAAAATAATAATTATATCCAAATACAATTTAATAATTAAACTATTGAAGTAAGTTATTTATATTTATCAGAATATACTATATTCAATAGTGAAAACTAAATCGATAAACCATTATTCTAATATTATTTTATAAATTACATGTATTTGTGGAAAGAGATGGTAGAATATATGAAAAGTATATTATTTATGAAATAAAAGTACAATCATTGAATACAAAAACCAGATTTATCTTATTATATTCATACTTGATCTGAGTTAGTTCTAAATTAGTATGTGCTAATGAAATATACATAATAGAGAATTCATATATTCAAAATATATATTCATATAGTATAAATATGATGTACAAATTGATACTCAGATATACAGTATTCATTAAATTCACTTTCTTATTTGTAGAAATATTAGTGTTGCTTAAATTATCAAATATGTTGTTTAGTTGTACTCCTTATTCTGGATTATAAAAAATAATATATTATAACTAATAAATCAAGTAGTATTACTAAATATATATCATACAAATCTTTTAAGATAAATAATTTATAATAATTTATTGGAAAAGAATACTTTCATGTTTGTTGGTATAATACATCTATTTCAATAATTTATAAATATGAATATAATTTGTTTATAATAGAATAAAATATCTGATAATTATATTTGTGAATACAATTGTTATATTTTTTATATCAAAAGAATATTTAAATTATAATTTTTCATATATACACTACTATGAAATTTACAAATTATTTAAAATTAAATTATATTTTTTTAAACGTTGTTATATCTATTAAAATATTATTAATAATTTATAAAAATAATTTATTGAAAAAAATGAGATTATTATATAGAAATATTATATATAAAATATTTATTATTATCTAAACTAAATAGACATTAACAACATCATGTTTATAATAACAAAATTGAAGTAATGATTATTTAATACATATAAACTGTTATATATATGAAATCAAAGATGGTAAATCAGTGATAATATAAAAGCAATGCAACTCATACAAGTAATAAATCGCCTACTACACCGAAACTTGGTGTAAGTGAGATTACCTAAAGATAGTAAAAATGTACAGTATTGATAATACACGATAGTAATCAACCACCAGCTTCTTCCATAATGGGTAGACTATCAACCTCCGGGGTGCCTGCGGTAATGGCAGAATCTGTGTCTTCTCCCACATCTACTGACACTTCGATAGTAATATTTTCTTCCGAAGTTTCAGCTTCTTTTGGTTCTACAGTTTCTTCTTCAGTAGGCAATTCTATCGAATGTTCTTGCGGTTGATCTCCTCCTTCCATCTGCGGTTCAGCTTCTACATATTCATCTTGCATGAGTTGATCTTCTTGCCTTTCTACAAGTTCACTTTCACCTTCTACTAGTTGACTTTCTTGACCTTCATCAAGTTGAGTTTCCTGCCCTTCTACAAATTCCCCCCCTTGCCCTTCTATGAACTGGCCCTCTTGCCCCTCTACTAATTGCTCTTCTTGCCCCTCTACTAATTGCCCTTCTTGCCCCTCTAATAATTGCCCTTCTTGCCCCTCTAATAATTGCCCTTCTTGCCCCTCTACTAGTTGCTCTTCTTGCCCCTCTACCAGTTGCCCTTCTTGTCCTTCTAATAGTTGCTCTTCTTGTCCTTCCACAAGTTGATCTTCTTGTCCTTCTACTAGTTGACCTTCTTGTCCTTCTACTAGTTGCTCTTCTTGACCTTCTAATAGTTGCTCTTCTTGTCCTTCTAATAGTTGCTCTTCTTGTTGTTCTACTAGTTGACCTTCTTGACCTTCTAATAGTTGCTCTTCTTGACTTTCAATCTGTTGATCTATACTATTTTCAGTCTGTAAAACCTCTCCAGTTTGTTCGTTGACTGTTTGTTGACCCTCAACTTGTTCAGGCATCTCTTGATCAGGAACGGCATACTCGTCACCCTCCTGCATGTATTGTTGTTCCTCCCCTTCTTGCTGTTGTTGTTGGTCAGGCATGTACTCTTGATCAGCTGGTTGTTGATCGCATTGTTCAATGACTGGATCTTTGATTACGATGGCGGGTTCATTGGATCCAGTCGGAGGAAGCTGTAGAACGCGGTTGTCCGGAAGACGGACAAACTGTACCTGGTCGGTTTCGGGCATGTTCGGAATCTGAAGTAGGGTTCCGTCGGACAGTCGCAGGTATCGTGACTCGGGATCCGGTCCCGATTCCAGGTTAATGTACTCAGTTTCTTCGTCAGCCATAGTCTCCTGCTGTGTGGCGTCGACTTGTTGCTCTTGTTGTTCTTGTAAACCGTCTTCAGTTGTGTATTGCTGGTCTTCTACTATCTCTTGTTTCACTTGCTGTAGTTCAACGTCCATGTTTTGTTCGTCGACCATCATCTGTTGTTGTTGTTGAGGATCTTGATCCGGCATCGCTTCTGTGGTTTCGTCGAGCATTTGTTGTTGACCTTCGACCTGTTCTTCTAACATTTGTTGTTGTTGTTGGGGATCTTGCATATCTTGCTGCTGTTGTTGTTGTTGAAGGGGATCTTGAATATCTCCTTCTTCCGCTTGTTGTTGCTGCTGACCCTCTAGTAGTTGTTCATCTGTCTGTTGTTGATCGGGTTGCCCTCCTTCTAGTTGTTGTTCGTCGAGCAGTTGTTGTTGTTGCTGGTCCATTAGTTGTTGTTGTTGTTCGGCAGCCATCTGTTGGTATTGCTCCTCTTCACCGGGGTTGATCGGTTGTAGGGTTCCATCGGGTAGTTGTATGTAGCTCTGTACGATGTTGGGGTCGATGCCCTGAGAGATAAGCTGTTGACGATGCTCATCGGAGAGAGAGTTAGCTTGGGCGTCGGCTGATTCATCGCCGGGTTGGCCATCGGAATGAGGTTCCGTTTGTTCTAGGTTATTCTGCAGATCTTGCGTGGTCTGGTCGTGTTGGATGGTGTCGTCTTGTTGAAGGGCGTTCTGAGATGGGATGGCGCTTTGGCTCGCGTTTATCATCTGTTGCGTTTCCAACATCAACTGTTCGTTAGTTTGATCCATGATCTGTTCTTGTTGTTGGTTGGAATCCATCGGATCATCTGATTGGTCTACGGGAACTTGTTGAATAGTTCCGTCGGGCATCTGTACAAACTTAAGATTGGGATCGTTGGCGTCCATGCCTTCGGGCAGTGGATGTATGGAACCATCGGGAAGTTGTAGGTAACGCTGTTCCTGGTTGTTGAGCGATTGTTCTTGTAAGGCAAGGTCATCGGAAGATGCCGTACAGGTGGTAGTGTCGGCTATCTGTTGTTGTTGTTGATGCTGTATCTGGGGTTGAGCCTCTTCTCCTGGGAGGGTTTGACCCGGAGCAATCGCCTGTATGGAACCGTCGGGCATTTGGACGTAACGCGTGTCCTTATCTATGGGGTGATCCGAGGTGATCTGTTGAATGGAACCGTCGGGCATCTGCAGGTAACGCGTGTTCGTCTCTCCGTTTTGGCCGGCCTCAATCTTATCTTCTTGAATGTTGGTCTCGGGTAGGGTGGTTTCGGGAGGGCAGTTAATCTGGTGGATTGTACCGTCGGGCATTTGAACGTAGCGGGTGTTAGGCGGTACTAGGGCGGGGGTACCGTCGTCGTTAAGGGGTTTAATGGAACCATCCGGCATCTTCAGGAACTTGCTAGGTTTAGGCATAGATGGTTGTTGATTCGGGGCCTGGTTCTTAGGCATGTTGAATTCGGCGGGTATCTTGTGCAGCGTTCCGTCTGGCAGCTTCAGATATCTGGTTTCTGATTTCATACCATCCGCTAGAGGGGGTATTTCGTGCAGGGATCCATCCGGAAGTTTCAGATAGCGTACCTCCTTCTTGAGGTGGGATGGGATGTTCTTACGAATAGACTGAATCGAGTGCGGTAGCCCACCCTTATTCATGTGCGGGACGTTACTGGTGATGGCTCGTAGAGTTCCGTCGGGCATCTTAAGGTATCTCATCGGGGTCTTGGAGGCTGCGGCTGCTACGGCGGTCTTCTGGGCCATCTGGATGCTCTTGGAGTTCAGTTTGCCATCGATGGGGAGTTGGTGAAGGGTTCCGTCGGGCATCTTCAGGTATCTGGTGGTCGGGACGTTCTGACCGTGCTTCTTCATTTGAGGAGACGGGTTCGCTTTTATCTCAGCCTTTTTGATGATGTCCAATGGAGCCTGTTATATAACGACACATTATAATATCGCTATAGATAATTCAGTGTACATTAATTGATTATATTTGATCATTCGATTATTTTTATATAAAATTAATAAAGATTAAATTAATAATATTTTATATTATGAAAATTAAAATATTAAAAATAGTTCACTAGTTAATAATAGATAATAAAACAACTTGCTGTCGTCATTGATTACCTTATCATTAGGCATGGGTAGTTTAAGTATAGTACCATCTGGAAGTTTGATATACCGAGGTTGTGAAGATCCAGGATTCTCTGCAGGTATCTATAGATGTTTGTATTATATTTAGCATTCATAGGTAAAACATTAATATATAAGCGAAATTGAAGCGAAATTGAAACGAAATTGAAAACATAATTTATAATTGAATAACTGAATAACAAAAATAATAAGAAATAATATTCACCTTTTATAATTTCATAAACTGTTAAAATTAAAACCATTATTCATATTTATAATTGAAATTAAATATATTATATAGTAAATTGGTATTACAAAATGAAAAGCGACGAATAAATATCAATTCAGGGTGTGTTAAATAATAGATGTTTGTATGGCTAAACCTGTAAAACGCGTCCGTCCGGCAGCTTGACGTAACGAAACTTCTGCGAGTCCATAGGCATCATGGATTTATCGCCGATACTCTTAACCCCCATGGTGCCGGCGTTGGTTGCTACGACGGCGGTGGTGGGGCCCTTGAGGGCGGGTAACCCGGGTGATTGCATGGTGACTGCGAGCTGTGAGTTGTTCAACTGGCCAGGCTTCAGTAGCGACTGAGCTCCGGGCGGTGTTTGATCTATTGCGGATTGCATGCGACGTGTGTCCGTGGTCTTTAGGTTTATATCTTCTTTACCTGGTGGACGGAGGTGGTGGTGGGGGTTAAGCTGGCACCACTACATGTATATGCGATGTTTGCGGACTCAGCATTAAGATAGGAGTGTTAGCCTAATGAGAATATAACACTAACACTAGTGATGATGATGATAATGATGGTACTAATGTCAGATGACAATGGTATTGTGATTTTATACGAAATAAGCAAACATTATTACCAATCATTTACGATTACGATAATTATACATTAGGGTAGCCAGTTATAGTAACTTTTTTAGTTCCCTTCATAATAAAGAGCCATCTCGCTCAGAATAACTCCTTTTAATCATTCCAGTATATAATAAAATAAATAAAAATATATATAATAAAAAAATAATAATTGAAAACCGACAAAAATTCAGAAAACAAAACCATATTCAAAAATAGATAAGAATTTACATTGAAAATTTATGAAAAAATTTAAATTACAGATATATGAAAGAAAAAATTGTTTACAAGTAAAAATTGCCTTTTAGCATATGTAGTATATAAAAACCTTAACAAATATTAAAAATTTTTTTAAAAAATAAATCGATCCACGGAAATTTTAATTTAATTTTTATATATGTCTATCATCAATATATGAATATAAAATTATTAAGTATTGATATAAAAATAGCATATATTTATTCAAAAAGTGACTTTTATTGAGCATTTTAACAAAAAATAAATTTTGGGGTAAACTAATCGTACAATTTTTGTTGTTGGAAAAATAAATATTTTTTTATATTATACCTGGTATATATCAATTATAGGCTCACAACAAAGTTTGATCCTTAATTAAAATAATTTATCAACAAAATAATCGAATAAATTACATTAATTAAAAAATAAACAAAATTTAAATTAATTTAAAATTTTTAAATAATTTTTTACTTTATTAATATTATATTTTTATGACAACGCTCACTACTACATAATTAAGAATACATAAGAAAAAATGTCTATTTATAGAAATTTATATTGTAAAATAAATGCAAATATTTCTTCATTAAAGTACTTTTTCTTTATCAATATTAAATATTTGTTGATGAAACTTCATAAATATGTTTATTATGACATGTATGACCTACTGTCAGCGAGATAGCAAAACTTTCAAAAACGGGCTACCCTATTGTACATGTCATTAATAAGAATAGTTTTTCAGTTAAGAAATTAATATAAATATATATATATATATATATATATATATATATATTTATACATGAAAGAAAAACAATAGAATATTACAATTAAAAAAATGCATTTTGGATACAAATTATATATCATTTATGTAATATTTTTATTTAAATAAAAAACTAATTATAATATATAAAAATATTTGATAAATCATTTATTATATTAAAAATGATATGAAACTGTTTTATTATCAATCACATTATTAATAATGAACTTTATAATATTAACTTTAATAATATGATTTAATTATTGATGCGTGACTATTATTATCCCTATGACTAATTTGATGTTTTCATTGTTTTAATATCTTTAATATTTAATATACTAATAATTATCATTTATTTAAAACGAACATATATATATATAAAATATATGATTTCAATATAGATTTCAGTATCTTATAATATTAATCATATCAAATATATGATATCATCGAATTATATAGGTATTTATTATAACAAAATAGCTATTTTATATTACAAAGGTGACAATATGGACAATAAAGGACATATAAAGGACATATAAAGATTGAGACAAGGGCTTGATTTAGGCATTGTAAATGTATATATATATATATATGTGTGTGTGTGTGTAATGTATACAAGAATGAGGTGAATAATAAGAACATTGTTGCCCAATGAATGGAGATGTCATCTGCTATCTGATAAGCATACACAATTGTGTCTAGAATGTCATGTAGTAGTAGTATACTTAGTAAACATAGTGTCTATTATATTTGATTACTAATGTATATATATATATATATATGTGTAATTAAATATGAAAATTTAAGACAACATACAACACATTATGGAAAAACTTGAGGCACTAGTACAAATAACATGGTAGTGTGTTTACATGGCAACAATTAGTATACAGTGTGTGTAAGCAAGGGTATCCTTTGTGTAAGTTTATACAGTAAATTAATATTGTTAATATTTACAGAAAATATTTTACAAAAAATATAATAAAAAATTAATCATATATGTATATTTTATAATTTACACTTTTTACAGAGCAGATACAATATGAACGAATTTAATTTATTTAAATATTTAATAATATATGCTTATTTCAATTTTACAATATTCAATACACATTAATATTACGGATAACCATATAAATGAGGCGTTGTTTAAGCCAATTAGTTATATTACATTAGTTATATACATTAGTGTATAACCTAAATATATACATTTAATAATTGTTATTTAAATTTTAAATTAATTAAAATAAATATTATCATCATTTTTATATTAAATATTTAACTATAATTTTTAATAATAATATAGATTTGTATATCGATAGTATAGATATATAATATAGATTATTTATGCACTATTTAAATATATAAAGTAAACAAAGATTTATATTTAAACTGTTTGAATGATTTAAATGTTCTATGGCAGTAATAGTGAAAACATATATAGTTCTAGGAGTAGAACATGGATTTATTGAAAGATACATTTCTTTGCTATATAAATCATACATTTTAATTAGAAAAGTTACATTTTAATTTCATACAAACATTTATCACAAAAGTTATAAAACAAAGTATAATTGTCTAATATATAAAATATGAATGAATACACAATTAATATTATTATTAAATAAAGAAAATTAATAGATGGGATTTTTATAATAAACATTTATCTTTACAGAAAATGAAATGAAATATTGAATAAATTGATTATAAATATTTATAATAAATTGATTATGAAAATGAATTATACATATCAAATTAAAATATATAATAAATTATAGTTAATATTTATATAATATATATTTATAATAAATTGATTATGAAAATGAATTATACATATCAAATTAAAATATATAATAAATTATAGTTGATATTTATATAATATATATTTATAATAAATTGATTATGAAAATTAATTATACATATCAAATTTAAATATATAATAAATGATAGTTGATATTTATATAATATATATTTATAATAAATTGATTATGAAAATTAATTATACATATCAAATTTAAATATATAATAAATGATAGTTAATATTTATATAATATATATTTATAATATATTGATTATGAAAATTAATTATACATATCAAATTAAAATATATAATAAATTATAGTTAATATTTATAATAAATTGATTATGAAAATGAATTATACATAATATATATTTATAATAAATTGATTATGAAAATTAATTATACATATCAAATTTAAATATATAATAAATGATAGTTGATATTTATATAATATATATTTATAATAAATTGATTATGAAAATTAATTATACATATCAAATTTAAATATATAATAAATGATAGTTAATATTTATATAATATATATTTATAATATATTGATTATGAAAATTAATTATACATATCAAATTAAAATATATAATAAATGATAGTTAATATTTATATAATATATATTTATAATAAATTGATTATGAAAATTAATTATACATATCAAATTAAAATATATAATAAATTATAGTTATATAATATATATTTATAATAAATTGATTATGAAAATTAATTATACATATCAAATTTAAATATATAATAAATGATAGTTAATATTTATATAATATTTATATCATATATATATATAAATGTTAATAAAATATAATACTATTAATATTAAATATAAATAGAATGTTTGACAAAGAAAATTAAAATATGAATAAACCAGATGTTACTTTGTTCTAGCAAGCTCAATAACAATATTGTTATTACAAGGAAACTGGCAGATCTTGAATACAAATGAATGAATAGATAAACAATATGCAGTGTCTGGGTTTTACACATTTAACAAAGAGAATATATTATTATTATTATCTATGAAATTGATTATATAAATATTTGTTTTGTATGTTATATTATAAGTAAAAACCTATTTTATATTAAATGTATAAGTTATCATATCCTGCAATACAAACTTTTAGATTATATATTTATTTATGTTACAAAAATGTCAGAAAGATGTATTTTCTTATAAATATATTATTGAAATTACAAATTTATTTATAAATTTAATTAAAAGTGAGATGTTTTTCTATATTATTTGTATCAACATCCTAAATAATATAATGTGCATTGCATTTTATTATATTTAAGGCATAGTAATATTGAAATTATTAATTTAAAACAACATTTTTGTAATGATACAAATTTCCTAAAAAATGCAAATATGTACTCGGGGGATCATAATACAATATGATTATGAAATTATCTAAATATATAGATAAGACAAGTACTTGATTAAGTTAAAATTGTATATTTTTATATTCTAAAAAAATTAAAATTTTACAATTAATAAAATTATTCACTCTATTTTTATATTAAAATTTATTCTAATTACTAAATAAATGATATCATAACAAATAATATAGCATAGGGTGGGTTTTCTAAATCCATACGATAAGCAGCAGCAACGCGTTCTTACCTTCTTGATCTATCACGGTGACGGAGCAAAACTGGCGTTTGATCTCGTCGTGAGTTTCACCGATGTGAGCAGACATCTTGTAGATGGTATCGAACTGAGCCTCGCACATGGAACACACCAGGAGGAGCACCCTACGAGCGTGATTGTTTACGCAGTGAACTTCCATGAGGGGGCGCTTGTACGTGATGAACAGACACTCCGAGCAGATGAAGATATCCTTCAAGGTCATGGAACGCATGGGAAGGGTGGTTTCGTTGCCGCCTTGACCTCCGGCGGTGTCTATAGTTAGTGTTTGTTGTACGACCCCGTCCGAGGTTACGGTGGCCTCGACTAGGGAAGAGTTAGCCTGGATGTTCACGGTGGTTGTGTTAGGCTTGGTGATGACCTGTTGACCCAGGGCATCCGTTGACACTGTTGTTATGGCTACGGGTGAAAGGGTTGGAGGATTGATAACAACTAATATGATGTATATTTGTTGAGGTCATGAAATTCTATAATATAAGTTGTATTTTATTTTTATAGTTCACAAAAGAAAAAAAGGGAAAAATTAAATTTAAAATTAAAAGAATAAACAATATGAAATGGTAATAAAGCATACTTTTTGATATATTATTTAATAATAACATACAATAATTATTGTTAACAACGAGTTCTTGACTGACCTTCAATAGGTGTAGGCTTGTTTCTTTCATTCAGTTGAGACATGGCCACGAATCCGTTGCCGTGCGACTTGTGCGACCCGAAATGCATCTTCTGGGCGTGCAGTAGAGCGTGACGTTTCGATAGGCACAGAAACGGACACTCTGTACACCTGAGTATCATCTGTGTGTGTGTGTGTGGCGGGTATGTGAAATAAGGAATGTCAATTTTAATATCATTAAATCATTAAAAAATGACATGTATTAAAAATATGTGCAGTAACAAATATATTTTTCATTAGCAAATTCGTTAACAAAATCTGAAAAAATGTAAAATGAATTTCACTAATATTTGAATAAATAAAATATCAAATAAATATAGATTTGGGTAACTTTATTATTATTATTTTTCATCCAAAATTACTAGAATTTATTTTTTCGGAAAATTCTTTGTATTTAATTTTTTATAGTTTTACAAAAGAAAAAAAATAATAGTAAAAAATATAATAATTAGTATATTTTATATATTCATAAAAAAATGTTTAGCTTATTTTTTATTTCAAACCAATAATTTGATTTTTTATAATTGTTATAAGTTTCTATATCTTTATTATTATATTCTTAATTAATCTATTTGAAAATAACAATGTATTACTAAAATTAAATTTGAATCACGTTATTTTTTTTGAATAACTTATATAATATATAAGAAATTAAAATTATAAATTATTAATATAATAAAAAATATTTATATTTTCAAAATTATAATTTTTAAAGAATCTGAAAATTGGAATATTAAAAAAATATATACATTATTTTTTTTATTTATATAATTACATTTTTTAAGGTTTTTAACTTATAAATTACTTATAACCCTAAATTTGTTGTTATCAAGAACTTCAAATCTTTAAAAAAAATCAAGTTCTCGAGAACTTTAAATCTCAGTATTATTTATTTATTATTTAAAAAAATTTTGTTGTTGAATAATTTAATTATAAAGTAGATACATTTTTATTATAATTCTAGAAAACAAAAAAAAAATATTTTCCGATATATCAGTTTTATTATTTCTAAAATTTGTATTATAAATATGAAAAAGGTGATTTTTCTTGATAAACTTTTAACAGATGGTTTCGTATTTGTTGTGAAATTTGATTTTTGTTTATAATATATATACCGTGTGATAACATCAGCTTATAATGAGTGTTAATGAAGGGGTCGGGGGTTATAGGTCATGAGTACACATACCTTGGCATTCAAGAGCGATGATTGCGGAAGATTAGGGAAAGCGTTCATATTGATGGAGTCGGGATTCACAGACTTTGAACCAATCATATCTCTGTAAATGAGGTCGTGGCAGCTGTAATAGACGGACGAACGTGCATGCAATACACACACAAACTAGGACATGAACACTTACTTGAGGTTGTGGTAGTGTTCGTAGTGGTACCACAGGGCGAGTTTCTCGTAAGCTATGAAGTCACAGTGCCGGCAGAACATGAACAGGAATGTGGAGAATATTCTAGTACATTTACCTGGGCGAGGGGGTGGGGGGTATTAGAACTATACTATAGCAGTACTACTACTACTACTACTACTACTACTACTACTACTACTACTATATCGATGGACGGTAACTATAGAAAATACTCAATATTATTTATTAAATAAGAAAGGAAAACAGAAAATAAAATGAGGTTCCTAATAAATAACTATTATTATATAAACAACGAAGAGAGATAACAATGGATGACGATAGAGAACCTTCAGCGATGTTCATCATGTGATGATGTTCCTTGTTGAGATGATCGGCTACCTCGCGGGGTACGGGGTCAACATAGGGGCACATGGGGCACTGGTAGTACTGTATACCGTCGAGACGTTTGCCTGTGTGACATGCGTAATACGTATAGATATGTCTCTTAATGATATCAACAATGTAAACGTAGAATACGAGATGGATGATATAGGTCAAGAGGTGGAGATAAGGTAAGACTAACAGATAATCTTGAGCCAGCCGTTCTTGGGCGTATTCTGAAAGATGTACAACGTTCGTATCTCGGGCTGTTGAGATGTATTCAGAGACTGCATAAGCTCGGGTACGGGCAGCTGTACGGATAGGGACTCTATGCCAGCCTCCTGCATGTCTCGTACTAGGTTACGGGGCTTAGGGGCGGGGGGTACGTCGTAGTCGTCATCATCTGGGGGTAAAGGGGGGGTTATTGATGTGCTTTATTATATCAATTTTGTTATTTGTGAAGCTACATTACTCATAAGGTATCTTTGAAATAAGGGAGGTGGGTTAGGGTAAGAGGGGTAGTGTAAGAGGGGTAGAGGTGGGATAATAACCGGATGATTCGTCTTTACCTCTTTTACCGGGTACATAGTTCTCTTCGTAGTCTTCAAACACCTAAAGGTCAGAGGTCAAGTTACTATCCTAGCATAGTAATCATAGACAATGTTCTATATTCATGCATATATTCATAGTAGAAGAAGAAAGAACACGAAAGTATACGTAGCTAAGAGAACTGTAACACTCATCTAAGGTACAATACAATAAAGTAGTAATGAATATGTTTTATGAACCATGTTCGAAAGGGATTAGGAAAGGTGTTATATAATTAAAACATTTTCTAAAGTGGAATAGTCCGATAGATGTAAAGTAGAATCCGATAGATTTAAAGTAGAATCCGATAGATTTAAAATAGAATCCGATAGGTGTAAAGTAGATATGTACAGAAAAGAATAGTAGAAAGTAAAATAGAAGTACTCCATATTAGTTGTAGATGCAATGCTTGAATACACTAACTACAGAAAACTAAGCATGCATTGATGATTGTAAATTAAGAGGATTAAGTCTTTAAAATAAAAATTGTGTACAAAATTATAGGTTAAAAACACATATAAAATATAAAAACGTAATTTTAGAACACTACCTATTTCTAATAAAATAATGATTATATTATAACACTGTTTTTCAATAGTTGTAATTTATCAATTTGAATTATTTAAAAACAATGTTGTCAATAATATCTTTATTTTCATGTCAACTAGCGACACATGTTGGTTTATTGTATAATTGCTATTGATTGGCCGTTGGTGCTATTCTAGAATAATACCATAGCGTCATTTCATTATAAATAATATAGATTTAAACAACAATTATCTCAGAATATTTGTTTTTCTTGTGAAATTTACTATTTCTCTGTAAATAATTAACTAAACTGTTCACAGTCAAATGTTCACAGTATGTTTAATATTATATGTATATTGTATCTATACGAAATATTTGTGATTAGATATAGAGTTGATAATAAAATTTAAAAAATAAATATTCTATTTAATCACATTTTTTTAAAAAGCTAATATTCTCATTATTTATAAATTCTATATAATAATTAACATTATATATTAATGATAAGCAATTTAAATTTTGTGAAAAATTGTAATTATTTTATGAGATTTTGAATTTAAAAAAAAAATTCATATCTAATTACATTGAAATTTAAAAACTGAATATAAAGTCAATATGTTATTATACATATACAGATTAATATAAATATATATATATTAGTAAAATAGATTTATATTGATTTTTAAAAATTATTAATAATACAAAATATATTTAAATTAATAAACAATAATATATAAATTATATTTAATAAACAGAGCAGATTAAATTTCTTGATAAGATTAATATTAATATTATATACAATTATGATAATTTCATAATTAATAAATATATTATAAATCATAAAATAGTATATATATAATTATTTAATGTGTAATAACTAATTAATAAATATATTATAAATCATAAAATAGTATATATATAATTATTTAATGTGTAATAACTAATTAATAATTAATAATAAAAAATGCTTTGTTTCATAAATGATTCAAGCTATTCATATTATTAATTAAAATAAATTAAATGTTAAAAAAATAATAAAAAAATCTGTTATATATATAATTAAAAATCATGTTAATTACTAAAATATTAATTAAATTAAATATGTAAATAGAATTATTTATTACGAGTATAATAAATATTAAAATAATCCCAAATTGCATATTGTATAAATGATGTTGTTAAATATCTATAAATAGATGATTAAATATTGACTTAGTATGACTAATCTCAATATCTATAGTGATAACTTGATTTTGAGTAATTCACCATATTTTTATCAGAGATATGTATTTTAAGGGTATGATTTTTTAATAAAATGTATAATATAAATAAATTTTATTTAAAATTCTATTTCAATTTATAATGTTATAATATGAAATATTCATGTTCGTAATTATTAACAAATACGTGAAATAAATTTAAAAAAAATTAATTAAAAATGAATTTTACATTTAATAACAATGTCACAACAAACAATGGATAACGTACCTTTTTAGCCTTCTGTTGCCTGGCTCTTCGCGCGCTGGCTCCATCAGAAACGAGAGGGCTACTTAGGGAATCGGTAATCAGGTCAGAATTAGGATCCCTACGAGGTCGGCCAACTGACCTTCTAATGTGTGTAGCGTTATCGTGGCCCATGGTAGGCATGGCGACGGGCTTCGCTGGAGTGTGACGGATGATCTGGGGAGAGATGCCGGTGGCGTTCTTACGGGGCCTGCCTCGACCTCTTTTCATCGGGGTAATGATGGGTGGGGTCACCGCAACCTGCTGCTGCTGCACCTGCTGCTGCACCTGATGATGTTGCGGTATGTGCTGCTGCTGCTGCTGGTGGTGATGTTGCTGCTGCTGGTGTTGTTGGAGAGGTACCTGGTGTTGAGTGACAGGGATGTGTTCAGCATTAGCTGCGATGGCTACCAGGTCAATGTTGGCTACAGCGGACTGCAGCCCATTGGATACACCGTGTAGTTGATTCTGCTGCTCGACCTGGATCTGTTGATCGATCTGTTGTTGTATACTGCAAGGGGTGACAACCATCTGTTGATGCACCACCTGTTGCTGCTGCTGATGCACAACCTGTTGTTGCTGCACCACCTGCTGCTGCGGTTGTTGTATGATCATCTGCTCTTGAACTGGAGCGCCGTACACCTGTATATTGGAGCCGTCCACGATATCTTGTTGATAGTGCGCGTCGTCGACCACTATTTGACCTTGAGACCCGTCGATGGCGACCTCCGTGGTGGTGATGTTAACCTCCATGGGGGTTTCGGAGAGCTCGGCGGGTAGTTCGTCGATAGCGTTGATGTCCTGGTGTACTTGCTGATGTACGACTACGGTTTCGTCGCAGAGAGGAGCCTCGATCACGTGTTCAGTGGTGTCCACCATGATAGTCTGCTCCTCCTCCTGCTCCTCGACGGCTAGTTCAGTCATCACCGGTACGTCGACGCCCACTTCTCCTACGTCGACGCCCACTTCGCCTCCGTCGACGCCCACTTCTTCTTCGCCTCCCACGACGCCCACGAGTTCGGTCGTGTGCTCTTCGACCGTTTCCTCGATCGTTGTGTTCTCACCGAGCAGCGAATCATCGTCGAGTTTACGCTGTTTTCCGTCGGGTGAAGATGTCTCCTGAGGTAGGGTGATTCGTCGAGAGGGGTTAATAGGAAGGAGAGGGGTTAATAGGAAGGTGAGGTTAATATGAAGGCGAGGTTTTAAATTGTAATTATTTTGTGGATCAATTAAACTAGGGCGATTCGATTGACAATATAAAACAATTTGTACATATATATATATTAAAGTTAAATATATATAGTATAATGTAACATATTTATTATATTATAGCAAGAACAGGACATCTGCTTATTCATATTTTTAGAATTTTTATTTACGTTTATATGATTTATCGTATTTCATTGTGGTCTAGGAGTATATATATATATATATGAGAAATGATATTTATTAATAAAATATTATAATGAATAGTTCCTATTACATAAGAGTGTTGTATGGAATCAAACGAAACATGACTAATATAGCTACTATTATACTGATTCAACTATGTCAATTAAGAAAATATTTATCAATTAAGAATCATTTGTTATTAGCCAACGTACTTGATTAAACTACTGCTAGATGATACTTATAAATTCAACTGTATCAAATATAATTATAATATATGTGTGATTGATATTCAATAAAATAAAAATTAGAAAGGATCTCAATATCTAAATATATTCCGATAAAGATTTTCCGAAGGGAAGATAGTTCACTAGACCGAATTATTGAAATAAAAATGAACTAGCTCAAATGCGAATGGTAGATAAAATCTATTTTTGGATTTCAATCTATTTGCTATGTTATATTCAAAAAAGAATACCATAATATAGTCTTAAATTTAGATGTATATAATATTCGATAAATATCGAAGTCTTTCGTAAAAATATTATTTGGATAAATCAAAAGTGAATTCATAATAATTTTACAGAATTTGTCAATGTAAAAAGTATATTGATTCAGTCATTGTTATTTACATGTAAACTGTCAATACAGTGAAAATTTCGTAATTTTAAAATATAATACATATATCTATTATAATATCAAAAGTATATTAGTCTGATAATTAAATTAATTACCTTATGAATTATTAATAGAAAATTTAACTTATAATAATACATGTGTATCCATCTCATGGTTGGTATGGGAACTATATTAAATTAATTACATAGCTTATATAGCGAGTGAACAATCTTTGCTTTGTAAAATATTTGATATACTAGACACACTGATGTATAGAATGAAATAGAATCACGTTAACAGAATACTACTAAATCGTACATAAATTGATACTGAAAATTAGAAAGACTTACTTATATCAAATACTTAATATGAAGCAGATCCAATGAATGCTACACAATGTCAATAAGAATATATTACGTATATCTCAATACAAACATTACTAGAAGATATTTCAGATATACAGATTCGAATGTATGGAATATACTTCCAAAAAACTTGGTATCTCTGGTTAACTGAATAAATTCAAGTTTTATCTAAAAACTATTTAAAACTGTATATTAGTTATTATTTTATCTTAGCTTGATTGTTTTATATTTAATTTATTAATTATTTAAGTAATATTCATTTGATTTTCACACATTAAAGAATAATACACATACTACTATTACCTGTAAATGATATCGTAATCATCATTATTCAATTATTTAGTATATAATTTATCAAAATAAAAGCTGTGAATACAAATATAATATATTTGTATATTCGAGCAACTATATAGTAATATTCCAAAAATTAGATCTATATGCATACAAAGTCTGAGGTTCGCTGGTTACTGCTGGAGAAGCAGAGATGAAGTAGCGAGCGACCTATTACTCTAGCAACCACAGCATGGTAAACATTCGCATGGATACCCAACGAATACATACATAGATCAACTGCGGGATGATACAGATCTGCTAACGATAGATACAATGAAGACGATGATGGAAGAATGGAAGAATTATGTCATACACTACCGAGCAAGCTCGACCTGAAGTAATATTAAATCTATATCATATTGATTAAATAGAAATATTTATTTAATACGTTATTTATATTTCATAAAAAGAAGTGAATGTGATAATTTATAAAATAAAAATGGAAAATAAACCTACAGTATCTATAATTTATTTTAAAAGATCTAAATTTGATTCTGTGTTAATCTGAGGATGAATGAATGAATCATGAAGAGAGAAAAGGAGTTTTTAATGTACCTGGTCTGAATTGGACGTTATTTAAAAAAAGCAACGCAAATTAAAAGGTTGAATCCCGAAATCCATAATATTGTTTTAAACAATTTTTTTATAATATTGAAATATTCTATGTGAGTAATATATACTACGAAATATAGATCTCGCGTAAACCTCCAGATGCCTATCCCATCGCTTTAATTCATAATACAGTTGTCACAATAATAGTTATATTGATATTAATATATTAATAATCGTAGCTAATATATATATTATTTCAACTAATACATATTAAGTAAAATTAAATATTACTTGTTCTAGAATAATCCAAGCTATATATTGACCACAATAAATTTATAAATTCTGTTGGATAATATATTTAACTAATTTGGAATATAATACAAATATAAATTAATTTCTACACCGATATGTTTATTAATAATATGATGCATTATGATTTTTTTGAATATTATTATACAACTGAAATAAAAAAGCGCAGTTTTACTAAGATATTGATAACAAGACTTGGTAAATAATTATTTATATCATTATTTATGAACTTATTACTTCATTATCTATGGTTTTATAATAAATACAAAAATATTAACGTTAATGAATTAAAACAGATATATGAATATATAAATAAAACTTATACCAGATATTATAATATCATAATTGTATCTTCAAATTACTATAACTTTAGAATGATTATAGATAATGAATATTACAAGATAACTTAATTATTTTACATTGTATTAATAACATAATGTAATAAATATATATAGTTATATATATTGTGTTATAATATATATATATATATAAAAAAACTTTCTTTCCTCTTTCTTTCTTTATAATTTTCATTAGTTACATATCAAATGTTTAATTATTATTGGTTACATATGAATATTCGCTATAATTTGATAGATATATTTAATAATCAAGTTATATAAATTCACTATATAATGTAGACTACATTATATAGTATATTGTAATAATATATCTAACAAATAAATAACAAATCATTTAAATTTATTAACTGAAAGTTGTTACCCATATTATATATGTCATATATAATAGTAATACAATATAAAATATTATATAAATTATAATTACATAATATAGAAATTATATAAAAACCTTAATAATATTATCTTCAGTACCGACTGGAGTAATTCTCCGAGTTCTTTTCATATTTATATGCTGTTAGAAAATAATATTGAATAATTTAAATAATAAAATTAAACATATACTATTACACCGATCTGAATTATACAATATAATCTATAAAACTAGTTTTGTATTTTACGTACATTATGAACTATACTACTAGCAGTATTATAACAACGCTGTAACAAACAATAGCTATGTTAAAGCTTAATCAAATTGTGTTAGCATAATATTTATATCGACCATAATAATGACCTAGATTTATATTCGAAATTTAATGCACATAAATAGTCATTATAAAGAAATTAAATGGTCACAACGGTCATAAAATAATATAGAAATATTATCATTAATTAATATTTTCTAAACCAAATAATTAATTAACTAATATGAATTGGTGATTATTAATAATCAGCATCGCCACCGAACGGAATAGACAACATTTATGGTATCATCAAAAGGGGGAGATTTTGAATTATTTTTTCAAATTTATCAAAGCTATAAATTCGTTAAAATACGTGAATAATATTTTATAATTTTATAAAAATTCTATATTTTACGATAACATCATATAAATATTTATTAAACAAACCTAATCGGATAAAGGGCTAATTTAATTTACAAAAGTATTATGAATAAACCGCCATTTTGAAATGTCCGAAATGCAACGCAAATGTTAATATAAATATCCCGCGTTTTATTAAAGGTGTCGCTACTAAATTTTAGACAGATGTAAACAAATATTGTAAATAAATATAATGAATTTTCTTACTAAACTACGCAATATTTCATCTGGTAATAATATATACTTTACATATATATTTTTCTAATTAAGATTATAATATATTTAATACTATATTACATATTACATCATCTAGTTTCACTAAGAAAGTCACCATTTCTAACTATATCATTTTAGTATTATGATATTCCCTATGTGATTTTCGATATTTTTTAAATATTCTTTGAATAACATTTAAATGTCAATAACAATTATAATATTTATAGTACTAATTCATATCGTCAAGTATGATAACACTATATTTGTTAAATTGTTCTTGTGTTGTGTAATCTTCACATATTAAATATGTAACTATATTTGTTATAACTATCTTTAATATCAAATAATATATGTTATTTTAATATTAGTTATACATTTTATAATAAAATATAAATATTGAACTTTATAATTATATTTTGATACAACTTACAGTTGAACTTTATTAAATGTGTATAACTTATGCTTAGTATAATACTTAGTATTATACTATAAGTAATAATTTATAATATAAGATTATATTTAAAGTATGCAATTATATTAAATATACCATTAATTGAATGGTTACAAATATAATTGTAGTTATTTTAAATATAGTTACTATAATTATTATAATAATAGTATATAATATTAATTACTATTATTATAATAATTATAATAATAGTATATAATATACAATTTATATTTTATATATTAATATGATTATCATTATTAAATATTCAATATGTGCTAATAATTAATAAATGTATATTTTGAATAAATTATATTCAGTAGAATACTTTATCATATACTAAGTATAATACTATAGTAACTACAATAGGTATTACAATTATTATATTAATAGTATATATCCCGCCGTATATTTCGTGATACTAAATCACATATATTAGTAATATGATATTACGTATACAGAATTGATTTATGTATTATTTTATATAGTCATTATAATAGTGACCTTCTCTTAGATATAGTGACATAGCAAACTTGTCCAAGAAGCCTTCTCTATATTATATAAATATTATATTCAATATAGTGACATTTAGTGGACAAGTTTGCTATGTCACTATATCAATGTCATTGAGTATATCATATATAGTATATGGGAAGTCTACTGTAAATGATTTATATTGTGATATTATCAAATATGTATAATTATTATATTTTTAAAGAAAGTTTTATTAATAAACATATACCTTGAATTTCTAAGCAGGCAGCCGATTGTCATTATAATAATGTCAGAGTTCAATTTTTATTTTGGGAATGTATGATTTCTTTGGTTTGGTTTTAGTGTGCTGTTTTTTGTTAGCTGCATTATATCCCCAAGTGAGCCTATCAAATAGTGTATTACTATGATGCGTATAATGTGCGGTAGTGCATATATAAGTACCGCCCACCTTGTACTCTAACATTATTGTAATAACAATCGGCGGCCTGCTTCGAGATAATTCGTATACACAAATACTCTCCGTTAAAATACGATACTATATTATTATAATTTATAATAATCCTTTTACTATAATAATTATAATAATAGTTTGTTGTCATACACACTATAATAGAGTATAATTATTATATTTTATTATAGTGTTATGAGATCACTGGTTACCATCCAGTAATAGTCCAGTATTTTGCCAGTAGTAGATATATATATATATAAACTAATAATAATGATATTACAAATTTATATTACAAACAAATATAATATATAGTATATTATATTTATAATATAAATTTTATAATATAAATTTTATATGATATTAAATTTGTAAAATAATTGTTTCTTTATATTAGATTTATATGTTTTTCATTTTTTAATTCTATAAAGCCTAGTAGTTAATCAGTAGTAGAGATGTACTAGTACTACAGTGGATACTATTATATCAAATATATATATATATATATATATATATAATATATTATTTTATTATATTTATACAGTATTCAATTTGAAAAATAATTGTATCTTTATAGTACATTTTTATGTTTTTTAATGTGTTTAGTAATTCCTTAATATCCCAGTAGTAGCCAATATATTGTGGGTTTGTTTGGTCACTGTTTTTTAACTGCATTACAACTTAATGTGAACGTATAAAGGTTATGTATCGGTACATGCGTTTATATGCTCACTTCACGATGTAATGCAGCTAATAAACAGAAACATACAACGACCAATGAAATAAAACAATCATAAAATATCAATCCTATATTCTAATATCAACTATGCTACTGGTAAACTACTGTGCTAATAGAGGATTACTACTAATCTACTACTGAGTTTTAGTACATTCCATATTTATTAAAATAATATACTAGCATTATAAATGTTCAAATAGAGAGTATCTTTATAACATGATGGTTTGTTAATGAGATTTTCATTAAAAAATACATTAATTATACCTGTATATAATAATTCTCACACACATGTGTGTTTATGAATAGTAAATAAGTAATAATGAATTGTATATACTTCTAATGAAGTTAATATACACACATATATAAGTATATATTAATACTAATTTATGATCAGATATTTGCATTAGCTATTCTACAACATACACTGATAAATAAAGTCAGTGGTGTCAGATATCAATATTACAAATATTAAGTATAACATATAAACTTTTTAATGATACTTGTTTATAAAGTATTCTTTATTTTAAGTTAACAGTTGATTATGATTGTTATTTATCCTACATACCTTTATTTGAATGGATGTTTTTTTATAATAAATTGTAAAAATTAATATAAGTCAATTTAATTATAGTTATTTTAGTAAAGTAATGGGAGAATATGGCCCCGTTTGTTTTGATTACGATTTCACAGTTTAAATTTAAGTTATTTTATATGTATTGCAATATAATAACAAATAATGTATATATATATATATCTGATAATATATACACATATCTCAATACTTAATATTAGTTTAGCATGTATTAGCATGTTTAGCACTAGTGTGTAGAATGCCGAAATGTGTATTTTAAATGTGAAATAGTAATCAAGATATATGTATACTTCACATAGTAATCAAGACAAATGAGATCCATATTCGATACAGTCATTTATATTTAAACTTAGCTTAGTATATTTACCTCATACTTACAATATTAGTTAATATTCATTGAATAGATCTAGAAAGTACATTTCTTTATTGGTAACCAGTGATTTCGTAGGATTCTACTACTTATAAATAATGATGTACATTAATATGTATTATCATTGCGTACGAGATCACTGGTATTCTCTTTATCTATAGCTTTAATTAATATTTTTAAACTATAGTTTATAAACTTTAGATTATTTCATTTTATATCACTATTTAAACATTCTAACTTCTAGATTTAACCTTGAATATATTATATAATCTCTATCATATATTAGTAATATATGACATTGTTATTTTTTGCTTCATGCAAATAAACATGATCATATAATTAGAAATTAATTATTCATTTTATTTATGGACTGTTTTTACTTTAATCTATTTTAGATGATAACAAATTATAAATATATGAATTGAAATGCCTATAGCCATATTAGTATTACGGAGTAGGTAATATTATATTACCTACTCCGGCTATAGGCATTTCAATTCATATATTTATAATTTGTTATCATCTAAAATAGATTAAAGTAAAAACAGTCCATAAATAAAATGAATCATTAATTTCTAATTATATGATAATGTTTATTTGCATGAAGCAAAAAATAACAATGTCATATTTATTTGTTATTCTTTTAAATTGAAATATTTAGTTGTATAATATAGATGTGTAACTCTAATAATATTTCATTCCAAGAGTAATGATTGATAAGGTTTAGATCTACCCAATATAGTCTGGATTCAATCTTCTAGAACTAAAATAGTCATATACTTATGAATTCGCTAAGAATAACACCTTCATTAATAAGAGAACATTCATTATACTTTGTTGCGGAAGAGAGCATCAATATTCCTACGAATAACCTCTAGTATTAGATACCATTCTAAGTAGCACTTTCACCCTAACCCTATTACAATCAGCACTTCCACCCTAACCTAGTCCCATTATAAGCATCACTCCCATTCTAATCTAGCCCCATCTAAACAGCATTACCATCCTAACCTTATTCTAATCTAGCCTAACTTAAACAGCACTAACCTCATTCAAAGCAGCACTTCCACCCTAACCTAGCCTCCATTCTAACTCTAGCCCCAAGTTAAACAGCACTAACCTCATTCAAAGCAGCATTACTATCCTAACCTAACCCCATTCTAACTCTAGCCCCATCTAAACAGCATTACCATCTAACCTAACCTCATTCTAACTCTAACCCCCTCTAAACAGCATTACCATCCTAACCTCATTCTAACTCTAACCCCCTCTACCACCCAGCACTGCGACCAGTATGCTCGATGCGTACAATGAGCAGCCGAGAGGGAGATGACAAGGGTCCCCGGGTTGAGATGCCTAAGATGTCAGCCGAACAGTGTGAATCCGTCGAATCCGAAACCATGGTGGAGGAGAGACCCGAGACTAAAGAGGCCTACAAGCGGTTCCCCAATGACGTTAACCCCCGCACAGGGGAGATAGGAGGACCCCGCGGTCCTGAACCCACTCGGTACGGAGACTGGGAGAGGAAAGGACGCGCCATTGATTTCTGATCTCCCAACATTAATACCGATTAACGACCGATTGCTTTCTACTAATATGTATTTACTCTATACTTACATGTAATAGCTATATATATACTATATATTACATGTAATAGCCGAATAGAAATGTAATTATACATATATTATGATGATACTACAAAATTTAAATAAAATGATACATTATTATTTATATATGTATATATAGATGACGTGATATAATGGTGTAATAAAATGTAAGATGATATTTATTAGTGTACGATGTTGATGTTATGATAATGTTATAGTGTCCTCGACTCTCTTCCTCTTCAGCGAGTTCAGCATCTCTACTGGGATAATCTCCACCGCATTGCCATGGCTCGAACCCGGTAGTACTGTTGGGGTAAGGTACCGATATAGAGGGGAGATAGGGGTACGTCGTAGATAATATATGTTCACAATTTAAGGATACTCGATACAGCTACATTTGTTCATGTAAACGATACAAAAAATAACTAGTTTTCAAAGAATAATTAGCTATTCATATTTTATTTTTTATAAATAATATATAACATTTTTTATCTTACAGTTTATTCTACATATTATGCACATATATTTAAAAGCAAACACGACAAAAAGAAAAATCTTAATTTTCAAAATAAATTAATATTAAAAATATGCACAAAATAATTATACTTGTGATCAGTGTTCTACAGGTTTTTACCTCTTATGGTAATAACCCGTAGAGTAAAAACATTTTGTCTATATAATTAAATCTAATATTATCTATATAATTAAACCTAATATTGTTTATATAATTTACAATTATATATTATTTATAGATTTTATATGTAATATACACTTATAAAGTTTAACAATACTACATTAATATCATAATTATAAGATTTTTTATATTTATTTAAAAACAACATTTATTAATTTTTACTTTATGTAAAGATACATTTTTTTAAAATAAATATATAAATAAGTCAATAATATATATATATATATATAAAATATTGAATAGAATAATATATTTATTTTTGTATTTGTATAATGTAATATTGTAAACAAAAATATATATATTAAACAATAGAACTAATAATATTTTCATTCAGAAATTATTTGAATATATTCATTGTTTGATTTTAAATCATGATATTTAAATAGATATTGTTAATTATATATATATAAATATAAAATAATGAATAGAATATTTATTTTTATATATATGAAATTAAATATAGTTGAAAAAACATATAAATTTGTTACAATAGTAATATTTTCACTGTGTAATTTTATGAATATATAATACAGTATGATTTTATTTCATTTATGAAATTTATCCCATTACATCAACATGTTAATTTTACAATATGAATAAGGGTGGCAGACCTCAAAATCCAGATTGGATTTAAAAAAATAAATTTACTATAAATGGCATCATTAAAGTAGAGTGCCATAAATGATTGGTCAAATTTTCTAATAAAGATAATTGATTAATTAGCCATAACAATAGAGCCATAAATGAATCAATATTACTTTAAATTTCAATAAATTTTTTTTTAATGTATTATATTTTATGAGTACTAGGTATTTGCCAGTTTTTATCGTAAATTAACATGGTAAAGATAGTTTTAGGACGTTTTTTACAAATATAATGGAAACCTGCTTTTGATTTACTACACAATTTAAATACATTTCATATATTATAAGATTCATTTAAAATTAACAATATTGAATAAATCCAGTTTATTTTTAGTTTCACTATTTTATTGAACAAATAAATATTTTAACGAAATATAAATGTCATTTATATGATTATATAAAATATACATATTTAAATTTATAAAAACTATATTATATATTGCGAGTATAAATAATAATACAAAATATATATTCAAAATTAAATCTAATTTTATTAAAATATTTATGATACATATTTTAATTCATAGTTTTAATGATATTTTAAAATGCTCCTTTTATTAATTCTATTCCACAAAAGCATAATGAATGCATAATTTTATAGATAATATTTAAAATGTATCAATAATTTATAAAATGATTTTTATTTGATGAATCGCATGACCTTAAAAAAAGTTAGAGAATTAATGAATTTTATGAAAAT
This sequence comes from Osedax fenrisi, assembly GCA_964019155.1. Taxonomy (NCBI): domain Eukaryota; kingdom Metazoa; phylum Annelida; class Polychaeta; order Sabellida; family Siboglinidae; genus Osedax; species Osedax fenrisi. The sequence continues at coordinate 3,072,213 of OZ025239.1, forward strand.
AAATCTGATATTGCCAGATTATAATAAATGTTTCTTAGTTTAACCAGTTTAACCACATGCATATTTTATATTATATATATATATAAGTAATTGTCAGGTATATATATATATATATTGTGTAAAATGTAGTTAAGTACATGTAAAACATACACAACATTATTAAAGAATTGTTTTCTATCTTATTTTATTAAATCTTGTTTATTTATTGTTTTTTTTAATAAGTAATGTAACAACAAAAGTTGTATCCTATTGTATTTTTTCGGTGTATACGAAAACAATTTAAAATTTGTATTTTAAAAAAAATTACATATTAATTTTATAAAAAAAATTTGAAAATAATAATAAATAATATTATGACGATATACTACAAAATTTAAATAAAATTAATCATTATTATTATATAGTTTATATATTTAATTGAACGCAATTTATGAAACGATATTTATTTTGAATATATCAAGTTTTAATTAAATATTCACTCTTTTATTGAACAAATAAATAATTTGTTTATTTCAACTTAAATATATATAAAATAATAAAAATATATATATTAATTAAAAATTAAATATAATTTTATTAAAATATAAAACATATTTAAATTTATAATTTGCATGGTATTTTAAAATGATTTTTTATGAAAAATTCTATTCTACGTAAAAGCATAATTTATTCATCATTTTAAAGATAATAGTTACAATTTTATATAAAAATAAAAAAAAAATAGAAAAATATTTATAATTTAGGATTTTATGACGTATTAAGGGGATCCCGCACATAACACATAGCAATTTGCAAAATTCGTGTATAAATAGATAGGAAAAACATAGGTTCACTAAAAAAAATAGAACTGATATTCTATTCATTCAATTGACCTACTTTTTTTTGTATTGTATTCATAACATATACATGCATAGGAAAATAGAAAGTTATTTTTAATATTATTTATTATATTATATATATCTAAATTAAAAATTAGCGATACTAAAATGATGGTATTTCTATAGAAATTATCATTTTATACCATGAATTCTATACATTTTAATAATTATCTCTATATTTTACTATTCACATAATTAAATTCTAAATAAAGCAACAAAAATTTATATTATAATTATAATAGTTTTTATGTTCTATGTTTTTGAATGCACATACCTAGCGCGAAATAATTATTCTGAGAAAACAGTGTTTGAAGTTTGACAGAATAAAAATGTAACATTGAATAGTATATAATATAGCATTATCATATCGACATAAAACACATTTGTATGCCATTTCTAGACTGAATTCATGTCTAATTGTTTTACAGATACTAAAAAACACTATAATACGTATTATTATGTAATAAAAAAAAATATAAAAATAAATAAATTATCATCACTTTAAATGTGTGGGATCCCCTTAAGGGGAGGTCGCAGCGCTGAAAACGATACATTTTCATAAAATAAAAAAAATAAATATTATTCCATAAAACTATCATTTAATAAGTAATTTAGTATCTGTGAAAAAATGGTATTCAAAAACGATCTATAAATCACATAAAAACATCTTTTTATCACCATTATCTATCTAAAAAAATATATAAGTAATTAAATTTTAATATTATATCAAGCCTAACTGACATATATCATTTTATTATGTTTTATAGCTAATATATCGCTGATTTTCAAAAATTAAATAAGATTTGTTTACATTATTTATTTTTATAATTTCTTTGTTACTCAGTGTTTACTCACATGAGTATTATGAACCAATTATATACATTCAAAGAGATGCTATCTTTCAATTTTATAGTAAATATAAATAGTGAATATAGTAATTATAATTATAGTAAATAGTGAATATAAAACCTTTTTATTATTAAAATAGTGAATATATATATATATTATGTGTACTTTAGAAATATATTACTACTATAATTATGTATAAATGAATGATAAATGAGCCTACTGATGGAAGGAATAATTATTACAAATATATAAATAATTATTTGGTATAAAACTTCAAATGCGATTTACTAGATGATCAATATTTATGCTAGGTGTGTACGCATTAGAGTGGCTACAGAAAAAACTATTGCAGCTTTTTTAATAATTGTTATTGTTATATAGAGAATATATTTATATGAATAATTACACAGAAGCATATTATAAAATTCTTTATATAGGTTCATTTTATAATCAAAATACATACAAAATAAAAATGTTATTTATATGTATACACATATATATATAGTATAGTATATATTGAAAATTGTATTCTTTACAAAGATGTATTTGTATAATAAGAACATGATAAAAAAAAATTAGCTCAATACACTGAATAGTTCTATTGTTAGCCTTATTTGCATATACCATGTATATGCCCATCTGTTACATGTGTTTTTGACTATTCACGCGAGCGCTGCGGCCTGCCCTTAATAGATATAGATATAGTATAAGATCTTAGGTAAGATAGTGTGTGTGTGTGTGTGCCGTTAACACGAACAGTAGATATAGTATAAGCTATTGGTGTGTGTGAAATGTAACGCTGTATTCCGGAAGATGTCCTGATGCTGGTTAATACTGGGGTGACGGTGTTCATCGGGGTGATGGGGTTAGCGGAACCACCCACTACGGGGGAGATGGTGGTGATCTGAGGCCGTGATATCATAGAGTATTTGCCTGCTCCGGAAGCTGTGCGAGAGAGATGTTACATTAGTGATGGGGTAGCTGCTCGCGTTGTGAAATACAAGTAAATACACGTCAATATAACAATAATATTTAGATGATGACATTGTTTAGTGTTACGATAATGTGTACAATGATGTTATAAGTTAGGTACAAGCGCACCTAGAGTATGAAATACTGTATATAGTTAACAGACAAGTAATAAGCATTAGTTACGATATGATGCACTGTATAGGAGAGAGTGTGATAGGGGAGGTGAGAGAGAGATAGGGGAAGTGTGATAGGTGAGGTGAGAAAGACTATTATAATATATAGAATCAAGCTAATATAAGTCAATATTATATTTGATAAAAAGATTTATAAAAATGCGTATAAAATCTGTAATATTGATTACTTTGAACTTAGGAACATACAAACAAGAGGTACATGAGTAAGCGCATACTAGTCGAGTCGTTGTAGCGTATAGTTATCTAGATGAATAGCATTAGCATCGTTCACTTGCGCGGGGTGGAGACTGGAGCCTGGTGAACCAATCTTAACTAATCATCAGTGGCATAAGAAGGTGATGAGGTCACGACCTTATGATGCTTAGTAGTACTTGTTTATCGCGGCGAATAATAAGTCTAGGAAAAGTGTAATAAATTACACTATAAAGTGTAATGTGTAACGTGTAATAAAGTAAAATAGAGACATGTAATTTGCGATGGTAACATTGATGAAAGTGTAAAGCTATAATTAATTCATATATATATATTATAAATAAATACTTTTCAAGGGTATTCGATACTTTAGAACGTACTTGAATAGTTAAATTTAAATCAACAAAATAAAAGATAATATACATAATATAATAACAATATAAATATTATATCACGTTTCCTTTGATAGAAACCAGACAACATTCATAATAAATAATGGTATAATAATACTGATTGTTCGAAGAAAATGTTCCTAATCCACAATCATTAGCTATCTCCGTAATGTTAAATATTATCCTAGGACAATCCTTAGCTACCTCCGTAATGTTAAATATCGTCCTAGCACAATCCTTAGCTACCTCCGTAATGTTAAATATCATCCTAGCACAATCCTTAGCTACCTCCGTAATGTTAAGTATTCTCCTAGTACAATCCTTAGCTACCTCCGTAATGTTAAATATTGTCCTAGCACAATACCTAGCTACCTCCGTAATGTTAAATATCGTCCTAGCACAATCCTTAGCTACCTCCGTAATGTTAAATATCGTCCTAGCACAATCCTTAGCTACCTCCGTAATGTTAAATATCGTCCTAGTACAATCATTAGCTACTTCCGTAATGTTAAATATTGTCCTAGCACAATCCTTAGCTACCTCTGTAATGTTAAATATCGTCCTAGCACAATCCTTAGCTACCTCTGTAATGTTAAATATCGTCCTAGCACAATACCTAGCTACCTCCGTAATGTTAAATATTGTCCTAGCACAATCCTTAGCTACCTCTGTAATGTTAAATATCGTCCTAGCACAATCCTTAGCTACCTCTGTAATGTTAAATATCGTCCTAGCACAATCCTTAGCTACCTCCGTAATGTTAAATATCGTCCTAGCATAATCCCTAGCTATATCCGTAATGTTAAATATTGTCCTAGCACAATCCTTAGCTACCTCTGTAATGTTAAATATTGTCCTAGCACAATCCTAGGATCATCGTTGCCCTCACTGTGATGAGGTGCGAGTGCACTAACTAGAAGCTTGAGTGGGCTGTAGACGGGTGATGGACGTCTGGGACTGCGACCGTTCCATCTGTAATAGGTAGTCAGCGCATTAATCACCCTGGTATCGTAGAGCTTCGACACGTAAGTAATAACAATAATAGTAGTAGCAGTAGCAGTAGCAGTAGCAGTAGTAGTAGTAGTAGTAGTAGTAGTAGTAGTAGTAGTAGTAGTAGTAGTAATAGTAGTAGTAGTAGTAGTAGTAGTAGTAGTAGTAGTAGTATTCAGTCATCATATTTATTAGAAGAATTTTGTTTGTTTTCTGTTTGTTTTTCTAGTTTATAACATTAATATGCTTGTTCCTCTTAAATGGATTCACAATAATATAGTATGCATATATCGCATGTATTCAAGTAACATATGCTTCTATATTATCATGTTAATAAAGGGGTAATTGTCTCGATAACACTGCTTCCATAACTACCCTGACATTGCCTAAATCTGATAATAATAATAATAATAATAATAATATAGGAGTTACGCCTTGTCATCACTATTTATAAAGTACGATCGGTCAACTATCCGTGTACGCTGGAATAATGATTACTGTAGGTTATACATCGATCATCGTACAGAGCTGATATTGGTCGTTGATTGTGCAATACTATTCCGTAGCGAATGAGAAAAGAGTGCTTTAAAAACAAACTTGAGTGAGTGATAAATTTAATATTAACGTTGAATACTTATTTAAAAAGTTAGCGATTAGTAATTGATATAAAATTCATCATCGATTGTTATCATCAATAATATCTATAAAAGTCTTGAAGGGTACCAGCCATTTTGTATGAAAATAGAGTTAATTAGACACAAAATTAAGTCTTACAATTTTATTTTGAGTTGACATTTTGTTAGTACTAATATTCGCTATTGTATAGCCCGATGGCATCAGCCAATGATCAGTGATCACTAACCCTTCTGTAGGACTTCATGCGGTAGTTGGGAGCGGTCAAACAGTAGCGGTCAGGGGGTATACGTATGCCTGCGAACAGACGTATAGAGGGCAGGGCTATCGTGTTCTTCTCTGCGGCTTGGCGGTATAGTAACTGTGTGGGGGGGTGAGGGGGTGTGAGGGGGGTGAGGGCAGCGCTATTGTGTTATTCTCTGCTGCTTGGCGGTATAGTAACTGTGAGGTTTGTGAGGGGGAGTGTTAGGTGTGAGGGGGGGTGAGGGGTGTGTTAGGGGGGTGAGGGCAACGCTATCGTGTTCTTCTCTGCTGCTTGGCGGTATAGCAACTGTGAGGGGTGTGAGGGGGAGTGTTAGGTGTGAGGGGGGGTGAGGGGTGTGTTAGGGGAGTGAGGGTAGTGCTATCGTGTTCTTCTCTGCTGCTTGGCGGTATAGCAACTGTGAGGGGTGTGAGGGGGGGTGAGGGGGTGTGAGGGGGTGTGAGGGGGGTGAGGGCAGCGCTATTGTGTTCTTCTCTGCTGCTTGGCGGTATAGTAACTGTGAGGTGTGTGAGGGGTGTGTTAGGGGGTGTGAGGGGTGTGAGGGGTGCGTTAGGGAGGTGAGGGTAGCGCTATCGTGTTCTTCTCTGCTGCTTGGCGGTATAGCAACTGTGTGGGGGTGTGAGGGGTGAGCGGGTGTGGAGGGGAGTGTGAAGGGGTGTGTGTGTGTTAGGTAAAGATGATAGCGCATGAAGCCTTCTCGGTGGCCTGTAGATACAGTAACTGCATATGTGTATGTCGGGTAATGGCGTAACAGTTATACTCTAGGTAACAATCAATAGCACGATTAACGCGCTATCTCGTAATTCACGTACATTTTAAATATAAATTCATTATATTATAATCTAATGCTACTATTTATATTTATTAATATTTTAATAATTTTAATTAGAAAAAAATCCACGAAATAAAAAGTTGTAATCGGGTTACTAATTGATATGAATCACGAGTCATTGATCATGAGTATGAGTCATCGACAGGTTGGTGATGACTCATTACTGATGAGTCATCGCCGTAACGACTAACCTCTCTAGGCGGTGGCCCGTTGAAACTGTTCTCCAGCATACTTTCCACTGCTATTTTGATGTCGGATTCGTCTATGACTTTCTTGTTGGCGTGCTGAGAGAACAGCTTAGCCTCCTCTAGTACTTCGGTGATGTACTCTGTTAGTGAGAGTAGTAGTAGTAGTATAGGGGGCGGTACTAGTAGTCATTCTAGTAGTTGTCTGATTTTCTTGTAAATGTATATAGAAATAATACGAGAGTACATTTTGCAGTATTATTTAAACACTAAACATGAACGTACTAAATAAATATTTTTTATAATGTACAATAAAGTATTAATTATATAGTGAATATATGACTTATGATGGCTCCATTTGTATTCATTGATATTTGTATTGTATTCAATATATATATATGTGGATTTAAAAAAAAAAAAATATTATTATATATAAATATGGTAGAATAATTAATATTTTGTATATTTTAATCTAAATCTATTACTAGTTTAATTGGGTCTGTATCGAATATGACCCCGCTTGTTTTTATTACTCTTTATAAGGTCAAATTTAAAATACTCATTTCATTATTTGACACGCTAATGTACATGATAAACTAATATGAATAATGAAAATGTAGTATACATTATAAGATATATATAAATTTTATGTTATTATAATTTTAAATTATATAGTCACATTTAACATATTTTAAATTTGTCCTCGATTATCGTAAATAAAACAAACAGGATCCATATTCTATATTGAATATATAGAAAATTAATGAAATATGAAATTTATTATTATTATTAAATATTTTATTGACTACAAAACATCATATGTTTATCGGCGTCATATAATATAATAATAATGAAGGTAATAACAATTTGAACATAAATAAATATAAGAACAATAAAAAGAACAATATATATATATAAAAGAACGAGAACAATATTAAATAATGCAGTTAAAAAGAACTAAAATAGTTATATACTTTACTTTTAAATAAAGGTTCAGATTCAGTTGATCTGATGTCAGCTGGCAATGCTTTCCAACACTTTGGAGTTACGACTGCAAATGCCGATTCGGCGTATACTGTCGTAGTGATCGTTCGATGGAGCATCATAGTCGAGCCAACACGACGAGGTCGATAGTCCGTCCGTACAACATTAGCGATATATGCAGGGATGGCTTGATATATGGCTCAATGCGTTATGCAAATGAGACGGAACTTGCAAACTAGCCGGAACTTTAACCATCCAAGCGAATGCATCACAGATAAAATGGAAACCATTGTTCGACGATTAAGTTTGTAGAGTATTCTTACTGCATGACGCTGAATAGTTTCAAGTATGTGCATTAAATGAAGGGGGAGGGTAGTAAATAAGGAACAGCAGTACCGAAGTCTACTGAATACAAGAGCATGAATAAGGCACTTGGTTAAAGTAAAAGTTAGCTTGTTACGCGTCTTTCTGTACTAATGTTGTACAGATAGTATTTACCTAGTTATCATACCTACTTATAGTATTTACTATTTGCGATGTGATATTGAAATGAGTGTCGAAAGTAATACCGAGTGTAGTTACTGATTGGGAAGTGTGAAGGGAGAGTAAAAATGAATGTGTTATATTTAAAGGAGAACTGGGACGAGATAAAATAATAGTATCAGTTTTAGAAATATTTAGTGAAAGCGAGTTATTAGCAAACCATTTAGTCAATTCAGTAATGAAGTTGTATATCTGAGTATTTCATCGATTGTGGTACAACAGAAGTGATAACAGACAAATTGATTATATCTGTAATCAAACCAATGAGATAAGGAGAGATGGAGTGAAATAGGCATAATGTAACAGGATCTAATGGTGATTGAGATTTTAGAGAGTTCAGTAACGAGAGTACTACTGTCTGAGATGGAAGTGTAAAGTATGACCAGAGGTTAGTTGAGGTAATATGTGTTACATCAAAAAGTGCGGGATCAAATTCAGGGAGAGAATCAATTACCAAAGAAACTGGTAAAGGCAGTTCACAGAAAAGAGTCTGGTTGATCTGGAAGACATCTACTACGATCTCGATATTTAACATATTTTAAATTTGTCCTCGGTGATTGTGATCAAAACAAACAGGAGCCATATTCTATATTGAATATAGAAAATTAATGAAATAGGAAACTTATGCGAAAATTAAACTAGAATATTATATTCTGGTTTAATTTTCGCATAAATTGTATATTTCATTAATTTCTTGTCATTATTTGTTTCAATTATTATATTTGATTCAATAATTATTATTATTATTATGTAATATATTGAATATATGTGATAATTCTATTATTTATCACTATACCATTTAATAATATATATATATATATATATGTGTGTGTGTGTATTATAAATATGGATGGTACGGATGGTAGGCAAAAAATAAATAATTATAAATAACAAAGTTCATGCGTGGCGCTCACTTCGGGATATAAAGCAGCTAAAAAAAACAGAAGAATAAAACAACCAAATAAAATGTGTTATAAATCAAACATCCCACAAATATCAATCCGCAAATAGGATTGTACTCGTATTCGTATATATCATATATATATATATATATATATATGATATATACTTTATATATTTTCTAAAGGAATTATTTCATATATACATGTTTCTTATTCATATTTGGTTTTCGTCTGAACTAGAGTGTATACTTAATTTGCGGGACGCTTTATTCGCCACGCGTGAACTTTACAATTTAAAGTTATTTAATGTTTGCCTACCGACAGTATTCCACATAAATATTAATTGTTCAAAAATCATTTTAAAAATGTGTTGATTTCCAAAATTAGTTTTATCTAAATCAACATGTTATTTCATATATTTAGTTATTTTAAATAAATAAGAATATAATGAAAAGTAAACCACTTATATTTTAACCAGTATATAATATTTACTATGGTATAAATAAATATTAAAATATTGTATTAGTAAATAAAGTAATTCAAATAATATAATATTATATATTGAAATTAAAAATATTAAAAATAATATGTATTTTTTCTACTCCGTAGATAATAATGACATTTTATTTCATACTAACTATAACAAAATTCTAACATCAATTTAGTTACACGAGTTTCATAATGTACGATTCCCATCTCCTTTAGTATTTCTACCATAAACTTTATATCTTTAGGAGATTCTTTTTCGCTCTCAGACATTTTGTATATTTTAAATTATAAGAAGAAAGCAGGATTTTTATTAGGGTTTTTTCGAAATTATTTAATTTTGATTTTATTATCTCCCAGATATATAATTATAGATGTGTTATTTACTCATACAAAAATCCTTTATTTATGTAAAGCTATATGTATATTACTAATATATATATAGCTTATTTTAGACATTTTATATATGGGCTAAAATATATAGCGTAGGGTACATAATATACCGTATATAGTATGTATCATATTATATTAAATATATATTATATATTATATAATATAACATTATATTAAATATATATTATATATTATATAATATAACTTATACACAAACAGATAATATTATATAATATTAACTATAAAATATATTGTATTTTTTTAAATTATTTACCTAAAGATGTCAAATTAATAAAAATGTATCTTTCAAATCTATATAATTTATAATATGTAATATAACATATGTTACATTATATCCACCCAGCTAACAGTAAGAGCAGCATAATAGCAGCATAACAGCATATGTTAGAGCCTCAAATGTTTACATTGTGCTATTATGCTGCCATTATGCTGCTATTAAATTTATATTATGCTGCTATTAATTTGTCATGCTATTATGCTGCTGTTATGCTGCTATTATGCTGCCATTATGCCAATATTATGCTGCTATTAATTTTAAAAGTATATTATGCTGCTATTATGCTGCTATTCTAATAATAGAAGCCTAATAGCAGCATAATAGCATGACACATTAATAGAAGCATAATAGACATTTAATAGCAGCATAATAGCACAATGTAAACATGTGAGGCTCTAGCATATGCTCTTATGCTGCTATTATGCTGCTATTACTGTTAGCTGGAAACCAAACGTTGTGCCCAGTCTCTGGTCATTATGTTTAAAGAAATTGAGATTTTTAAATATCTAACTAGATTTGATAAAATAAAAGGTAATTACATTTCGGTTAACCACTACAATTGAGTATTTAATATGTACATAACAATTGGAATATATTTCTAAATTATGTATATAATTTCTAAATTAAATCCGTCAACTGAGAGTAAAACAACGTATACGTATATTATACGTCGTATAATGACAAAGTAGGTACCTACCTACTTTATATTCACTGTTATAGGTAACAGTGCATATAAAGCAGGTACTTTGTCATTATATAATTGAATTATTACACATATATGTAATACATAGCCTATGTAATATAGGTACATACTTAAATACATAATACAACCTTGCTTAATAATACATTGTAAATATATACAATGTATAGGTTAAAATAAATAATAAGTTGTCTTATGCTTTATCATTTATTTCCCTAAATCAAATATTAAAACTTTCTTTAATTTTCATATTTCCTAATTCTTTAGATTAGTATACTATATATATACTATATATATATACATAATATACATAATGTATAATACATTATAAATATATATATATATATATATATATATATATATATATATATATATATATATATATACAATAATAATACTCATAGTAATTGCTACTTAAAAAAATAGTTCAAGTGAACTATTTTTTTCATAAATTTGGTTTAAACAATTTGTTTACATATTTCATATCTAAGCTAATTAAAATTATTTATATTATTAATTTTTTTCCAATAGAAACTTAACATATATCAAATCACTATTTGTTCACATTCGTTTCGATCCCAACACTATTACGGACTACTCTTTTAGAGTTCACTTTGCAAATCTGGTACTATCATCTTCATGTACGATTGATAGTTTATTACTTTCAAGGTCATCTCTTCATTCATCAGACTTTAAGTCCCTATTTATACGCCCATATATTGATCGTGATACCATTAAGACTAGTCGTATTCTCTTTCATGCCACCAAAGTATGTAGGTATCACTAATTTAAAGTGTGTCTTTAACAGAAGGAGTTTAACCTACCAACTTCGTTCAACATTGATGATGTTCCTATTGAATGGAAAGCTGATCCTTATAATCATAGTACTGAAGAGTTCGAGAAATGGTCCCAATCATATGATTCCTTCTATGAATCACGTAAAAAAGATAGAACTGTTCAATGACTACATGTGCACTCTCTCAGAAAGTATTCTTTTCAACTCCTTAATGAGAATACCAGTAAACTCGGACCAGGTAAATTCGGACCAGGTAAACTCGGACCACTTTTGAGGTAAACTCGGACCACTTTTAAAGTAAACTCGGACCACTTTTTAAAAACATAAAGTAAACTCGGACCACTTATTAAATAATTATTATTGTGTATATTTCTATAATATAATATGCTTTAACTTACTTCCACATTATATAATTATATTATATCTGTTAAATAAATTATAAAAAGAGTCATTTAATATGATATTTTTGTGGAATTATATATTTAAATAGGTAAACATTTAATTTGAACTCGCACCACTTTTGAAGTAAACTCGGACCACTTGTGAAGTAAACTCGGACCACTTGTGAAGTAAACTCGGACCACTTATTAAAAACATAAAGAAGATTCGGACCAACCGTATAAACTATATATTGTATATTTCTAACATATAATATGCTTTAACTTATAAGTTAAAAGTATAATTTCACTGTATATAATTGCGAGTATTCAGATATTACTACACATACATAATATAATCATTTAATAACTTAACATAATTTAAATTGTCGTATATCACCACATAGCTAGAGATAAATTTCTCTCTAGCTCTATGTATATCACCGACGAGACCCACGATAGAAGCTATATTTATTATGATAGAAGTATACAATATATTAGTTATTTTAATAAGTGGTCCGAGTTTACTTCACAAGTGATCCGAGTTTACTTCACAAGTGGTCCGAGTTTACTTCAAAAGTGGTGCGAGTTCAAATTAAATGTTTACCTATTTACATATATAATTCCACAAAAATATCATATTAAATAACTCTTTTTATAATGTATTTAACAGATATAATATAATTATATAAGGTGGAAGTAAGTTAAAGCATATTATATTATAGAAATATACAAAATATAGTTATTTTAATAAGTGGTCCGAGTTTACTTTATGTTTTTAAAAAGTGGTCCGAGTTTACTTTAAAAGTGGTCCGAGTTTACCTCAAAAGTGGTCCGAGTTTACCTGGTCCGAGTTTACTTGGTCCGAGTTTACTGGTACTCCTTAATGATAGATCAGTACATAATAAAGTTGATTTAATTACTCAATCAAATATTGATTCTAATTGTTCTATATCTGCTATTACTGAGACCTGGCTAATTAATGATGATTCTGCTCTAGCTTCCCAACTGACCCCTGATGGTTTTAAAGTATTGTTTGCTAATAGGTCTACACAGGGATGGGCACGATCACGATCTTCGATTGTCGATCCCGATCGCGATCGTGATCTTGATCGCGATCGACGATCGTTTGAAAATGATCGACGATCGACGATCGTTAGAAAATGATCGACGATCGTGAAAAAAATGTAAACATAATTTATATATATTTATATCAAGAAATAACAAAATAGTGGATATAATAATAACTTTTATTTATGAAAATGTTGAAATACGATCAAATTTATAATAAAATAATATTAATATAATGAATTTGCTTTCAATATATTGATCTATAGAATTACAATGCAAAGTTAGTATCATTTAATTTATTGCGTTTCGGTTTATTTATATTGGTAGCAATACTAAACATTCTTTCCACCGGCGCGGAAAATGGGAGTATAGAATTGTATTTTATGAATAACATTTTTATAATAGGATCATTATTTAGCATATCTAAATTAGTATTTTTACTATTTATATAATTAAGTATTTCTATTTCTACCGTTGATTTAAAAGTGGATGGTCCATTATCATCAATAACATAGAATTCATCTGAATTAGTTTCGTTTTATTCTGGTGTAGTTATATAAACCTCGTTATCTGGGATATGTCTATTAACATATTTCTTAAATGTAGATAACAACATATCTTTTACTAAACCAATTTAACTTAAATTTTGGGTTAGATATTGTTACCCTATAGTTACCCTATTGTTACTATAATGGCACTATTGATAGAATACTCAAATGAAAAATAATCGTTAAACCTACGTTTTAATCATTCCTTTAATACATCTAATAATGGTTGACAATAAACTAAATTAGTATCCATTTTTAATAATCGGGATTCTATAGAAAATAGTGTTGGGAATAAATCTCCATAAAAAATATTACGATTACATTAGTAAAAAAGATACACTGGTATATATATATATATATATAAATATATTGATATGACGGCGTCAATGGGTGAGTACTCGCGAGTACTGCGTGGATCATTAGTGGTTCATGCACCAGCCCGTAATTCATACGCTTATATAATAATACGATCGAGATCCACGATCGGCGATCAAAATAATTACACGATCTACGATCGACGATCGACGATCGTTAAAAAATGATCGAGTAAAAAGATCGACGATCGACGATCGTTAGAAAATGATAGACGAAATTGATCGTGCAAAAATCGTGAAAATTCGTGATCGTGCCCATCACTGGGTCTACATCACATCGTGGTGGCGGCCTAGCTCTGTCATTCTCATCGGAACATAGGTTATTTCATCATCTACCCCATGTTTATCTTCATGTGAAATTCTGATTTGTAATATTCAGTTTCCTTCCTTATTTACTTTCCATTTTAATTATACTTATCTACCATCCACCTTAATCTATAGCCTATGGAGATTCTTAACTGACCTCTCCTCTATCTTAGAAACTATCACATCGGTTAACACGGTTATTCTTGGTGATTTTAATATTAACATTAATAATGATAATTATACTCCCTTATCTATGAATGAACTTATATTTGAGTATTCCTTGACGCAACATGTTCGTTGTCCTACTAACACTAATGGTAATACTATTGACTTAGTTTTATCTTTAGCTGATTCTAATTTAATTTCATATCCCACTCAATGTTCTCTAATAACTGATCACTTTGCCATTTTATTTGATTTGAACTTGCCGGTGATACAAATTAATCGACATTCTATATCGTTTCGGAAAATATTCCCTATTGATAAACCAATGTGTGTTAACTCTGTATTACATCAACTTAACAACAGTATATCTTCTTATTTTTCTACACTTTTAGTTTCTTTTAATTTGGCATCATCTAATTCGCTTGATATTTTTGCACCCTCCATTACTCTTATCAACCGACCTTATTCTAAGTCTCCCTGGTTTAACACTGAGCTTATTAAACTAAGGCAACTACTTCGTAGACTACAACGTAAATATATATCCTCTAAACTTGACTCTGATCTTATTAAATTTAAAGTTTGTCAATCGCTTTACAAGAATAAACTTCTCTCTACAAAATCGTCATACTTCACTGATATGCTCGGTATTTATGGAATATCTTCTAAGCAAGTTTACAAATTATCTTTCACCCTAGTAGGTAAAACCCAGACCAAGCATCTGCCTGACCAACCTGATTCAGTTATTTGTTCCTTATTTGCCAATTTCTTCCAACAAAAAATGTCTAGTATTATCAATGTACTTCCAAACATCAACTCGGCACGACTCAATCTCAATTTAACATCCAATCTGAATCATTGGTCATCTTTTACGCATCCCACAAATGACATTGTACTCTCTCTGATGACATCATTGAAAACTAATTCCCCACTTGATCCAACTCCACTCAATCTACTTCGTTCAGTATCACCATCTTTTATTGGACTTATCACTGAAATTATTCATATATCTCTTATATCATCTATTGTTCCACACTCCATGAAATATTCATATGTTATTCCGATTAAAAAAAAAACTACTCTTGACCAATCTAATTTATACTCATTCATACTCTGAATCAGCTTTCTCGGTTATTACTCCGAAAAGCAATAATTCACTACCATATGATATTCATTATATAACATAACTTTCATTGTTTAAACGTAAAATGTATGTCCATTTTAAATCATTGTCCTAATTCGTTCTATTTTATTATTCGTTTTCTAATTATTTTTGTTTTTGTTTTTTTATATCGACGCTTATAATCACTATGTGTTTTTGAAGTCAATAAACTATATATAAATAAATAAATAAATATGTAACGTATTCAATTTATACATAATAGTATCATGAACATTAATCGGATTGATAATTCCATTACCGACTCCCACCAACTCCTATCCAACTGGTTCCTTAAAAAAAAACGTTTCCTCATATAGGTGTATACACCTTCTACCACTCGCTCATAAAGCAATATATTACACATCTCCTACTAATTTGACTTCCTATTATATATATAATATACCATACGATATAAGTATATCTTCCATATTTCATCTATGTATGATGTCGAATGTCTATGATAAGTCGATAAATAAGAGCGTGGCAGGTAACCTTGTAGCATGTACGGTATACCCGAAGAAACCGTAAATGTAATCATAATATCCTATAGAAATACGCGATCAAAAGTACGATCACAAGTTACTCAACTATTTGATATCACATCAGTTGTACTACAATTACAGTACCTTAAGGTGACACACTTGCAAGGTTTATCTTTATAAGCCGTGACGATTACATACTAGACAAAATCGCTAGACCTGAATCATGATCTCGGCTTCACATTTATCAAGAACAAGAGTAGACGCGTCACCTTAGAGGTCACACAAGGTCACATATGTTGATTACCCAGATGACCTTGCAATATTAATGGATTCACTGAAAGATGCCACAACGCTATTACACTGAATAGAAGAGGTATCGAAAGAACTAGGTCTGAAAATAAACACGGGTAAGTAAACGGAAAAATGAGTCAATTGACTTAAGACACAACATAAAAGCTAAAAAGATTACAAGGAGACGATATCAAGAAAGTAAATGATTTCAAATATCTGGGTAGTTATGTCTCGTCAACTGAAAAAGATGTAAACGTAAGATTGGGGAAAAGCTGGGAAGCCTTAAATGCATTGAATACAATCTGGTCGTCAAATCTATCTGATAATGTAACAATACATTTAATTATAGCGACAGTTGAATCTGTAGGTACCTGTCCTACTTATATGTGGCTATATCCATGTCCTCCTTTAGCCTGAAGCTAAAGGAGGCCATGCTATATCACCCGGACGTTGACGAAAGCCATAGGAAATCAACTATAGTTGTCCGAAAGCTGAACTTGAAGCAGATATTCTCCTCTGGTAACCAAGGTAACCAAGGAATGGTAACCAAGGTAGCCAAGTCATGGTAAACATAGCGCAGGGAGATCAAGTAAAACACATGTCGATCAATTGGTTGAGGACACACTTGCAGACCAAACGAACTCGCAAGCGAGATGGAAAACAGAGATAAGTGGAGGAGTAGATGTCATGTGTAGCCGAACAAGTTTCACCTGCTAAGGTAAGGTAAGGTAAATTAAGGTAAGGTAAGGTAAGGTAACGTAACGTAACGTAATGTATATATATATATATATACAAAGCTAGTATATCCATCCATCCAACGTTTCACGCTACAAACACCATGCCCTTATTAACGTTTCAATCTCGTATGCCATATATAGTGTACACTGTACACTGTATACCATATATGGCATACGAGATCGAAACGTTAATAAGGAACGTTGGATGGATGGATATACTATATATATATATACATTGTATACAATATACAGTGAACACTGTACAGCGTATGCATATATAACTGTGGCACGTGGTATAACTAGTAGCGCTCGTGTAATGGCCGACTGACGAGTGGGCCGCGGGTGGGCGGGCGAGCGGGCGGGCGGGTGTGTTTACCTGGGTTTGTTTACGCTGGTCGTCAATGGTAACCACGGCTTGTAAACAACGCAGCAGAGACCCGTAGACCTGCGATTCGGCGGACGCTGACTACTGCCGTAGAATAATGATTTAACAAGGTTAGCCTCATCCCCTCGCCCCGCCTAACTCTACCAAGGATACCCACGATAGGCCTATTGTTCTCCTCGATGACGTCATGTTGTCCGATGAGACAATACCCCCACGGACTACACACCGCACTACACACATGCGCTATCGATCTTGGGGATAGTGACCCTAAACTTACACGATGGTGCGGTGCGGTGCTAGAGCAGTAGACTCTACTAGACAATACCGCTCACACACACACGCGCGCACACACATACCTATAACGAGTATGCGATCGTTTTAAGTGACGTACTGCTTACATGACTAGGGGTATGCGTATGTATCTATGCGTATGTTATGCGATGCATGTGTGTATTTATTTATTTATACTATAGTATATTAATTATATATCAGTTTAATGTATCATTTTGTAATTAAACTGTATTACAATATTATATGTATCTAGTATATACTATCTACCTATATATATTTATAATACATTTTAAGTTATATTTATTAGTATAGCCACATTTAAGTAGACTTACAAATAGTTATGATAGTAGTATCAAAGATTTATCTAAGGATTGCTTCGCAAAATCTTTGGTAGTATTGTTAGTAGCTAGAGTAGTAGTAGTTGTAGTTTTAGTAGTAGATATTCTAGTAATAAAATTAGTGAATTTAAAATTTTAAAATTTATAATTATTTATCAAAATATTAAATTTTAAATTCACAAACAAACAAACCAAACAAGCAGGCACACAACAAGTTAGTTTACATTATGATAGCATACATACGCATACACATACATATACACGTAAACATAATACGATAGAGTCACGTGTCGTATGCTTACACCCCATAACCCCATTAGCACCCTCTTACGTTCCCAACTAACAGTAACAGCCTCATAATAGCAACATAATAGCATAAGTAATAGACTCAAATGTTTACATTGTGCTATTATGCTGCTAGTATGTTGCCATTTAAAGTCTATTATGCTGCTATTATACTGCTATTAATTTTAAAAGTCTATTATTCTGCTATTATGTTGCTATTATAATAATAGCAACATAATAGCAGCATAATATACTTTAAATGGAAATATAATAGCAGCATAATAGCATAATGTAAACATTTGAGTATATTAGTTATGATATTATGTTGCTATTATGAGGCTATTACCGTTAGCTGGGTTATAAGGCAACTCTGTTTATTTCTAGGTGAAATACTGTTCGCATAAGTTCGATTATTAATACTTTAGGGTCACGCATGACTGTACGCACGACTGCACGCATGACTGCACACGTGCAATCACGCACGCATCGATGAGTGCACGACCCAACGTTTATACACGGCTGCGAGTATGACAGTAGTAGCATTAACACTGTTAATACACTATGTAATACCACTATTAATAACACTATTAATACCAATGTCAATACCAATGTTAATACCAATGTTTCCAATACTCGAATACGTACCGATGTTTGCAAATATAACTACAGTGGTATTAATAATATATTAGTAGCAGTAATTGTACTCGACTAATGCTGCTACCTATAATACTAGCGATACTACCACATACAGTAGTGATAGGCACTGACAACATCACATTGACATCCATTACTAGCGTTAGCTTATATTGTAATGCAGATATTTAAAATATATAAGTATAATTATTTATATATATACACACACTCTACTGAG